>JAUMHF010000011.1:7464695-7477848 GCA_032359275.1 Microctenopoma steveboyesi | reverse complement strand
AACAATGAAAGGCCCTGAACTACTTCAATTGTGTGTAATGAATCTAAAATATATGACAGTCTAATGTTAATCATTAATTAACAGAAAATAATAAACTTTATCACAATATGCTAATTTTTTGAGAAGGACCTGTATATATTCTTTTCTACTTTATTTTTTCTTATTAGCTCAGAACGCAGGACTATTTGACTTTGATCACTAAAGACACTGAAGCTGATTAACTGGCACCACTTTGTCCTGCACAGTTAGGTTACCTAAGTGTTTCTATAGAAAAAATGTTGGGAGATCTACTTTAAATTACACATCTCTCATTTGCAGCTCAAGTGTTTCTCACCTTGATAACCAGATCAAATCTGCGGTACAGTTCTCTGTCGATGGATTTTAGTAGCAAGAGCTCTGCTGTGGTTCTGTTCAAACTGAAATATTCTGCATAGGAATCTGGTTTGCCTAAAAGAGGAAGAGCGAGAGAGCAAGAGAGAGAGAGCACAAGAGAGACATGAGTAATTGGTATGTTTGTCTGGTGGATGTCTAGAGGGAGTATAAAAGAGAAAGACATGGCTAATGCCCCCCAGTTTTCTCATTTTTAACTCTCCACAGGTGGGGGTGTACACATACACTCACGCCCACACACACACACGTTGCTTTGGAATGCTGCATTGCTCAGTGGGGAAATCAAGTTCTGCCAAGAAGAGCAGCAACACCGCTACACATTTTTCAAGTGTGCATTTGTGTGTGCGTGCGCAGCTTTATGACTAGCACTGATTTGACTCGCCTCTACTGAGGGATGGTGCATTCCAAGACAGCATGATTCTTTGTTGTATGATGGAGATACTACGTCCTTCTTAGGACATGGCTAAAAGTTGTCACATACATCGCAACAAAAATAATTTTACTTTTTGTGCAAAAAAAGGTTGAAATTTAAATGCATGCATCTATCTATATCACTTTCAGGACTTTGTTTAATTATTACTGAAGAGTAAAGAAACTCGCTGAGGAAGTGAGTAACAGCAGATGCAGCACAGTCCAGGCACAAAGATGTTGTTTTTTTTTGGCGCTGCTTGCTGATAATGACCTTGGCAGAAGCAAACGATGGTGCTGACAAGCAAAAGGTAATACTATCCTACATTTGTTGTCTGTCATCTCACTCAATACAATGTTGGATTCTAAAGGGCACTGGTTTCTATTACTGGAAAGTTCTTTTTTCAAAGTTCAAACATCACTGTTAGACTGAGATATGGCATGGTCATCTGGGGCTTTAATTAGTTCGCATCTTGCTATGACATCCTTCATACACCAACTAACATTGACAGCAGGGGAAAAAAGATTAAAACGAATGGTAGGCTGAATGGATGATTAAGTTGGTGTGTTTCTGCCTACAGGAAACAAGGTTTATATAATGATAGTATCCTACACTGTGCTGGTCCTCTCACTATGGCTGCAATGATTAGTCGACATAATTGATGACCTCAACTACATAAAATTGTTGATGCAGATTTCCTATTTTCGACGCCCCTTAAACAGAACCTTTACTAGAGGCTCCAGCGCTTAGGCAAACAAAACTCGTGAAAGCTGCTGACTGAGCAGGAGGTATTAACTACTCCGCATTCCATATGCTTCCACACTCTCTTAAGTGAACCATAAGACTGTAAAAACTGTAAATTATGCTAATTAGAAAATTACATCAATTAGTAACTTCTAGTTTCATGTGAACGGGAACAAAATGTTCAACCACAGATCGCAGGCATCAAAATAGTCATAATAATAATAATAATCAGAAAAGAAATTGAATGAATAGTTGACTACCAAAACAATCATTGGTTGCAGCCTTACTTCTATCTAACATGTATAGCTTGTTTAAAATTAACTGTGGTGATTTGATAAAAAAACACAAATAAATTTAGCTTATTCAAAAAAATACTGGTTCTTCTGGTAAGGCATTGAATTCAGACAGTATACTTCAAGAATGCCTTTAGCAATTTTTAGCAAAGACGTTTATTCTTTATCAAAAAATGATATACAAACATCATCATTTCAGCCAAGCCAACATAACTGCAAATGGGTCTTCTAATGACTGACACGTCTTTTAAATTGATAAAACAGTATTCGCAAACATACATGCATTTTAAAAACTCTCAGATGCCAGAGGGCTGCAGATAACGTATGATCCCCTTACTATGCCCCAGATGGCAGAATACTTTTCCTAATTAGGCCTTTCCATTCACCAATTTTCATGATGAATAGCATCATAAAGTGTAAGTTTAATTTTAAAATGGTTCCTTCACTCAAGTTATGGATATTATTAATGGGCAAGTTAACTAAAAGACTAATCAACCAAACCAAAAAACACCAGGAAACAATCAGCAGATTAAAGAATCTTTAACCTGAATAATCAAAAATAGTGATAATTAAAGTTTATAAATAAAGTTTTTATTTTATTTCCTAGCTGCTTGTTGTTCCTCTGACCCCAGTTTTTCATTACTTTACCACATATAAAATTAATTATATTTAAAAAGTGTAAGTAAATGTATGGCCAACCTCTCTGGCATCACAAGAGGGAAACTAACCACACATTTAACAGCAGCATAATACAAATAGTGGAAGAAGGGCCAATGAAAACTTCAAAACAGATACATGCTAAACTGTGAGATCAAGGTACAGCCACATGTCACTTTCTGAAAGAAAGTGGGCTCCATAAAGATAACCCCACTTCTAAAGGAGAAACATTAAAAAAACAGTAGAGGTAAAATACACTGACAAAACGTAATGCCTAAATGGTGCTTAGTTATTCATTAGAGGGTGACTTGACTATGTGCAGAATACAATGAAATCAGAAGATTATCGAGCCATTTAGGAGCTAAACATACAACCCAGTCAGAAAGCTCTGTCTTAGTCACAGCTCATGGCTCCTCTAACAGGATAATGAGACATACATCGCAGTTGAAAGGTGCTCACAGTTTTAGACATTTAACCGTATGTATCTCCGTCTTGGAAACCAGGAGGAAAAACACTCTCAATATTTAAAAATGGCCAATAATCCGGTTGTAAGCTACTTTAAGTACAAAATGCAAAATAACACTTCTCCTACAAAGAAAGTTGGAAAGTCAGCATGTGATTAGTAATGCAACAATGTGCGACCAGTTTCATAGCGTGAGTCTTAGGGTGAATCTTGTAATCAAGTCAAGTCACTCACGATAAGCTTTTTATGGTTTCATTTTACAAAAAATAACTATGATTCAATACATGGTGGACTGTTTTAACCAACCTGGGTATCCAAAGCAGACAATTAACCTCTCTTAAGAAGCATATTATCCTTTATAACGTACTATGAAACAACCTTAAAGAACTTCTTAACAAAGAGCTTGTATAAATTCCTACTAGTAGTCAGGTACACGGATAAAGTCATCAACCATAACCCCCTAACCCATGACGGCACATTTGTAATCCTGTTTTACAATAAAGCACATTTACTGCAGTAAATCTTTGTTAGGAAATATGCAAGTATACAGGCTTATTCAAAGATGACACAATTTCAAGAAGTTATATTTCATTAAAGAAAAGTACGATACAACTCTAACCAAGTATTCCACTGATATTCATGTTTATTTCCTGTCCTACAAATGTTCAATGTGGCCCTCACTTGCAGCACGGGGCAACATCAAGGTGATCCCCTCAGGAAAAAAGTTCCCTTCCGACTAAATAGGGTTGGACTAACCCATTGCTGAGAAAACTTCAAAACTACTTCAAATGGTCAGTCACTCGTGAAGATGCTTGAGGGCCGACAAATGGGTCTATCTCTTCATTCTTTTCCATGTATTTTAGACAGTGTCTCACTGAATATGCAATTCGTTTACCCAACTCTTGTGGAAACCAGTCTAATAATAAAAATATTCCACTTACCAATGAGGATGGAGTACAGAATCCCTGGCCTGTCAGAAGGGGGTTGTATGTTTCTGTCCTGGTCCACAGCTTGTATGGGTGGAGTCACATTCAGGGGATTGACCTTATTCTGCAGACAAAACCAAACAGATCACTGAAACAAACTATCAATTATTATCTACAAATTAAAAAAAATAGTCAGTATGAAAAAAATTAGACAAAATTGGCTTTTCTTTGTGTAGATACAGTCAGAGAAGAAACATACTAAACAAAAATCACTAGTAGAACATATTCATTTTTTCACAAAATATCACCAGCTTCACTTTGCATCATAAAGTCATATCAAAATTTTTTTTGTGACCATGCTTAGTAACAAGTAGAAATGTATATATATTTATCTGTTCATACAGATGTAGCTGTATGGTATAATTAAAAAATACAATTACTGTTGGATGGATGGATAAATCCATGAATAATGAATTAACTTAACTTATTTTCACACTGTTCACACAGGTGCATGTAGTCCACTGGAACACAATGTGTATATGCAACACTAGAATAAAAAACTCTATTCACATTCAATAAAATAAAAACACATAACCACAATAAGCGTCAATTATATCTATTTGTGTCATAGTCTGCGTTTAGGCCTGGTACTCTCAGTCTCTGGTTTTACACACCAACACATTTGCCCATCCGTCAGTCTCCTCTTTCTCATTTGGATGCCTGTTTCTCATTTACCTACACACTCAGTCAGATACTCATCAAATACCCTCGACCCTTCTATTGTTCCTTCCATTTCCTGGTCCAACCAGCTTCCCCCACACTCACCTGAATTGCATTTGCAATCCCTCTAGCCCTATTTAAGATTTAAGTCAGCAAGAACTTGGTGCTGAGTAAATGAAGAACTAACTTCAATCTAAGAACAATTCTGGGAATTCCCAGCGGGCTGAGCAGAATTTTGTTTTAGTGCTTCGAACAAACAGGACTAATGGGTAGATTGTAACTCTGATCCACACTCTGCAGCAGTAGGAAACAGTAATGCTGTCATTACCCTGGTTACCAACCACCATTAGAAGACAAGACCCAAAAAACATAAGAACTTATGTGGGATGCTAAGAATTTCATGTCGTACCAGTCTTATACTACTGTGCATCCTTGTCATTGTGTTTATTTTCCTTGTGGTCATGCTGCATCTTTTGTTTGTTGAACTAACACTGACTGTTTCCCACTGCACTATATAGCCTTCTTCCCTGCAGGGCTTTTGTTATGGACATGTTTTATTTGGAGTAGCTGAGGACTCGACATTCCGTTCAGTTTTTCAGATAACCAGAGTTTTTGGATTTTCAAACCATGTATATCTTCCACTGAAACCCAAATTACTTTATTATATTGATATATGATCATGTCAAGTGTAACTTGGTTTGTGTTAAGAGAAACTTATCTTTTCTCATATGTAGTCTATGCCAAGTGTAACTCACTTCATCTTTTGGTACTTTAGTACTTTAATACTTAAAAGTCCTGCTTTGCTTGTATACATGTGACTTCATACAAAAAAGAATGTGGACTTGTATCTGTATGCAAGTGTAACCAGGCAATAGTTAGAATTTTTTTAATTGTACTTTTATTCTCTTCATTTTTAGAAAGTCTCTACACATAAATACAAACTAAAATTTTATACTCACATCTGCTTAGTTGAGACCATGAATTTATTATGTGCCCTGTAGAAATTTTGCAACCTAATGAAATCCCCAAGGTAATATTAAATGAAAACAATCGCTGAATAACCTCTTATTAGATTTCACACAGACTACCTGCATGACTAACGGATGCCTACGGATTCATAAATGTGTGTGAATCTGAAGACTTTGAAGAATTTGAAGTAAAAGAAACATAACATGTCTAAAAGAATAAAATCTTTGAGAATACATATTTTTGAATGTGCTTCAATACATGAGTTCTCACATACCTGTTATACTTTGATATGCTTTTATGCACCTAAATGTACAAGTTATCAGAAACCTATAGCTCCTGTTGCCTGTCACCAAGGAAAAAACTGAAAGGAGACACAGTCATGTTGTCACATGTTCCCAATTGGGCAGTAAAGTGGTCGACATGCAGCAAGCTCAGCTTCATTAAAATCACTATATTGTTGCCATCAAAAAGGCTAATTTGTCCCTTCGATGCCCAGATCATACTCCCCATTAGCAGTTTAACCTCTTTTCTTCTGATTGCCACTTGAACATGTGTTGAATGCTAAAGCACCAACACAGAAAAGTCTCTTTTATACTTTCACATAGTGAAAGACTGAACCTTCTGTAATACATATGACTGTGCTTTTCACAGAAAGTACTAAAAGCACTTTACTTTGAATAGTGTCTGGCTTTAAAACAGGGCTTTTGACTCGACAGTAGAGAGACTCAGCACTTCAATCTCAAGTTCTCATCAGGTGTCATCGAAACTTTCTTTTATTAAACCTTTTCATCCCATCCCAACAGCTTTCTGCACTGCATACACACTGCCTAATTATCATTGTCATTTGACAACTACATTACTTTTTAATGTCTAGACGGTGATAGGAGATAACAAGTTGCATGTAACAGTATTTCATGATTAAATTACAAATAAAAATGCAATTAGATTACAATTATTAATCAACAGTGATTACAAAGGGCTTAGAGACACTTTTTTACACACAAGATGTACAATGTAATATTCATATACTATATTATAATATTCATTACTGTTTTGCATATTTTTGCTGTGCAGGAATTCATTCTGCAGGAATTCATTCTTTAACAACAGTCTAACAACAGTTAGTTTGATTTAAAATTGTTTTTTGGGCTTTTCAGCTTTAGTGAAAAGCTTAAAATAATGCTGGAACATTAACCAAATAATTTATATTACCTAGTTGTTACATTTACTCGTTACAATAACATTTATTTCAGTTTTAGCGGTGTAACTCACAATCTATATCATTTCAAAATAAACCTTTTCAACATTGATGTCTGCATAGCTTATAGCTATTCAATACTGGATGCCATAAATAGGATGGCTATTAATATTAAATGGCTGCAGCGCTTAGTTGTGTCAAGGCCCTAGTACTGACTCACTGCTGTATTTACTTGGTGAAGATTTGAAGCAGTTGATACCAGAAGCTGGGGGGGCAATGATAAAATGCTCTTTGCTCACAGGGCTTTATGGTCAGAAACATGCAGGTAGGAAAGCAGGGAATCACTACAAATTCAGGAAGCAAAAAAAGTCAGCAACAGGTAATAAGCTGACATGAACGACCCAGACACTGCCACAACTAAACGCCACCACCTGGCAAGTGTGTGTGGGGAACCTGGCTTCTTAAATTAGTAGGGAACTAATGAGCAAATGAGCAGCAGCTGTAGAAGCAGGTGGCTGATCCCGAGATCAACCGAAGAAGGAAAGGAAAATCTAAGGGCATCTGGTGGTCAAGTGAGGCTTTGTGTCCACCACTCAACTTCACAGGGGTGCACAGCAAGTTATTTTGAGATATGACATTAAAGCATACACATGTTTTTACACCGACGTGGCACTTTTATGTTGACTTGAGAGAGTGTCAGTCTCTGGCTTTGTTCGCCTCTATGTAACACGTGGCCAGTCAACTACCACTTTAACAAAGTGACAAAATAGATGATTGGTCAGGTCTTGGGAGAGTTGTTTACTGCTGTAATATACAATAATTCCCTTGCAGCTATAAGTTTCTGAGCTGCAGAGGCAGCTATGTTTTTGAAGTATATGTGTGAACATGGCCTGACAGCCAACTCCTTTGCATAAATGACCAGCATCCTGATGTGTGTGTGTGTGTGTGTGTCTGCGTGTGGGAGTGAGAGACGAAAGTAGAAAGACACAGAAAGTAGTTATGTTGGCTCTAAGGCTCTGAGGTTGTCATATCTTATCAGTCTGATTAGGACTCAAACTATTACAGTTCCTTGACTCTGCTCCTCATTCATTCCTCTCCTCACTTCACCTCCCCGTACGCCTCATAACTCAGCAACAGCAACTCTCTGCTGTCCTTTTCCACTCATTCTGCACATCTTGCACCCCTCTCATCACATCTCCAATATCTGGCTGTCTGTCATCCATTGTCCTCTCTGGCTTGCTCTTTTCCACAACAGTTTGAGGGGAAGCCTACCTGTATGGTATGGTAGGGTTCGTTCGAGCGGAACGTATTAGGTTGCTTATTTTGGATGGCTTCAAAGTCTAGTCTTAATCAATCAAACAGAGCACTTAGAAGCTTTCGTTCAGATGAGGGTGCATTCAAGCGTAACTAATCTGAGAGATCATGCTGTCGGCATAAACACACCTTTATTTAAATTACCTGAAACAGCTTGGTTTAAGGATAGGACTGTGACTGAACGCTGTTTTTGCAGTGCATTTCACACACACAGATTTTATTTCTATTGTGATTTTACTTTATTTTTCCACACTGACTAAAACTATGTCTGAATGCAGCGTCTCACATTCACAATGCTGACACACTTGTTGAAGACAAAGAGCAAAATGATCAAAAATGATGCAGCAAATGCTGAGGTCATTTGAAATTTGGTCTCTGGTATGTGTCAAGCTAAAAAAACACTAATTCGTATATGTTTCAGAATACAATTTAGAGACAGAATTGAGAGAATAAATCCAGTCAAATTCAAAAAGCCACTTGCTGCAGAGTGCCCCTAACATGAGACTGGGATGACAGTTTCAGCACAATGACTCAAAGCATACAACTTAGACAATGCTGAAGTGACTTTGTTTCTGACTTCTTATAACAGAGAAAGCATAAAACCACAAATAGTTAGAGGTCCAGTAAATCGTGCCACAGAATTGATTTTATTATGGGCACATTTCAAGCTTTGGCATGTGAAATATCTGCTGTGAAAAAGGTCTATTAGGTTTTCTAAACATGAGCTGTAATCTGACACATGCTCAGTTTCTCCCTGCAGTGAACAGAGATCAGCATGAAAATCACGAATAGCGAATGAAAGTTGATTTTACAGTCTGTATGACTCCTCTTTTTTTATTGGTGCAATGTGGTGCGATCATAAATACTGAAATCAGTGAGGCAGCTGGAGTGAGCAGCAGTTCTGGGTTTAGAGCAAATTGACAAAGTGAGAAACAATCATTTTATCATGTTAGATTTTAAAATCCCTAAAGTATTGTCTCCCTCTTTTTTTTTCGTGTGCGCGCCATTACCTCACTCTCTCTCCCTGTTGGACTTCATCTCTACATTATTCCCTCTACCGTTCCACCGTAAACCCTGCCCTTGTCTGCGTGCACTTGCTCCTTTTCAAAACCACATGGTGTAAAGTTGATTTACTCCTGTTGTTACTCGCCACGTCCCTCTTGACTGGGTGGAAAGAGTGTGTGTGTGTGTGTAAATGTATGTTGTTTGTGTGAGTGAGAATTGATACAAGAAAAAGAGCTTCCTGGCTCTGTTTGGAGTAAAGCAAGCAGACACTTACTGGTCAATTTATTATTTACCCACATTATGGGTGGAAATCACAAAAACACCCACGGTACGATATCACTAAACTTAATTCACAATACAATATTATTGCAATTTTAAATGTTCCAGTGCTTCTCCGAGGTTTGATGTTGGGGGCAGGGGACAAGTTTTAGTTTTTTTACAGGTGTTGGGGTAGTACCAGAGCACACCCCAGTTATGTGCAACTGCACAACCCTTTATGACCTAAACAGCCCACAGTGTGTCCTTACACATGTTAGTAGTCTATGTTTGCATGCAACAAATATCAGAGTAAAGAAAAAGATAAAATAGGCTTTGTCTAGTTAGGTTTGACTACTTTACGGGCTTGGCATAGATGTGAGTGGTTGTGTAAGGCATGAATGCACTGCTAGCTTGTCACAATCAAAGGTTTGTGTACGTGTGCATCTGTGTGAGGTAAGGGATGAATGGTCTGCTGAGATGTCAGAGCTGAGGATTTTGCCTGCAGCAACTTTGTCTCATTTACAAAGTAGCATTGTACGTCGCTCTGAATAAATGCATCAGTTAAATGCCCAAAATACAAATGCACCATGACACAGAGGGCTGTACACATGCACAGCATCTCTGTGCTGCAAACTGTTTTTGATGACACTATGATTTATCAGAAAAATAACAAACATTTTGTTCAGTTGACACCTTAAGAGATTATACATGCTTCCTCCCTAATGTTTTTCTAAAGTAGGTATGTACAGTACAACATCATAGAATTAATTTAAAGTTTTTAACTCTACTGCACACCCCATGTGACTAGTAACACTTTCCAATCATTAAACTATTATTGGCTTATAAAATCTTCACATAGCGTCTGCTAGTGTTCACATACACAGCAGAAGTTCATACTTTTGAGGCAGCATGTTCGTAGTTAATGTTTCATATTTTTATCTTATATTGCAGACAAGGTACAGACACGTTCTACTTCTGATGTTCGAAAAAGCAAATATCCAAGTCAGAGACTATCTCTCAGGGGGATAAAGTTGGATTTCACTTACTCGATTCACCGGATTATAAGGGTGCTGAAACGTTATTTGTCAAATATCACTAAAGTCAGTAGCACCCTTTATTATTGGGCTTGAGTGTATAGACAGACGACTACTAGACTAAGAAAGGAAGTAAAGCAGCAGTGCACGGATTCACACAGACAGAGACAGAAACATGCCCTCTGCATCAAACATACGAAAATAACACATGTACATAACAGGCAGGCACTTACTGGTTCGGTCAGCTCCAGTACATTAGCCGTGTACGAGATGGGACTACAGTCACGGGTTTTTCCCACAAGTGTACATGGTAGAAACATCGGACCCAAGTCATCGCCATCCAGCACATCCACAGTTAGTGTGGTGGTGGCTGTGAGACGCTCACTCGGGTAGGGAGCTCGATCCTAAACAGGAAGAGACAGCGTTTACCACATCTTTAACTGATACTTCCATATGCATATCCTAAGTACAAGTTTAATATTTTCAGAAAATCAATAAAGCTGCATTGAGTTCTCAATACTTTCAAAGGATTATAACTACATCTCTTAAAATCAGATTGTGTGTCATCAACTACACAGATGTTTAAAACTGGTTCAGCCCAGTTTAGCTTCCGAGAAACTGTCCAGGTGTCATGAATGATAAACTCCCCTCTATGCTCTGGCAATACGTGTAATTAATTAAAAATATAGTAAAGCACCAATGTGAAATAACTATATTAGATAAAAGTATATACTGTTCAAAACTAGTTCATCATTATATGGAATTTCCAGAAAGAAATGGCATGAGATACATAAAACTCAAAAAAATGATTTAAGCAGCAGAGTAAATACGCTCAGAGTATAACATGAACAACACCTGCCCAACAGCTCAGTATAGCAGTGCCCTCACTCTCATCTGTCGCTGTTCAATAAGAGGCCAGATAAAATGTAATCATCAAACACAAACACTACCAATCTGCATTATTTTCCTGTCCTCATTCAAATACATGAATTAGGTAAAAGTTACACGTGGGCTTTACTGGAGGATGAATTAGACAAGTCTCAATATACAAGGCAGATAAACGATTTACATACAGTTTATTTTATCTCCAACAGTCTAGTCTTACTGAAAATATAATATGAATAATAATAACATGTTGAGTCCACAGAGCAGAACCAGGTGAGTTTATCGAAGCTCGTGTGGCAGCTCTCATTACCTGCCAACCTGTCTCCTAGTCAGGTAAGTTAGTTCAGTTCCTAAAATGCCAGAGTAGCATCATTTAATTCCTTGAAGACGGGGGACTGTGGCACCGCGGCGTCTTTTATCACATTTAACAGTTACTGTGCGACGCAATGCAGGGTTGCCAGATCTCGCAAGAACAACAAGTAACCACACGCAGAAAACAAGGCTGTAATCTGTGTTTCTCACTGTGTGCCTGGTTTAAACTACTGCTAATAATACCTCTGACATGATTTATGGGGACATATGTGCTGTATATATTAACATGGCTAATGAGCTGTGTGCTATGCACCTATATGTAATTATAATATAATTGAACAGCAGTTTTAAGAAGTGTCTAAATACTTCCTGCATTCTGTTCAGCAGCCTCTAACTCATCAGCAGCCCCAAAGTGATCTTTCCCCATAATGGCAAATAAATTAGAAAATATTAATTATTATTATGAGGGAGCAGTATGTTAACAGTCTCCATTGTTATCATTATTATTTTTTATAGATTACGGTACAGAACGTTTCAGGCTTTTGACAGAAAAGAAAAATCAAGAGTAAAATGTATCACATTGATAAAAACCCACACTGAATGTAAAATGGATGTGCTTACACATGAAGTTTTTTATGGATCTGAAGGTCTTCATTAAGAAGAAGACCTTCAGATGAAGCTTTCAGCAAGACCTTTGTAAAAGACAGCTTTAGTCATCCACTGAAGGTAAAATCATTCACATACTTTTACGGTTGCCTACACATGAATGTGTAATCACTCCTTTGTGTACACTGTATGAAATCTAGTGCTAGTATCCACTTGTTGATCAGCATTTTGATTCAGCAACTTAGCAAACCTAATAAAAAAATTATACATCAGATTCTTCGCAACCATAAACATGTCTTGACATTTGTGCAAAATAGACCTTGGTCTCCTAACACTGTTCCTGGTGCCCTCTGCATACCAGGCAGCATAATTAAAGATCTGCTAAAGCATCTGTTTTCCACTTGTTTTTAAGAAACACTTTTCCACTACAAACTTCAACAATGTCCAAACAAGACACGAGGCAAAAACAATCTGAATTAGGTTTTGTTCAAGTCTCTGTTTTGTTGTTATTTAACTATGCCTAATTTGTGAGGAACAGTTTTATATCAAGCAACTGCTGTCAACATAAAGAAACTAATTATATCCTGTATCCATGACAGAATAACTGGGGACTTGTAAACGACACAGTGACAGCAGGGAGTGTATATAATAGTCATTTTGTGCTGCACAGATTTCATCTCTGCCCACATTTCAATTATTTTACGTGAGTGCATGTAGTCTGTCACTTAAGCAGAGAATTAACACATGTAGTACTTTTACCACATTTAGCAAATGAGACTTTTAGAAAAGTCAATTGAAATGGGATCAAATATCTTCTCTTATATATGTATGTATATACACAAATATATTTATCAATGAAACCAGAAGATACCAATCATTTAGGGAAACTTAAAGCTTGTTTGAAAGACATAAAGGCCTGGATGTCCTGTAATTTTCTACTCCTTAACTCAGACAAAACTGAGGTTATGAT
>JAUMHF010000011.1:7419527-7463430 GCA_032359275.1 Microctenopoma steveboyesi | reverse complement strand
AAAGTGCCTTGAGATAACTTTTGTTGTAAAATGGCGCTATATAAATAAAATTGAATTGAATTGAATTGAATTGAATATGTATATAGTCACTACCGAGTGCTGGTTATATCTTTACATTATAGTCTGATGGTAATAAATCCAAAAGTGTTTTTACACTTTTTTGTCCATATTGTTGGAAAATGTATGTAAGATGTGATAAAATAGAAACTGTATACATAGTGATTCTGATTTGTTCGATAAATCATTAACAGAAGGTTATATTATATGTATATGTGTCATGTATGTGTTTCAGTCAAACCATGCATCTTTTCGTCTCACAGATTAGAACACGAAGACGGGTCTGCCTTATTCCAAGAGGTTTTCTTTTTACCTGGCTGCACACAATCTTTGAGTCGCTGCTGAGACAGCAGCTCAAAACACTCTTAATATTGTATTCATATGAACAGTGAATATGTTAGGCTTTCAAGCAGTCAGAAGCACATTAATCTTTCAGTATACTGTTGACTCTTAATAATGCTTTCAAAGCAAATGGGCCTTGAGTCATATGAATATTTGCCAAGATATGTTGTTGAGAAGTAAGGAAAGGTTTTCCTGTCACAACAAAAAACCTTAATGGTGCAATCAGCAGCTTAAACAATTTTCTGTCGCGCCTCAGTGCAGATGCAGCAGACATACACCACCATTCCCTTAAGATCTGTTTTGCATGTTGAATGAAATTAACTATATTGTAGACCACTTTTAGGAATAAAACCCAAAGAGCGCCGTGAAATAAAAGGAGGTTAACAAACATATTAGCGATACTTAAGGAGGAATTATAGTTCTCTTAGGGCTGACCCAACAGAGCAGAAACAGACGAAGGCTGTCTAACAGTAGTATTACCATGATAATAAAGATTTACATAAAAACAAAAACACTCTATGCTGCAAAACGTTATTATATATCTTTTATAACAGATAACCATCTACCTCTTAATAATTAATAATTTAAACTCTCTATATATGCTCTTACATTTGCCTGTATTATGACCAGGTATCGCGTTATCTCTTCGTAGTTGAGTCTTTCTCTGAGAACAACGGAGCCAAACAGCGTCAGTGGGATATCAAAGGTTCTGTTGGCTGTCTGAAACACAAGGATATATTACACACACAAAACATGCTTAGTCGCTTATACCAGGATGATCTTGATTTACTTTTTAAGTTCAGATATAAGAAGGAGGTAGATGAACCACCTACCGGGTCTTTGGGATTGTACTGGATGGTGTACTCAATCTGTCCATTGGGACCGTCGTCAATGTCTGTTGCTCCATTGTTTCCAGAGAATCCGGAGAAGATAGTCGTTCCGACTGGAGTCAGCTGAAAATGCGAAACCGAAAATGTCAGTATCTTTGTCTGCAAGCTCATCCTACATGATGCATTAAACGGCTTCAATCAAGTTTCAGCTCTCTGTATGAGACAGGAATGAGGACGGGACATGTTAGAAAACTCTTCACGTGCATATAAGAATGGAGGATCTTATGGCATCCTTACTGTCTCAACCACACAAACAGAAAATGTTTTATGTTTATTGATCTCACATGTCGCTTGAGAACAAAGATCAGCTTTGAGCTGTTTGTGCTCGTTCATTTGCACTGGTAATAAAATGAAACTCAGGCAGCGTGATTTGTCCAACTTACTTATCGAGTTTGTCTCACACTTATTCCACTTATTCCTCACACTTATTTTCTTTGTAATAAATTTTGAGCTAAAAGTGGAAACAACTGGTTGGTAGCAAATTATATTGTAACTATTCTTGTTACCCAAGACAAAGTTCATTTCAGCAAGATAAAATGATAATTAAATCACAAACAGATCCAAATGCTCAGGGTGAGAATATAATGAGTCACTGCCAACAGAGATTACAGCAAAGAAGCCGTAGCTCATTACACCTACATTTCTACTGTATAAAATAATGAACTACAAACAATTCAATACAAACTGCTCTAATGTATTTCTCACAATGAGTACTATTTAGTTATAACATCTGTGAGTCAGTCAGCAGCTGTCACAGTTGTATAAAGACCTACATTTGTAGTTAAATTTGACTGCAAAAGAATTTTCACCAAAATAAAAAAAAGGCTAAAAGAAACAAAAATAAAATCACTTAATCCAATTTCACAGTGACTGAAAGTAAGAGGAGCATTTTGTACATTTTCTCAATGTTGATAGTTTAAACTAAAACAGTATCCAGCTTATTATGAAAGTACAAATTTGTAGAGAATTACCACATCTGGCAATTAGAAAACACTGTAAGCCAGCGGCTGCTGGACTAACTAATGTTACATTAGATTATATTCACAACCACACAGTTAGTTTAAGCACTATTTAGACTATGACAGAGCGTACCACATCATGTGTCAAATATTGTGAAGGCAGTGTTGCGGTTTGACGCCTTGTGGCTGCCAACCGTACAGCCTCTCTGGTCTTTATTGATGATGTGACTGCTGACAGAAGTAGCCAGATGAATTCTGAGGCGCACTGGGCTCTACTCTGCTCACATTCAGCCAAATGCTGCAAAACTAGTAGGACAACCCTTGACACTGTTGGATGGATAATGACCCTAAACACACCACAAAAGCAACTCAAGACCTTTTGAAGGCGAAGAAATTAAATATTTATCAATGACTAAGCCAGTCAGATGATCTTAAGACAGTAGAGAATACATTTTGATTACCGAAGACAGGACTGAAGCTACAGACCTACAGTCTGTATTCCTATTTCATACCATGTATGTACATACAATATGTAAATACATTTAACATGTCTGGAAAATGCAAAACAACAGTACAATTCATAATTACATTTCACTTAAAATTCCACTGTACATAAGCAGCAAGATGTATTTATAGAAAAGAGAAGTTATGTATCAGGAAAGCCATTCAGCTTGGTTTTTGTGTGCTTTTTATATGAGACTGAATTTTCAGTCAGCTCAGAACTGAACATTTACCACAAGGAAGAATTTTGCCAACCACAAATTGTTATGCTGTATTTTTTTTTCAGGCATATGCCTTGGGATCTGTGATTAGGTGTCAAAATGTAAGGCTAATCTCCAAACAGCACGAGAAACATCCAAGATTAAGTTTATTTTAGCGGCTGCACCAGTGATTTGTTACATCATTCCCCTCAACAGGGTTATCTCTGCCGCCCACTGATCTAACAATGGTCTTCAGAACATCTTATGCTGTCACTTTTCCACTTTTGGATACGGCTCTAGTGAAACAACTCTAGATTCAGGCGCTGGTGCCAACTCGTGAAATCAGCCACAGGGATCACCTTGTACCCAAAAAACTTTCACAGTGAACCAAATTGTGTCCCAGATGTTCTTATAAATAACCGCATTGCCTCTCTGTGCGTATTAATCTGTCAGCCTCGCTTTTTTGCACTAAATAATAGTTTGTAATAGACAACTGTAGCAGGTTTCATGTAGATAAAACTGGATGAACTCCCGAGTGACTCTCAATATTACATTTAATGCATTAGGTGGTGGGAGTTCTGGGGGCAACAGAAGTGAATTAGACAATAGCTCACTGCCTAATGAGCAGACTTGCACTCAGATTCTGAACAAATCTGCTCCAGCTTTTGAATTATTTCTCACATAAGAATAAATGTTGTTAATTTTTTAAAATCATTACAACCGAACAAACTTGGCCTAGCAGAGGAATCATATTTTACAGATTTTTACGATCCATCGTTTTAATTATATGCTGGTTGTTTTAGTGAACAGGGAAGAGTTATTTTAGCAGGTGTAATGGGAAATAGAGGGCTTTAAGATGTGGTAGGATGGAGGGGGAGGTAAGACAACTAAATATATATAGACTGTGGAAGAGGAAAGGTGGAAAGGTTGGGAAAAAGTGACATAATGAAAGTTGGGAGTGGTGATAGGCCATGGAATTGAGGAGGTGGAGGCGGCTGCAAAAACAGAAGAGAGGCCAAGAGAGAGAAGGAGAGAAGTTGAGAAGACAGATTGAGTTGGACAGGCTGTGGAAGCCTGTATAACGAGATAGTCTACTGGGTCTGCCTAGGTCTGTGCAGGCAGCAGACTGCAAGTATCCTTGTCCAGTTCAAGACTGAAAGTTAAATTCTGTTTCCCCAGACTCTATGGGGTTGACATCTTAAAACCTATTTTAGAAACCTTAGAATAATAGATTTAGATCATTTTCACAGCTGCCCCAAAACTGCTTTTTCACTGATTTAGTCTGACTGCAAAACAATATAATATTATTTTGTTTTATACTGAAAACACAATAAACACAATAAACCTAGGTCAAGTTACATTTTTGTAGTATATATGTCTTAACAGCAGCAATGCAAACTATAACATCTGCACTGTTAGCAGAGCAACTTTGGAAAAAGGTTGCTACTACTGTATTTATGCTTGACTGGACAGCAGATCCCTTCCCCTCATGGTTTCCAGTCTCACGCCTATGAGTCCTGTACCTGCCATCATGATAGAAAGCAGCACTACATTTCTCTGCGAGACAGAAATGTGTACGTTGATGTATGTGCGACACAGTATGCATGTGTAAGTGTGGGAATGTTTTACCTCGCTGACAGCAACGTAGTATCTCGGCTGCTGGAAACGCGGCCTGTTGTCATTGCGGTCTCGAACGACGATGCGAACCTCATGTAATATCACCGTGCCTATGAGCTCGTTGGTACACTGCACCTGAACCACAATGGAGTGAATATAGGAGGGAGGCTGGGAAAGAGATAAATAGTGGAACACAAAGATTGTGAGGGTACAATTGTACAGAGATATAAATAATTAAAAAGAAGTAGAACTAAATAAATAAAAGTTCTGTACAGAAGACTGCGAGCTACTTGTATTATACTGTGTGTTTCAAATCAGGCTTTTCAAAGCACCTGCTGAATTACAGAACAGCAGGGTGCATGAAAAATGTTCTCAGTTTAAATGCATGAGCTGCAAAAAGTGAGAGCCGTGAAAAAGTTCTTCCGCTGAATTTATCTTCTGCAGCAAAGTGAAGAAGGAAATCTGGGAGCGAGAAACATACGTCTTCATCTGCTGAAGCCAAATTTTATAAAATGTGCTTTTAATTTCAGCAACGGTAGTAAGACACAGTACGGCACGCGATTGTGACACAGAACCAATTAGAGTTTGTAAGATAAGATGCAAAAAAATATTACAAGCAATAATTACAGTTACAGATTTGTAGATCAGATTCCTCGTTTTTTCCATGCACCAACACATTTGTCAACATTTTGAAGTAGTTCAGCTGCCTTACATCTCTGTCCAGAACCCGCACTGTGCTGTTGAGGTAAAGGGCTTGTTTGGAAGGGTCAAGAATCACCCAGTACTCATTGTTATCCCTCAGAGAAAGAGAGATGGTGCGGTTTGGACCCTCTGCCACGCCATTTATCTGCATGTTCTCCACCAGCAACGTTCCTGGGAATAGAATAAAAAAAAACAATTGTATCAAGCCTGCTCTTAGACAGACAAACCCAGTACAGACTTCCTAGAAAGAGAGCATCATTTAAGTAACTTCTCCTAATAAATGGTTTTGTCCTAGGTCTAACTTTATTAGTTGGAGATCAAGAGAACTCCTGGTATTTCTTCATGTTCTATATCTATCCAGAAGTTAAATGTAGACCAATAGAAATAAAAGAGATGACTCAATGAAATTAAAATAAGTACAGCAGGCCAGAGACGAGCACTACTCTGTCTGCCCTCTTTATATTCTTATGGACCTGAAATTTTAGATCAGCTTGAAAACAAAGTCAGAGTAAGAGAGAAAGCTGTTTGCATGAGCTACAACAAATATTCTAATGGATTCATTTGCATGCTCTTCACAAAAAACCCTTTAGAATAAACAAAAGTAAACATTTTAATAAGACATACGGTACAGATGGAGTAAAACTTAATTCATTTAACACAGTCATTTGAGGGTGGTGGAGCGATTTTGGAATGAGAAGAATAATGACAGAGACGGAGAGCAGTGAGAGACAAACAGGGAGAGAAGACATGATTTGAATGGAAACCGGAAATTGTTTCATATATTCAAGTGACGCATATTATCTCTCAATCGATACAAAGCAAAGATAAGTTGAATGAGAGGAGAACGAATGGTGGAGAAAAAAAACAACATGGAAACGCTCTCACGAGCTCTTGCATGTGTTCAGTCAGTTTTTTTTAACTAACCGTGGTTATCAGTAAATGCATACGTGTTTATTTCCTGACATGGGACATTTTTAAGCCACTGGAGAAGAAGAATTTAAAACAGTAGAGAAGCAAAATGTTCAACTATTAACTTTGTATAGCTTCAAACCTTAAGAGACCCATTACCAGGTCCTATACTATACTACATTCCTTATCAGAAAACTATGGTACTGTAGGTGTGCATGTGAAGAAGCAGAAAATGACCCATAAGCACATTAATAGACGCTGCAGCTTTTATGCCAAAGACAGAGCTTCTCTCGGAATCTTCCCTTTAGCAGATTCTAGTTTCAACCAAAGATCAGAATACCTGCACACTAATAAACACACAAATAAAATGAACGTGCAGCTTGTCCTCTGGACTGACACCAATGAAGGTGCAAAGCGCTAGGAGAGAGAGAGAGAGAGAGAGAAAGAGAGAGCACTGGCTTAAAGGAACAGATGGAAAACTTGGGAAAGCCATGCAGGATTGTGTTCTTCATATTTTCTCTTCGTGTGTACACACAAACACACACACACACACACACATAGAACAATCTCTGATCTGCCAGACACAAAATTGGGTCATGGCCTTCTGTGCTACCATGGAAACCACTCCGAATGCCTTGCTGTGATTTGCTAATGTTGAATAAACGGGGAAATTTAATTAAATTGGTTTCTTTATATGAGACATGGGATAGAAGATGGAATTCATTTGGGCAGTTTCGTTCCCTGCCATCTACTGGCCATCTGTCTTCTGGTTTTCCTGCTCCTGTCTTGCAAAATGAGCAAGAAAACATGAGCAAATGCAAAAAAGAAAAAGACAGATAGTGCCTGCGCCATTGGTGACTTTTTTAATTCAGTATCAACAGTTCAGCATCAATGAGGTCTGACATCCTGACCTCACTTTATAGGATGTGTGACTGAATACAGCATTCAACAGCTCCTGATTATACTGACCCTTTTGTTAATGTGTACAGGCAGAAGCTGTGTGCGTGTGTGTGTGTGTGTGTGTGTGTGTGTAACACCACAGAGAGGACAGAAAACAGAGGCATTAGGAGCATTCATAGGGAACTGAGAATGGTCGCAGAACAATGTGAGGGAGAGAAAGATTGGTTTGAATGAGACAGTGACAGAAATAAAGAACAAAGTATTAGCAGAACGGCGAGGGGAGTGAGCATTGGGGTGGTGCATTAATAGAATCTTTACAGGACATTAGCTTAACTGAATGTGGTGACTGTCCTGGGGAGGAGGCAGGTACGAGCCATGGGCGGAAAAGTAATCGTTGAATCTGGCTTCTACATGGCAGCGCTCGTAAAGGGAGGACACAGGTATTCAAGTTAAATACCCGTAAACAGAGGCAATGAATGTAGGCAAGGATAAATTCTCACTGTTCATCTCTCTTTTATATTGGAATAATTGATAATTCAGGAATGTACAGAACAGTTAAATATTACTGGGTTTTTATTCAGTTTCAAATACGTGACACTGGTTATGACACTCTGTACTATGCGGATGTATACTGTATGAATATTCACATAAAAAGTGTAATGTCCAACCGACTAGTAAAAATCAGTATTGTCATTTTTTATAAACATTTTTTTACATGTTACAACAAATTATGCAGGGGGCAGAAGAAGCAGTGGGCAGCCACAGCGGGCGCCCGCTGAGCGTCTCTCTCAGGGACACCCCTGGTATGGGCGATGGGCTGGGAGTTTGGCTGGGATTCAATCCTGCCACCTTTTGCTTCCCAGTCTGATGCTTATCCCATAGAGCTACCAGGCCGCCTCAAAGATTTAGAGTGAAAAGTAATATAAACGGCCATATGCTTGTGGATTTTAAATCCCTTTCCTTTCGAAGTTTGTTGTTAGGGTAGCTGTTGATGCAGAAGTGTGGTTTGGATGATGACCAGTCATAAGCCATAAAGTTCCCTATTCAAATTTTACTGATAAATAAAATACAAAAACTTTTATTTCAATGACATTTCAATGACTTTATATTCAGCAGCTTCTACATCACTTTAAATGCTTTTTGTACGTTCCTTCTGCGTGTTAGTTATATCTTATATCTTTGATTCAGTGAAAAGTTTTGTTGTTTTACCTGCTAACGTTTCAGCTGTTCTGTAGGAACAGGATATAAGCTTCTACATCATCTCCCAGTTCTCTTTCAGGGCAAAAGCACTTAAAGTGGCCAATGGTGTTATTGCACCATTTTGAAAATGAAATGCCACTGCAGCAAGGCCTCTACCTTCAGCACGGATTCACATGAGCTTCTTTATTTACCTGCCTTTGATTTACAGCTCAATCGCTGGGTTAGCGATTATCACCTTTTTTTTGTGGCAACTGCTTCACCTTTCTCAGCTAGTATGAACTGTTCACAGGCACTCCAAGTCAGCTCTTTCTCCAGAAAGATGAAAGGAGGAATGAAGTCAGCAAAAGTAAATGAATCGGGTGTATATTGTCGTAGCGCTTGCCCTTGACACCCCAAGTCTTCTTAGCACTGTAATTGTAGTTACATGTTCATCTTTAATCAAATAGTAGGATGACCCAGCCTATATGCACAAAGAATATGCTGAAAATGAATCATGTTTTGGTAAAACCAACGGAAGCCAGTTCAATCAGTGCAGTATATATAGAAACAGCAGTAATAATGTTTGAGCAGTATGCTTAGATGATCGTATGCTGCTACGTGCATCTGTTTTCACTCCAATCCACTCATATTTATCACACTTTTACTAAAAATTACTCAAATCACATCCCTAACACCAATACTATCTCTATTTATGACATTTCCCTGAGCACAAACATGTCGAACTTGTGTGTTGTTAATCTATGTTCCTTCTGCCTCTTTTATTTCTCAAAAGGCAAGAGTCTCTCCCCGTTTTGCTACCACCAACCCAGGATAATCACCCTAAACCTAGACTCCCTATTAAATCTGTAAAAATATTTCACAGCCACAGAGAAATGCATGGCATTATGCATAAATCATTCCTATACTAAATCATTCTTCAGCAGTCCTGTGAGAAAGAAGAACAAACAAGAATTTACACAATATGAGACACGAGAGACACTTACGGACACCCGTGTGCATGCGCACATACACTGGAGCTACTTACTTTAATATCATATCATCTTCATATTTCTTCATAAATACTCAACCTAAATCTGAAAATTGTGTTATTGCCTCACAGGCAAAATCTTAACACAAAACTAAAAGCACAACAAGTTAATCTATATATCTATTCCCCCTCCCACACACAGCTGCAATGCATGTCAATGCATACAGGGTTGCGTTCATGTCCTGTACATGATGTCGCTTTAGTTAAAACAAACATCGAAACAGAAGAAAAACATTTTCTGTATAAAGATAAGGCAATGACAATTACTGCTAATGTTCGCCTAATATTGCAGACACTGCAAAGAAGTAATGAATCCTGTTGGTATTGTCATTGGCAGCTAAATGGGTTGAAAGCAGGAAATGCAAATTGCAAACAAATAGATCTACCATTCCTGGGCTGATGTAAAAAGCCTGTAAACAATTTTATGAAGAACACATGAAATGGGAAATAGAAGTAAGTAAGAAGATAGATAGTTTAATACCATGCATTAAGCTATCAACAGATACAGACATGCCTACAGGGATGGGTGCTGCTCTCCTCTGTGTCTGGTGTCACCATGCTAATTTCTTTTTGTGTCAGTTAGGATTACTGTAATCAGGTCTCCCAGTTTAAAACTTTTTTTTTTGTTGAAAAGTAGACATGGCAAATATTATGACAGGTAGCGGCCTTTGAACAGTAATTTATAGGCTGGAGATAAGAGTGTGATTCACTCACCCAACCTGTGTGTGTGTGTGTGTGTGTACATTGTACCAGTGGCCTTCCTCCAGGTCAACATGAGCTTTAAATGACCAGAGGATTAAACTCAACACTCAAAGTGTTTGACATCCACACAATACACAAAAGCCTAGGTAGTTTTTTGTGGCATGCCTGTGTTCCTCTGTACCAAATGGCAAGATCATAAAACCAGGAGCCACAAATTAGCTAAGGAATTCTTTAGAATTAAGTCTGGAGACAAAACACACTAAACATTTTTTTCTTTGATGTTCAGATAAAATGTGTATTGGATCTGTGGCAGTTAACGACATGAAGGTTATGGTAAACTGTGATAATTGTTCAGACTGCAGCAGATAAGAGGAGCTTAGCTTAGTTTAGCAGACACATGGGGCAAAAGTGAACCTGACACTGTGTAAAGATAATAACCACAACGATAACCAGAACACATAATATTACGTTTTTGGATTTGCAGGCAGTGTGTGTGGAACTGACAGTAGACGGTGATGGTTGTCTTTTAACTTTTAATCTTGACATAATACAGTTGTCCTTAATCTTGAGCGTTCCTTACACCCACTTTCAGCAAAAGATTGAAATAAGCTGTATACTTTACCATTGGGGCTCTCTTCATCTATGGCAACGATGGTAGCAGGAGGACCAGAACGAGACAGTTTACATTCTGTGAGGGAGAAAATGGGAGAGGGGACAATTTACATTGGTATTTTCTGGTAACAAATCTAGATTGACATGTAAAACTGTATTAAAGTATAGAGATAACTTCTGGATCTTTAAAAAAGCTGCACAGTGCAGCACTGTAGATAATGGAATGTGTTTCTGAGTGGTAAACAACAAGGTACAGAAATGACTGAAAACAGAAAGTAGAGAACGAGTGGAGAATGGACTGAGGTGTTAGAGGTTAGCAAAAGTGGTCTGCAGTGTAGACAGTAAAAGAGAACAAGTTGAGACATCGAGACAAAGACTAATTGAAGGTTGGTAAATCGTTCAACAGAGCAATGATTGAACTGGAAGTGAAATGTAGTAGAAAAACATCAGAGGCAAGGAAGACAAAACTGGAAGAGAGACTTATAGTCATTCAATCATCAGTAATGACAGATGTAACCGCACTAACAGCACAGGAACTGAACCCAGCTAGCAGAGAAAAAGGAAGGAAGCAGTTCTTACCCTCATATTGCCAATCTGAAGAAAGGAACCACCACAGCAAGAAGGAAGCGAGAGAGGATAGGAAGAAAGGAAAGAAGGGGGAAAAAAGCACGATTAACCTTCAGAGCAAAGCAAAGCATCCAAACAAGCAGAAAAGGGAAGAGAGTGAACCTTTAAATGAAGTCAGAAGGTTTGAAGTTTGAGATAGACGTGTGTGGATGTAAATAATATGAGGAGTGTGTGTTTACATGTGCTGTAAAACATACGCGGTTATCACCTCCATTCACAGCCACCAGCAGCTCTTGCTGTATTACTATGAGAAGAAATGATTTTATTCCAGGCTGGAGGCTTAAAATGGCCCCATTCAGAGAGAAGAAAGTGCAGCCATTCAAGGATTGGGCTTTATCCCCCCTGCCCTTACCAGAATAGAGAAATATAAGAACACCCACTTCTACCAGACAGGGCAATATTATTGTACATCTCTCGAGGATGCTCAGGAAAAACCCCACAGGAAAGCTGGAAGACGGATATCTGCTCACCTAGAAAATAGACTTCATGGAACAATGATCACATTCAGCCTCTCTCTCTCTCTTGCTCTCTCTTTCCCCCTTCTCGATTAAGCTTTACAACTGTGTGACATCATAGATTATGTCGGGATCCACTGATATTGTTTCTTGTTTCTTGCTGTGGGGGGCGGTAGTGAATGTTCCTAGATAAAGATTAAGCCATCCTAAGGCTCCGAATTAGCTCATCTTAGTAATGGAAACAGTTGGTTTTCCTATTTGCCCCCCCCCCACACTTCCAGTAACAAAGACATTAATCTCGCTCTCAAACTGAGTGCTGTGAGTTGGCCCACTTTAGAGTTACTACGAAAACAATAGTTTTTTTTATTTCCTGCGCAGTTCAGCTTTCCAACCACTAACATTACTTGCACATTCATCCAGCGTCCCGGGTGTCTGCGGTGGTGGAATTGTATTCCTTAACCCTTCAGGAGTGCGTCTCTAGATAGCAATGCAGAAAGATGCATTAACCATGGAACAATGGTCACTAGTTACATCACAGTCTACCAGCTGGTCTGTGTGTGTGTGTGTGTGTGTGAACAACAGATGACAGATGTGTATCCCCTGCTTGACTGCCTCCTTATCCTTCAGTGAAAACTGATGCCCCTCATCTATTACTAACCAGCCATTTGTTCTCTATGGGGCATCTTTGGCCGTCCCTCTTACTCTTTCCTTGTGTTTTTTTCCTCCTCTGTCTCTTCTCATCTGCCTCCCTTTTTTCTATCTGTCTGCTTCGCCCCCTCCAGTAATACAAATCAACAGGATGAAGTAGTAAACAGCCCGGGTTGTAATGTAAAGTGACAAATTCACATCATGAGCCCTGGAAATGAAATGAGCTAAAACTGAATTTCCTGGTACAAATGCTAGTGTTAAAACCCGGGCAATCTGTGTCTAAAGTACATATGAAGTCATTGAAGTGGCAACAAAAAGGAAAAAGAAATGCATCCAAGAATTTGCAAGATGTGCAAGTAAATGAGATTCATTAAGTAGCCCTTACAACCCCTGAATTAAATCATGTTACAGTAATCGTTACTCTCTGCATTACACGTATCTCTCACCTAAGAAAACCACACTGCAGAGTGAACTGCATTGAAATGCAGATACTCTGCACTTCTTTCACACAAGTCACAGGTGTATTTCATCACAAGAGTACAATAATGAAAGGGCTCTCATGGTCTGGCTAGTGTTCTCTTGTATGCAGGCACTTATCCCATGCTCCCCCTCCAAAGGTTTTTACGTGCATTTCTTCCTGCATTGACATGTACTTGTCTTCCTATAAGCACTCACTTACTCTCAGAGTTTATGGAAAAGATAATCACTGAAATGACTTTGTGCATGAGCAACAGAATAAATCCATCTAATGCCAGGTTCCTGTCAAGCTGACGAAAAGCTCCACGGAGAGTTATGTGAGGGGAATGAGGGTGAAGTGTTCAAGGTGTGGACCACATAAAAAAGTAGACCTAGAACTTTGAAATAGACGTCTTCATTCACATAATATCAGGCAGTCGATGAGAAATGCTCACTCCAGTTCAAATTTATCATCCATCCGATGCCTCTTTATTTTAGCCTGAGAGTGTTTCAATCAATATCTTCTTTATTTACTATTCAAATTCTGTCCATCTAAATTTGGCAAGCAGAAAATGCAGGTATGAGTTGCCAAGGGTGGCGGAAAAAAAGTCCCCATTAAAAAAAACACATTCAGCTGAGTAGGAAGGGAGAGCCTGGCTGCAGCTGACGACCACAACAGTCCCCCAGGAGGTCGAGCAGGCTTGAGCTTGTGGGAAATAACTGTACACACACAGTTATACACACAGCTATAGAAACTGTATTTGTGATACACACACCTGTGCTGCTTAGGAACCAGCTCTTCGTGACCCGTCTCCATGTGCGCAGTGCCACTTTACACTGTTTACACAACTGAGCTCTTGTGCCTGCATTTACACACACACACACACACGCGCGCTCGACTTACCATAAAATATACATGCTCACACTGTGACTCAGTGGAAGAACCTGGACAATGCTGTTTCTATGGTTGTGTGTGTGTGTGTGTGTGTGTGAGGCTGTATCCATTGAATGTGTGGCATGAGTCACTGCAGAGAGAAGTTTCTCCAATGCCTCCAGCCTTAATATCACTGTTAATGCTATGGTACTGAGTGGATATTAAAGGAATAGCCTGAGATTTCATGAGTTTTCAATAACAATGGTCTGCGTTTGGGTCCTCCATTTCGAGCATGTTAATGACACTCTGCGCGACCCACCATGTTGGTGTCACATGATTTTTCACATTGTAGTTGTGGACGGATTTTCACAAGACCGCGTTTTAGCACCTTAACAGTGTTCAAACACTTCCAATCCAAAAGAGTTTCAGAACCTTTTTAATCAAAAAGTATTTACCAGCCATATTGTGAAAGAATTAGGCTCATTTGGGTTGATGCTGTACTTGACTGAATCCAGTTTGTTTCCATCTGTTATGATATTTGCTTGACTACCTTGCCTGAAGTCTAGGCTGCGAATGGGAGAACCAAGTGATGGCGAACTTCAAAATAAGCTGGTGTAATACGTGAACATACTGTGTAGCAATAAAAGCGTAACAGACGTTATATCAAGAGACGTCTGTGACCACATTTCTTTAAAGAGTTGTTTTTCTTAAAGGAGAGTTCAAGCTGTTTTCACAACTTGATTGATGACTAACCTGGAAGTGGCACAGTCCACAAAAGGCAACGTAAACATTTTATGATGACACTGTACACTCTTGTAAGCCAGGCTGAAGTGAAATGAAAAATAATACAAGAGAGCGGTAAAAGAGCAGAACGAAACGTCCAGCTGCAAAAATATGCAATGAGACGATTTGCATGCGTTTTATACAATTTCCTAAATGCACATCATTAAAATAATAAAACAAAATAGCACTGTGATAGTATTTTTTTCCCATTCACTTAAACACTGGTGTTAGTTTTGAAACATGGCTCATAAACATTTAAATACATTTCAAACTGGCTGACAGACTTGTCTTCTAAAAATATACGGTACAACCTTTTAAACCAGAGATTTGAGAGCTGTGGTAGTAACAGGCTGAAATCCGAGCGTAGACACAGCGGTGAAAGTGTTTTTTTTTTTTGCCTCTGAAAAGTTCTTGTGTCCTTTTGAAGCCTCCATCAGCAGATACACCAATCTACGCCTCTCCCCGGAGTGCAATTCCTCTCTGTCGTCTCTCCTCCACCCAAACAGTCAGTTGTTCATCCATCACCAATTCATCTATATACCCCCCCTTCCCCCGATCCATTCATCCATGGAAGTCAGAGGAGCAGCAGAGGGGAGAGGAGATGATTTGAGGGGACCAGGTATACACTAAGAATCTGAGGGGCGACCGGGTAAAATAGGACTAAACGAACAGGGAGATAGAGAGGATGAATGGAAAGTTCTGTGAGGAGATACGAGGGACGGAGTAAAAGGAAAGGTCTGTGGAGGAGCGACAGTGTGACCTTGTGTTGTGTTGATACATCTCTGGAGAAAACGGATCGTGGACCTGTTCGTACACACAAACAGACGCACACCTCTGGGCTCACCACTTTGTCACTGCGCTGGCTTATCCATTATCTTGACCCCCCCCCCCCGTCTCTGTCTCAGTATGTCAGGTCTGTTCCCAACCGGTGTGGGGTTGAACAAAGCTGACAGCTGTAGTGGTGGTAATCATGCTGCACTTGTTCTGAGGACACATGGTGGAAATACATAAATACCCTCCAGTAAACCCCAAACACTCCTTTAGTGACCAGTACATCGTAAGTTTAGGTTCAGCCCGAAGTTTTGTCTCTTCTGTAGAAGAATGAATTAAATGGATTGTGGATCACTGTCCAAATCCTTATGGACCTGCTGTACATCTGTCTGCCAGCCGGCAGACCACGTTGCTACTGGCCACCAGAGAGTCGTAGAACATCGATGGCATGGTGTTGCAGAAAAGTTGCAAAAGCAACGGAAGAGGGAAACACACTGCAGAACAATACAAAGCTCTTTCAGAAAATGGGGGCACGAAGGGAAGATGACAGCAACTGAAAAGAATTCTAGATGTGAAGTAAAAGGCAGTAAGACGTACAAAGATGGAGAAGAGAATATTATGCTCAAGTGAGGACAGATGGGATAGACGTTCACTTTAGATGCAACATCTCAAACCAAAGAAAAGCAGTAATAAATAATAAACTCCTCTGAAAACCTCAACTGCACCCGCATGCAGGCACTACACACAGGCACACACACACACACACACGCACACACACACACACACACACTGGCACATGAACGTAATGCGCCAAATCTAGGGTATCGGCACAGAACGCCGACACAAACGACATTAGCGGTGGAGCGCATCTGTCATGAGCCCAGTTGCACACTTCCGGAGAATATACCGTCCTCCCTTGTCACACAAGAAGTGGACACAATGTCATGAGCATCAGCACAATCTAATAGTGTCTAATACAAGATTGGAAACGGTAAATCTCTGGAATAGTGTGACAGGTGTTGAACATTATAGACTTCACCAGGGTGGTGTTGCTTGCATCATCCTGTGCTTGCGTGTGTATTATATTTTGACATGGGGGTTTGGAAATGACACATTAAAAAATGTTTTTTAGAGGCTGGTAGACAAAGCACTGATACCAATCAGAGCTAAATGAGTATGTTTCAGTATCTATAGTGACTTTACCTGTTTATTCACACCGTTCCTCTTGATGCAGAGTGCTCTTCACAGCTGTGAGCATGACTTCATTCAAAGTGACATCTTGGAATCAATTTGGGAACGGCGCCACAGTCACGCTAGGGACTGACATTTACATAGTCAGACTCTTTTTCTGGTGCATTTTGCAGAAAGCTGAGCAGTCTGAAAACCACGTGATGACTGGGAATATGAAGGCTCCTTTGCTCCGGTCCATACTGTAGCTGTCTCTCTTTGTCAAGCATGTGCTGCCTGCGCTACATGGTCATAGGCATGTGAACACACACACACACACACACACGCACACACAGACAAGCACACAGGTGCGAAAGAATACATCCGCCAGCGTTTAGGCTTTAAAGAACACTCAATATATGACAACTCAGGCATAACTCTTTAATGTTTCCTGTCGTGCGTGACGCAACGCCCACACGCCGCAGGCTTGAAATGAATACGTAATCTGATTCTAGTCAAGTACAGGAATTCACCGGAGGAGAGTGCCATTAACACTAAGTATTGTTAAGTTCAAACCCGGTGACAATGGGGAGACTAAGCTATTTGATTTTAATTACGGTCTTAAAAATATTACAGTCTCGGTCTCAATTTACGTTAAGCTAAAAGTTTGTGGAGAGGAAAACATACAGGAGCAGAAAAGGGCTGGGAGTTGTTAAACTTTTCGTCCTGGTTTGTCACATTGTGTGGTCTCTCACTCTAGGATTGAGGCTCATTAAAAATATACTGGTACTCTTGTCACTTGGGAAACCAAAAGTGAGTAAATATAGTCTCTTACCTAGGGACCCAGGCTAATTAAAACATACCAGTACTCTTGTCAGGTGGGGGTCCAAACAGCTAAAATCAACCGCTCATCCTGGGACTCGAGCTCATTAAAAACAAGCATTCTTGTCATGAGGGGACTGAAACTGAGTAAAACCCTGTCTGTCAACAGAAACCCAGGCTCATTAAAACTACTATTCCTGTTACGTGCAGATCCGCCAAAATAAAACTTGCAATCCTGCTTCTCAGACCCTGCCAAGAGGTTAGGAAACACAGTTTTACAGGTGTAACTGAACACAGGTGGACAGGTGTGGCGAGAAGGAAAGACAAGAGACGGATGCGTCTGGGGAGGAGTGATGTGAAGCAATGCGTGGAACTTTAAAAACTTCCCTGGGTTCACAAAAAAGCGGCATGCCGGATGCTTACGCGCTGTACATTCCCCTCGCCTCCGCACACTCACGCGCAGGCGTTCACCCGGCTGCACCCGGCTGCACCCTCTGTCAGCTAAATGCCACCAGATAAATCTCAAGGACTAAAAGTTAAATGGAATATTAATTCTGACAAATCGAGCAGAAAGTCAAGTCGAGTATTATGCTGAGCTAACGCCATTGGTGATGACTTAATTCCTGCCTTAACTTGCTTCAGTTTACTCACAGGTTCAGGTGAATATGAGCTGAGAGCATTTTAACATCATAATAGCCCTGCCATATTTTTCCTTTTAGCTCGAACTATTGCAGTTGTTTTGGCGTGAAGTGAGAGAAGAATCGCTATGACACACCGAGGCACTAAAATGTGTGTATAAAGACTGAATCCAAAAAAATAAGAAAATCAACAAAGTTGTCTTATTCAGATAGAGTATGAAATAGATTCCAGTTGTCCATTTCAAATCTAAGAGTAAAACACTGAGGAGTGTAGCATGTAAATCTATAAACTGGGCATTTCCACTGATGACCATTAATTGGTTGCAGAGACTGTGATTACTGACATTATTTTAATTATTATACTCATCTTGTCGCTCCATTATCTTCAGCAATGATTGTTGATAGTACACATCAAATTAAATCCTAAGTACAGGAGAAGGCTGTAGAAAATGCTATGATCGGCTAAATTGACAAACTGAATAAACCGCATAACCCCCTTTGACATATTGTGTTGTGGTTGTCTAAACAACACACTACACATCTTCAGTCATCAGCAGATATCACACGGCTCAATAATGAATCAGAGAACTGTTGTGAAACGCTGTAGCTGACGACGCTTGAAGATAAGCCTGAAGTCATGTGCGCAATTCTGATACTGAAGTCGTGCTGACAGCAACTGAATGGGCTCTGAATTATAAAACAGAGGGAAAAAAAGAGGTAAAGACAAAAAGAAAAGACAAGACCAAGCCGAATAGTGACTGAAAAGAAGTTAGATTAGCAGAGGGCAGAGAGGCTGACTTTACCTTCTGGATCTTGGCCGAGGCAGGTTGAGAACAGCAGTAGATAAAGGACTCCCGTTCCTATACTCGGCCATTTGACCTGGGCGCACAACTGCCGTCCCATTAGGTGCGTCCTAACCATCTTCCTCACCATGCTTCACCAAGCATCCAGCTGTGGACAGGAAGGATGAGAAAGGGACACACAAACACAGGTAAGTCACGGTGACAGTGTGCATTTCTCCTTTTTTTTGGGTATCGGCTTTCAGAGATATGGAAGCGCTAATTTACATCTTCACAAGATGACATCTACCACTGACGGAAACAGCAGCAGTCACAGAGTTTGATGTAGCTGTTCTGCATCCGCTCTGTCCTCACCCCTTTCCCTGCAGTAGTGAGCTTTCAATGAACATCTACTTTCAAGATTGACTGCTCTCTCCATTACATCCCCGCGGTGAAATGCCCTCACAGTCTAATCTTCAGATGGCATTTAATAACCTATTTGTTTTGTGCTTGCACTTCATGGCTGCTTTGGCACAATCCAAAATCTTTGATCAGTCTTTGTGCTCGTGCATCAAAGTAAATGATCGTTTCACAGGAATTGCCACCACAATAGAAAATACAGTAATCTGCGGATGACGATAGAGAAGGAAATATGCGGGGCCATGTAACACACCCGGCGGTGTTAAACAATATCTCAGATCTTGCGGCGGAGGATTTGCAGCAGCTGATAGGTTAACACAGTGTACAGGAGAGAGAGAATCTGATACGAGTGTGGCTCTTGTTTGTGTGTATTAGGTTGAATTCTCTTTTACAGTGGGAACATGTGTAGCTGAAGGGAGAATGGAAGGTCTCTCATGGCGCTTTGAGTCAAAAGAACGCATGCACGGTCTACGTGTTTGTATCTATGTATACATACTTTCAATCGCTTTGTGGTAACACTCTCTAGAACACAGCCCACTTCTCGGAAACTTTAAAAGAGAATTCAGATGACCTACAAGAGCAAACATCTTTCTGCTTTTCAACAGGAACACTCAGGAGGATAGCGATTGCCTGTAGGTGGATGTTTATACGTGAGGTATAGATTTTTTTGGAATGGAATGGAACTATGTTTTTTTTTTTTTAAACACAGCGCTCATGCTCAGAGTCACAAAGGAGATCACTCACAGTGCTATGGCCTGAGGTTGAGGCAGGTGGAGGGTGAGGGTGCATCAACACTAGCTGCTTAACCATGGCTCGGGATACAAAACAGGTCATTGCGCAATGTTGGCTGTTTGATCCCCAGCTCGACACACGCTGTGTCTTTGAGCTAAACGTTGAACCCAAATTTGCCAAGGTGCATCAAAAAAAAGTCAACTTCTCCTTCATCTATGTGTCCTGAAGAGGTTCAATTACGGTTAGAGAGAAAAAAGTTAGGAAGAAAGAGGGACGTGCTTTTCCACTTCTACCATCATTTCAGTCCGTCTGAAAACTTTCCAAAACATACAATTTAAAGTATTCAAGAGAAACTTAAAGTGTACTGAACAATGTATTTATATGCCCAAACTTACACAGCTTGGAAACATTAGCATGCCCAACTAACTAGGTAATTATATTCAATAGTAAGCTAGCATCAAGCGATTTATGCATCAGAACAAACAAAGTGAATTACCTGTTTACTATTTAGAAAACCGTACCAGAGCTGGAAGGATGCTTCATGCATCAGCGCATCACAGTGTTCACTTACACCCCAATGATGGCAACATGGCAGATATTACTGTGACAGAGTCAGATTACTTCTGCCCTACCATCTAAAGAGAGATGGAGTTGAAAATGACAATGTAATTGTTATAGTGTAACAAACCCCAGAGGTAACATCCCACAGTCATGGCATCTTAAATAAGCAACGTAAAGACTCAGAGTAGCACAGTGCTACTCCTAACCGCCCCCAGTAACATAGTGTCAGAGACAACCTGCAGAGGAATCTGATAACACCTCTGACATTGCAGAGATATTCCACACAGAGGCAGATGGTATTTTCCTCTCTGGCACGGATTTTTATGAAAATCTCAGGGGATAGTAGATGTTTATGAATTCAGAAATACCTTTAGTCCCTATTGTCATGCTAACCCAGGAGATGGGTTTTTCTAAATTAATATAGTCATTTTGAAATAAGGTCCTCTGGCAACTAATCTCTTGTACTCCCTCGTAGTTGTACTGAGTTGTTGGGCAGAAACCAATGTCCACATGAGTCAGGATGAGTCGTCTGCCAGTATATATATTTCAAATTACATTATGAACACAAAACACAATTCTGAATCTTAATCGTGAATGAAAACATCTTAATGTAATATTTTTCACATGGCATAAAGGAAGTACATGCAGTACGATTCCACTGGACACAAAAATGCTCACATTTAATTATTATAAATTGTCAAATATTACTTTTTCAGATTCGTTCATATTTGTTGTGTAAATATGGTTCGTTTTTCAGATTCGGGTTATGCCACCTTCTGAGTGTTTATTACTTATTTAGAAAAACAAAATGTAATCTGTTTACGTAAAGAATAATGTGTCATCTCATTGTTTATTGAACAGTATATGCAGTTATGTATTCACCAAATAAAGTGTAGCTAGAAGCTATTTTTTAAAATCAAAATGTTGTAGTTAACACTGTAATGCTAGAAAGATGTGCTTTGCTTTTTATGCTGTATATAATGCTTACTAATCCAAGCAGTGCAGCAACTGACGACTACACAACTTTCCATACAGCATATCAATAAGTACAGCTCCTCATCATGCTGTTTGCCTTTTTTCAATAGTCACAATCGCCTGCTTCTCACTACTGTGAGACTGTGTAGTTAGACAGAACTGCAGGCTCTTGTTTAATTTCCTAGGAAACTTGGCAGAGCAGATATGAGAGTAGGCCATACTGCATTTGTCAATAACTAGGATGGAGCGCACTAGGACTGAAGGCATTTCTCCACTGGTAGAAGTTCAAAAAAGTTTTATTCCTCCAGAGAGATGAGGAAATATGCCCAACAAAGAGAGAAGGAGAAAAAAAGAGCGATGCTCACACAAAGGAAATGAGGAGGTGGGAATAAAGGAAACATGGAGCTGCAGAGGAAACAGAGAAAGCAGGAGAGAATAGAAAACAAGAGGAAAGATTGGGGAGAAGGTAAAAAGAGTGAGAAATCTATCCCAGACACCATAAGACAGAAACAAAAGGAAAATAAAAGAATGAGACAGAGATTGTGACCTGTACTTTAAAGGCTGTGGCTTATATTGAACATCAATAACCTCTCACTGATCACAAAGCGGAGGGGAAATGAGAAGAGAGCCTCATTCGGCTCCATCGTAACATACAGTAGTTACTGAAGGTTAGAATAGAAGTGAAACAGGCTAAGAGAGAAACAGCGGCAATCTGAGGAGAAACAAGTGAAATTACACTGAAGAAATACAAACTTCGGCGGAGAAGGAAACAAAACTTTGGCCTTAAAACAGAAGAACTAGTGATGGAGAACACGCGTGTGTGTTAAAAATAGTGAAATAAAGAAGCTAAATATCAAAATGAAGACTTCACCCAAAACAATAAGTGAGAGTGAGAGATGTGGTGACATACTGTTTTAAGCTGGTGTTTGTGATCAGTTTCCTGTCACGGCGCGTGACTGATAAGACCTTGTTACTGTAATGCAAACCGACTGTGTTTGCACGTCTACAGAAAAAGACAACAAATAACAATATTTCCCTTGTACTGTCACAGGCGACATCTGTCTATTTCTCTTTCTGTCAGTTTGCCTGCTCATGTCAGTGTGTCTGTCTTCTTTGTAGGAAGGCATCTTTCACAGCTCATCTGCTGCCAAAACAAGACTCGAAATTTCCTTTGGTTTTTTTTACATTTCAGGCAGGCGGCTGACAGCTTTATGCAGAGCGACTTACCCTGCGAGCTTTATCGTGCTTGCTCGAAAGTGTTTTGCCAGAGAGTCAACTATACCTTGCAGGTTGCGGGACAGCGTGTGATGGAGCTGGGCCGCAGTATGGCAGAACAAAAATGGGCAGGTTCACTACATCATTGCCTTTCAGTTCCCCCTGGACTCTGAGTGTTTCATTTTTTGTAAATGACGTAGGACACTCAGGATGGGGTAGTGAGTGCCAGGAGTCTGTCAAGTACAAGTAGGCAAGTGTCAAGCTGAACATTTTAAATCAGTTTTGTGCATGCTGTAATGTGATAAACAGCTTACATAATACTGCCAACATGAAGTGGATGATGCACATAAGTTAGAGCAAACATTACTTGCAAACATACACATTAGTGCACACCTGCATTTAGAATGATTCAATTATGTCTAGTTCAATTTTCTGGATAAAAGGCCATTAAACCGGGTTCGTAATGCGCTAATTAATGACAAAGCCTACTCCACTTGGCAGGACCAGAGAGTACCAGCACATTCACCCACTCATACACACGAACACGCGCACAGTTGTGTTGACCAGGCTGTCCAATAAGCTAATGGTCGGGCACTTTGCTCGTCTTGTTCTGCCAATCTCGCTGAGTGTCGCAGAGACAGTCAACGCCTGTGAGTGTGTGAAGAGGAGGCATCCAAAACACAACAATTTGCCTGATTGCACACATGCGCCGAGCAGAGAAAAGAATCGTGAGCGAGAATGATGGAGTGTTGACACCATCAGTTTGACACCAAGAAAAGGTATTAATATGGCATAATGTGTAAACAAGGGGACCTAAATTAGATGTTAAAAATACAACAAGTGAGCAGTAATTCTAAAAAAGATTTGTGGAGTTGAGCGTTTAAACACATCCCGCTTTTTCGATTACAATATCTCATCATTAAGATAGCAGGTTCTTTCCTTCCACATTGCCGTGTTCATCTGCTCTCAAGTTGTAATTTGAATAATTTTCAACAGCACTTGAGAGCAGCGTTAAAGCCAGAATACTAAGTGGCAGCATTACTCTGCTCTGCGTTCATGTCAACAGAAATGACACTTGTTGCAGTTACGTTACCTCAAGTGCTACCAAATAAATGAAGCAATTTGTGGCATTTGCCTCAAAGGATTTTTTTCCGTAAATGTAATCAGTCTGTTATTGCTGAGCACATGGAGGCTACAATAAAGCAAAATTTGGTTCTAAATAGATGTTTTAATGAGTTGTTCCACCCCAGAAACAAAAATAAATAAATAAGCAAGTTTTACGAACAAGCCCCAGATTACAAAAAACTAGAAAGCAAAAAGGGGACAAAGACCAAAGATGAGAGGAAAAACATGAACTGTTAAACTGTGAAAAGAGAAAAGCAGACAGTGGAGAAGACCGTATCAAATATAAAATGAAAAATAATGATCAGGAGAATTGTTGGATGAATACAAACAAAGAATATTGTGGAGGACGGAGAAGGAGTGATAGAACACATATATTCCAACGTTGCATATTTGTTATTCTACGCAATTACGCAATAGAGTAGGTGTAAACATAGGTTTTTCCTTAATCATACGTCTTTCAATATTGCTTTGTTTAAAAGCCACAGCGTTAAGCGATTTGAAATCAAAGCAAGAGTGAGAAAGAAAATGGAGTTTTAATTATGAGAGACACACAGGAGGGGGATAGAGGAGAGTCAGGTCAGTTGAGGACAACTGAAATGCATTTCCAGTGCATTTGTTCCACACAAAATCCACCAAGTATGCTTTGTCAAATTCTCTGAGGTGTAGTTTTTTAAGGCCTTTTAATCATATGAATGCATTTTAGTTGTATTCTGTTACTGCTACTTATCACATGTTCTGTTATTATCGTGCAGCGAAAACAGCTCCAGGCCAACGTGACTTGTTGGTAGGTGTATAAAAAAATCATACGTTCAAATTGAAGGTATGCTTGGTGGGAAAACAACATATATCTAGAAATCAGGGCTTCTTTTGGGAGTGCAAGAATAGTGGCCTGGTAGCTCAATGTGATAATCAGACGGGGTTGCAGAAGGTGGGAGGAACTGTATTACCGAATAAAAAGTACAATATAACACTACTGCAATAAATATTTATTAAAACTGGAACAAATTGGATCATAGCATTTGTAATGTCAAACATGTTGCCACCTGTTCCTTTCAGCTCCGGAAAAACTTTCTGCTGCATGCACCAGCAGCAGCGGTGTACTGTCATATCATAGACTAGACTGTAATGGATGGTTTCCCAACCCTGCAAAGAGGTGAAATCAAGATTCTGAAAATTCCTAATCTTACTTTGGCGAGATGTTCTTCTGCATATTCTGAAATTGAATTAAAACATCCTGTGAAACTTCATTTTGATGATAGTATCACAGGCAGCACAACTAACTGTGGCTCAGTTGGTGAGCCAGTTATGAACGCTAGGATTGATGAGTTAACTCCTTCTCCCCCTAATTTGTGGCCACACGGTAAAGAGGCTGCTTCTCCACAGGAATCTCCTCAGAACCATTAATAAAGTGTCAATTATTATTATTAGCCTTTGGTAAGTGAAGTGGATTTGTAACACAATTATTTCAGTGAACATTGGACTTTAAACGAAAGAGTATTTATTCAGCGCTGATGTCATCTTTGAGCAAACGTCATTAAGTGAGCACATGAGTAGAGCATGAGTTTGTTTTGTTTTTCTCCAGGCTTTAGTAATTAGCTTCTCCTCTGGTCACTGACTTTCCAGTGCTTCCATAAGTCACTTGTTGGGGTAATCCCAAGAGCGGAATCCTTGTTAGAAGATAATTGGCTTGTCATTGGAAATCTTCCTCTCTTTCACAAATCCTCTTTATTACTGGTTAACATTGTTTAATGAAGGTTCACATTATTCGTGGCTGATTTACAGAAAATAACTGTACATTGATTAAACTAAATATTTATTTTTTTATTCAGGGTCACTCTCTATAGATGATGGGCCAGAATAACACGGGTAATGTTTAGTGTTCTAGTTCACTGTGAGGTGTCACAATATTAGAAAGATATTCAATATATGGCACATTGTAGCATAGTCAATATGCTTGTGTAAATGTGCTGTATTGACATGTTACTGTTCATATGTGAGAGTGTGAATAATGAGGCATGCCCACTGGTTATGGTAAAAACATGGTGCTGCCACCGGTGATCATGGTAGATCAGTCAGATAGCCTTCACCCCTCTGCTGTGCAATTATTTCACAGTCAAATACGGTCGCTGTATGGAGGGCAATAAATCTTGCATCTCATTTCAAACGGTTGATTTCACCTCTAATGTTGTGGCAGGTCCAATTTCAATTTGCCTGGAAAATCTCCAGCTAACAATGAGCGCGCTTGTAGCTGCCACTCCACAGAACAGGACACATACATGGGCGTGCAATAGCTGTTGTTAACTCTAATTGGAAAGCGGTGTTCCAGAACACCCTACACAGTTGTGGATGTTTTCTTGACCAGTAAGGTTTCATTTTCTCTTTTGTTTTTCAATGTTTGCAAGGTCAACCGTGCAGTCACTGACAGGGCGAATGCATTGCAGAATCTTTTCAAAATGAATAAATTGCACTCTGTGACGGTTATCTTGGGCTTATTTTTCATGAAGACTCAGCTTTATTCATTTTTGGACAGGATATAGCCAAAGCGGCTGGTTTCTCTGTGAACACCGTGTGCAATTTCGTGTGGACACAATTTGTGTGTATAAATGGTCTTCAAAGGACAGTTCAAAAGTCTAATCTGTATTCTTTTTTTTTTTACCGGGTAGATTTTTCTACTAGGTTTGCGAGGTCAGACTGCATATCAAGAGATTAGTTTCTGCAAAGGGATTCAAGTTTGGAGAACATTCTCGGAGAAATCATTGGGTCAAACTGCTTAAAGTATGGAGATTGTCACTGTAACTATTTAGGAAAGAGTTGCAGATTTAATATAAAGCATTACTTTGCACCTACTTGTCATATTTATTGCTTGAAATGTATTCTGAAACTTACTTTTGGTTATGTGTTTAGGAGAAAACTGACATTTCCAGAACTGTCACCATATTTTCAACAATTGGTAGGAAACGCAAACACACCCAGAAAGCGGTGTATGTGCGTTCTGAAAAGAACAGCAGGGTGTTCACACTGATATCTAAGGGCACCGAGCTACTGTCAGTCATTTCTTCCTGGGCATCCGGGGAAAGACATCTGTCCCAAGCAAACATCTAGTGAACCATGACAGACCCTACTGGGTGGAGTGATGGGCTGAAGTACTGAGGCTCAGAGAAAAATCAAACTCTGTTTATTTACATGTTATTTCTAAAATGGATAATTTCACTTACATTCAGATGTTTGTTTTCCATCAAATGTTTCCCAAAATGCATTTTACACAAATGCAAATTTAGATTATAGCAACAGTTGAGCAATTCAGGTGACATAAACACTGGATCCAACAAATCCCATAATGCAACCTTACAAAATCTTTTGTTAACCCCTCCACCAATGGTAACATCAGCGTGCTAACAGTCTCATAATCACTATGGTAACAGGGTAAGATTTGCTGTGTTTATGTTTATGCAAGTGCGGCAGCATTAATGGTACCACTTACAAATCATCCCCACTAACAAACAAAGGAGCAGCATGACAGGGGAACATGAATATCTGTATCAACCATCCAAACACTGATGAGACATTTCTGTACATATCAATGCCAGTAGCACCTTTAGAAGGTCAGAAGACGACCTTCCATCCAGTATCTAAACTGCTTATCCTGAGACGGGTTGCTAAGTGCTGCAGCCCATCCCAGCTGTCACTAGGTGAAAGTTGCTCCCTGCACAATTAAGTGCACATGAACTGTGTGAAGAAACCTGCATAGACGTGGAGAATACCTGACAACTGCACACAGAAAGTGTACACAGGTTTAAACCCACTCTACTGGACGAGCAAAATCATTGAAATTTATGATCTGCATGAACTTTTTTAAGGTTTTGAATTTGTTTTTTTTATATTTTAAACAGTATGGTACTTTGGCTACTACTTACAGTCTCAATTCTTGGTGAATTTTCTCTATTAAATGTTATCTGTCAGCCTACTTAACTAATTCTTACCCCCACTATGTGCCCTGACATACTGCCCCTGGGACAGGCATCGAGACTTAAATGCTGTAACCTGAGTTTGACCACAAAGCTTCTGATCCAATGATCTAGAAGACACTGATTGGCGCGCACGGGGCTGGTGCAAAAAGCCCCACTTTAAAAGACTTCTGCAATTATTTAATAAACCAAAAAAGTATAAATAAATTAGCAGTTGCTTGATTTAATTATTCGGCGAATGTAGCTTTGGCTTTTGTAAATTTAGTTTTGGTTTAATCATCCTGATTGAACATTGCTTACGTGTTAGATGATGAGTGAGAGAGTTAAAGACCATTTAAAAGTATAGATAGAGAAATTGGGGCACTTTAGGATAAAACATTATCAACAAATGTCCTGTCTGCAATGAATGTCTTCCAAATTTAAAGCAAGTACACCATATTAGAAGGCAGTTGTGTCTTTTCAAAACAGAAAATCCCTTCAAAACTGACAGCTTAGGTAAACTTTAACTAAGGGAGAATTCAGGGAGAATGAGGAATGGGAAGGGAGAGAACATACTGGAAGTTAAATGAAAATACTCTGATTGGAGAGTCTGAGTATTAGTGGTTTTACATGTTTGAAAAGACACACAGGAGACAAGCAGTGCAAGAACATGAAGCAAGACAAAATGAAGTTAAGTGACTAACATCTGTCATCCATTCTCCAGGTGAGTATTTATCCATTGTTGACACTACAAAAATATGCAAAACAGTTATTGTTGCTTTCATGTAGAAAATTAGGTACAGTACTTGCGTTGCATGGTCTTTTCCACATGTCCCACCTGTCCCATATGTCCCAGGACTCTCCTACATATTAATAGTAACTCCCTGATGCCCCCACATATTAAACAACATCCCCGAAATCTGTTATTTTCTCTCTTTTTGTCGATTTGTAGTATTGGCAGCCTCTAATCAGCAGCTGTGGTGTGAGACTGTACACAGTCGTGAGACAAATTTGTGCAAATGTTTCGGTGACTGGACAAAACAATTGAGATGTACAGAATCCTTTGCCACAACACAGCTTACAAAACAGCTCAGATAGCAGCAAATCCACGACATTCTTGTTGTGTGGAGTGAGTGTATGGCTTAACAGGACTACGTGTATACAGACATGCTCTGTGAGGATGCACAACATGAAATAACTGTCGAGAGGAACTACACAGCTGGTGCAAAAGTTGTAAAGAGAACGTTGAACATTCAAGTCACAATATCTGACATCTAAAGTGGACTTAAACACCTTTGCTGTAAGGAAAAGATAAGTCCCATCAGTGGACTCTAAGCCTCATCTTTCCCCCTAAAAGTTGTTCACTGACCCAAGAAAATCCTCAACCTGCAGTTCATGCATGGCATCCACACTATTACCACCTGAGCTCCTTCAAATGCTGAGACAATCCCCTGTTAGATTTCAGTAGAGGGACTGTGCTGTTATCTGCATTACTGATACTCAGGTCTAACAGTAACTGCTTTACTCGTTTGTGGTTTTATATGCAGGTTACAATGCTAGGAGGTATAGGTAGCTACGGTATTACAATACATTTAGATGTAAGTGTAAATTCTTTATTTATCACCTAAACGTTAAGTGAGAGAACAAATCATTTTAAATATAAATATAATGCACTCTACATTTTTAAGAAATGACACATAATATGAGCAGAGCAGCATCAACCAAATGCCCAGCTTTTTATAAAACAGAAGCAAAGCAATTATTTTTCTGTTCGCTAACCAAATGCCCAAACACAACTGTAGTCGGATGACCTGGGTGTTATACAGCGCGATTAAATACTGTGGCAAAGCCAAAAAAAAAAACTCTGTCTGGGAGCACTCATCCTATTATGTTCAGTATCAACACATTTGCAATTTGTCATTTACATTAATTGTCAATATAATTGCAAATGTAAGCATAATCCAGCTGCAATCATGTTCCTTACAAAATGCATGCGCATGTCTTATTTATATAAGGTTGTATAGAAATAGTTTGAATACAGTTTCAGTACTTTCAATCCCTAAAAAGAACTGTTCTAGTACAACTAAACCAATGGTTTATTAATTATTTTACATTTTTGCGAAGTTCAGACAGAATTAGTTTATATTAACACAAATTGAAGTGTGGAAATAATGATCATAAATATTCCTGCATAGAGTTTGAACAAACAAAGATAAAAATATGCATAGCAACGTGTTAACTAATACTTAGATATAAGAGTCTTGTTATCAGCCAGGTTAGCTCTTTCCAGGATTAATGCAGAGATAGTATTAGAGTGAGAATGATATCTTTGCATCTAAAACTACTGCTACTCAGCAATAGATAGTATTGACAAAGTCCAGTATGTTCTCAAAACTGGAAAAGTTAGTAAATCTAGGAGTGTGAAACTATTTTAAGCCTCCACTGTTCCAGTTTGAACTTTTCTGGAACAGAATTTTGTTGCTGAGCAATATTTAGCCAAGTGGACTCCTTGGTGTGAAGGGAAACTGAGTGAAAGACATGGAGAGGAGAGAAGGGAGAGAGGGAGAGAAAGAGGAATCAGTTAGACGCCAAGAGCTGTGAGTTGACCCTGATTAAATGCCTCCCTTAACTCACTGGGAACACTGATAAGACCACTCTGGGCGGTATGTGTGTTATGTGTATGTTCAGGAGCCAGAACTGAAGATAAAGTGTGTCTACCCATGTGCATACAAACATGTGTGTGACTTTGAGTGTGTGTGTGTGTGTGTGTGTGTGTCCTAACACCAATTCTCCTGTGTAAACATGCTGACCTGGCACAACACCAGTAGACACTTTGAAGTTGGCAGTAGCCACTGTAATCTGCCTCCTTCTCACGCACATACACACATACATCCCCACAAACACTCTGAGCCAGAGGCAGGACTTAACACTGGCAACCTTCTGTGGCTTAGCATGTTGCACTTACACAGACACTCATACACACACACACACACACACACACACACACAGACACAGAGAGAGAGAGGGAGAGAGAGTTGCATCGTCCGTCTCCTACGCAAAGCAATAAAACAAACAATACATTTTCTCTAACACAAAACCTTCTCTGCCACATAGAAGGTTTGCTGAGAGTCATGTGTGTGTGTGTTTAGTTAAACTATAGCCTCAGAGCACTTTCAGGTCTTAAATCAGACACGCTGGCTTCCCAACACAATCATCTGCCAGCCCCCAAAATGCACTATGTTCTCTGATAGTGAAACCTTATAAACAATTTATGCTAAATAAACTTTATTCACACACAAGACAAATGACAAATGAAGCATTGCTTTTGTTTGTGTGTCAGGTTTCGTGACATGGGTGTCCCCGTCACCCAGCACAAGTAAAAAAAAAAATTCTGTTGGATGAACACAAGAAGACTAAGAGTGGCAAGATTTTCTGGCTGCCTTGGCTTGATGATAAAAGGAAGTGTTGCTTATGCCTACAGACATGTAAAGGCTTTGGTTCTCCAAAATGACAAAATGTAAAATTCCCGATGAATTTCTGGATTACCCACAGAAACTGTGAAATTGTTCTGTTGGTCTAAAAAGACATGTTGAGTGTTTATAATTCCTGCTTTTATTTTGACAATGCGATTACTATGTGACATTGTTAAAAGGTATGCTCACAGTAATTAAGCTTGAGAGGAAGGAAACATGACTCTTCAGACTCGTCTTAAGGATGTTATGTTGTGTTCTTATAACTTAGCTGTCTGCCTCACTTCTCCTATTGGGTTGTTTTTAGCTTTCGGTGAATAAAAAGGTTTAAAACTTCACTCGATATGTGCTCGGCACATCGAGCAGACACAGGTACTTACTAGCTGGTGAACATAATGGAGCTTTCAGCAGTCAAAAAAAACAGACTTTCCCCAAAAGCAGTGCTAAAAGCGAGGGAATAAAGGACTTAGATTCATCAGATAGGGAGATACTGAAGCAATGTTTGTACGTTCGATCAACTTTAAAGGTGGCATTATGTCAATATTGTGTTCACAGCTTATTTTCTCAGATCCCCGGTGACCAAAAAGTCAGTTATTCCAGGTTTAAAGCTGCGTGCGTTTGTAGAGACTTCCACAATAATCTAAGAAATCCTCTGCGTTTGACATCTTCTGGCATTTTTCTGTTTTCTACATATGAGATGTGTTCTGTGTTACTTACTGGAAGAATTGAATAAATCCTTACGTTGCTGACTATCACTTGGTTTATTGTTAAATAACATAACACGTGTCCCTGAATAACTGCTCCAGTGATGCAGAAAAGGAGGCTGCCTTAGGTAGCTGCTGGGTGAAAGCCTGCTCCTTTATTACCTCATTGCCCATTGGTTATGTTCCACTTTCACATTCCCAGCCAGATTAAAGAGATTGTTTTTGTAGTAACTGTTGTGGGCCATGTTAACTCAGAAAATCAAATTATGGGCAGATATCAACAGTGGAGATGCTGAATCTACGTGGCATAGAAACATGTGATAATATGTGTATGGCTCACTGACTAATTCTTTCTTATTTGCGTCCAAGACTGAAGAGGTTTAGGAGCCCCTGATCAGATAGAAAGCTACTTAGGGTATTAAACTGGGGCAGGGGCTTCTCAGAACTTTTACCACACAGGATTAAAATTGAGTTTAATTTAATCTCACCCTGGGACTCAGGCACACTAGTTCATTTCTATTTGTACAGGACCCTAACACAAACAACCAAAAACTAATTTTTGCCCCACTTCAAGAAGAAGCAGCTCTGCAGGAATGGAAATGTATTTCACCACTAACTGGAAAGTTAGCGTGTTGTTGAGTTCATATTGGGTTTCCTTTTGTAAACATAATAATAAGACGACTTAAATGTCTTTGTTTGCTTTAAAATTTTCACCCATTTCATACAGTCATTATTTGTTTTAAATGTGCCTGTTAGAATTGTATACTGTGCACATTTCAATTAAATGTGTAATACCCTTCAGAAATAATAAACAGAATAAAAATATTCGGTCACAAAGAAAAGAAGTTAGGCAGCTCTTGCTAATTTGCCTCTTTGTTTGTCCTGGCTGGGTTGCCAGATATGCAGATTCAAAGCAGCGTTTTGGCCAGCAGGCAAATAATCTTGCTAGTAACAACTGACTTGGTTTTATTGTAGAGCGTAAAGTCGTTCTCTCACACAGAAGCATTAAAAACCGCAAACAGACTTCAACAAAATGTTAATGCGGATCAACACCCCTGTACTGAAGTTGGAATAAAATAGCAGAAGCATTCAAACCTTCAGCCAGTGTGAACAGAACTAAGAGCGAATAAACTAAACTGTTACTCCTCAGCACAACATACTACAGAAATAATTGCACCTCTGAAGAAATTAAACATTCATAAAAAAACTGCATCTCATTATGCTGTGGTCAAACAGGAAGAGGCTGCTGTTTTTTCAGCACACAGTGAGAAGTGTCTGTTTTTAACGTGTTTTTTTTTTTCAGAAAAAAAGAAACAATATCTTAAGCAATAACATAATGTTCAGCTTCACCCTGTCTCGTGTTTATGTTCTGCACAGGTTACCTGTTACGCTGCTATGATGCTCACCGTGGATAACTGCAGTTTGTTAGAAGAGCAGACACAATCTACACAATTAAGTTGCAGCCCCTATTGTGTGGATGTGCTCAATTACACCTATACTACTTCCCTATGCAACTAAGGTGCAATCACAGATATGTTATTATAGATAATGTGATTACAGTACACTAAGAATTACTACGTAAGTTCTTTAAGTAAACAACAAGTCGCAGTTTTCTTTTCCTCCAAAATATCTCGCAGTGCAACATCCAGTGTTCATCAACTAGACTAATTAAACGATGGTTCCAACACTTGTTTAAGGTTAGAGAAAGATTTAAGCATGGCTCAACACACCACTTCACACACAATGTGTTTAGGAATATTTCAACAAAACCAGAACTTTCTCTAGCTTCAGATAAATACTTAAATTAGGTGCCTGTAATATATTTACAATTATTTCATCCTTCCAAGTTTTTAAAGCAACAGAATATACTGTATGTTGAGTTATGTAGCTTATGCTGTTTACACAGGCTTGACACCAATGATATGATATGACAGCTTGTTTTCAGCAAATATAAACCTCCCGGCATGTGTACAGCACAACTATCTCTGTCCTGTGGAACAAAATAGAAAGTAACAACCTTTAAATAAGACATGTTAAATAAGCCCCCCTCTAGTTTTCCAAAAGCCTGAATAAGAAGAATAAAACACAAAGAAGAACATATGCTTTTCCTCTGCACAGAGACTTCACCAATACCTGTGAGGATTACACTGTCTACTTCTACCCGTAGACAGAAACTGGATAACTCAGCCATAGCCTGCTATCTGTCATGAATAAGAATAGCCTAGTTAGCTTTGCTCACATGAGTGTGACTAATTCAATATGACATCTTTCTAATAGGCAGCCTGGCTACTGGGAGGATGGGACCTAATACGACGAGCACAGATATGAAAGGTGGGGAGTAAATAATCTAAATAAAAGTACTACGAAGGCTTCACGTGTTTTAGCAAATACAGTGGGATCTCAAGCTGGTAGTAAAACGGGAGAACCTCCAGCATCTCACTAGTATTGTTCATTAGGCTAAAACCATCTTGTAAATAAGTAACCATAACATCAACAGCACGCAAGTCACTATGTCATAGTATCTATGTCACTTATGACCAAAGAAACACACGACGCAACAACAGCACTTTTCTAACACAGCCATCTCATTTGGTTCGTGTTGGGGGGTCATCGATAGAGAAACTGCCTAAAGCTAGTTTATGATGTATGTCTCAGTTTGGTCAGCTCAAGACGGAGCAGACCATGCTGTGATAGATAGGTACAGGAGAGGTTGTAACATGCTGTCAGATAACTGACATGGTGGACCGGCGCCACTTCTCTGAGCACAATGAGAAGCTCCCCCTAAACCTTTGACCTCTTCTGCCTTTGAGATATTAACTAGAGACTGCCAAGAGGGGAAAGAAGTACTTTTGAATGTACATGTGGTCAATGTCACTGTTTTATTACTCAGCTCCGGCTGATTGTAATGAAATGTAAGGAAGCTTTAGGAGCTATGCTAAGCCCTGTGGAAACCAGGCTAATCAGTGAACACTGCCTTCGGCTCTGTTTGGTCCCAGAGAGGCAACAGCACCACTCCTGTGACACGGCTGGTATAATAAGAACATACGGGCTACGAGCCAGCCAACATTTTTGAAACGAACGACATATATTTGTGTTCCCAGTGTGCAGTTCACCTGGTTGGACTCCGTTACTGTCATCCAGACCTTTTTGTCTTACAATAAGGAAATCTGAATGTAGCAGTCATCACAGCAACATCCCCCTCTTTCCTAAATATGCAGGCTCGACACTTGCTAAAGCCACATTTTTTTCATGTTTTGAATACTTATCGATTTTCTAGTTCGAGTGCAGAGAGTCAATAAATAAATCTGTAGCCACGAGGGCACATTTCATAATAAAAGACAGTCTGACTAAGGCAGTGGTGAACTTGTGTTTAAAATGGCAGGTAAGTGATGAAACATCTTGTCTCAAGTGTATATGAGTCTGTGAGTAGACAGCTAAAATGAGGAGCAGTGGGCTTTGGCTCTCGAAGACAATTGAAAAAGAAAAAAAAGTACGGCGCGGTGTGGAGTTTGTAGGCGATGGTAGATCACCACCCTTATTAACAGAAAGTTTACTTTTTCTGAAACTCTGAAGAGGATTTCTCACATTACAGTGGTGAAGATGAAGTAATGTTCATACTCAGAGAAGACACCGTGTCATATATCTAAGGAACAATGAGCCTCAATTATTCATGAATTAAAGCATCAGTTAATTAGGTGGAATGATTTTGATATAGATTGGTATTTGGTGAATCATCATTTCTTTATGTGAATGAAAAGAAACATCACTTCAGGGACAAATTTGCAGAAAAGCAGCACGTGTGCAGGAGTTATTGAAATCGATGTGTCTGTGCTACTGTCACCCAGCGTGTCTAACAAGATTTGACATAGTTCGAGTGGAGGGGTCCCAGGTTTGTCTGTCTGACCTACACACACACACACACACACACACAGGTAGAAAGCAATGCACATAGAAACTATACGTAACCATTTGTTGGTCACTGCTGGTGATGAGTGGTTCGACCTGTGTGTGTGTCACACACGCCAGAGCTCAGCCCTGCATTATTCACGGGGTTCGCATTACATGGGTTCAGTTGACAGCAACCTCGCGAGGTGACCCACGCCCCACCTCCACCCGCCCCCACCTGTTGTCAACTTTGACTTTTGCTCCCTTACTATCAGCTGTTTGCAGAGGGCGACAGCTTGCCGTAATTCGGGGTAATCGGATGACTCTCTCTCTCTCTCTCTCTCTCTCTCTCTCTGGCTTCTAATCCGGGACACAGGCTGCTGTGAGGTTGCCTGCTTTCCCCGGGACCACCGTGTGTCCGCGGGGGAAGCAGCTCCACCGCAGACTTGTTGAAAACGAACTCTGTGTCTGTCGTTTTCCTTCCGGAATGAGATGGAGGCGATCAGTTACAGGGGAGTGTGTGGTCAACAGAAACGGCTTCATCCCATAATGTGCACATCACACTCTACCAGTGAGAGATTAATCCCACATGAAGCGCACAGCTGTGGCTGCAGAGCGAGGCAGACCACAGGGATGAGGCTGAAGTTCTACTGTCACAGGGCACCGCTGGGAAGCAGGAGCTGGGGAAGATGTGTTGCATGTGAATGTGCTGACTGCTCTTTTGGAATGAATGCATTCAGCCTATTTAACCGTAACCTGCTCTCCAGCCCCGCTCCAGCACCACGGACAGCGAATTCTGCGTGTGGCTGGAAACACGTGAAATAAACTCAAAGTAGCGTCGTGCAGGAAGACTGTGGAGTTCAGAAGCAGACCTCAGCCTTCATGGAGCTTAATCTATGTACCTTTGGTTTCTGTTTCATAGAAAGAAGGCAGAGTAGAATCGCGTTAGGATGCGTTGCACCACTTACCGCGATGTCCTCGGTGAGTCCATAGGTTTCACACACACATGTATTTTTCCACACACTGCTGCCGTCCCCGGGCCGCCGTGAGACACAGCCCAAAGAGAAAAATCCAGGAAATAACATCCACACAACTCTAGCACCGACACCCACTATTGGAGAGGATGGAGCAAAATGCCGGTGTCTTCGTCCTCCAAACGACAGAAAGCAGAAAAAAAAAGAGTTTATGTTCAAGTCACACAAAGAGACGAGACTGTTGCGACCTTCGTGCGGTGCAACAAGAGTCTTCCTCTCCTCCAGTCGTCCTTTAGTTGGAATGTCTACTGCTGGACTTAACAGGTATCTGACGGAGCAACAGTATATCTCCTCCAGTTTCCCCCCCTCTGCTTCCTCAGCCACAGAAACGCGAGGGAGGGGGAGACAGAGAGAGCACAAGCAAGAGAGAGAGAGAGAGAGAGAGGATGCGCAGTCAGACAGGCAGGTTTTGTCTTAGTGTAGACGAGTTTTTTTCATTCCTGCAGGAGGAGACGGTGATCGGTGCGTCCCACTCATCTAATGACGTCCGGCGCAAAAGGCGCACGGATTAGCGGGTGGTTTCTCTGCCCTGCGCCGGTCTGTGCACCCCATGGCGGAGAGGGAAGTGCAGGATCACTGCTGCTGAACTGTTAAACTGACTTAGCAGATTTTAACTCGTCACTGTCCGCTCACACGTCAGAGTCGAGTTTGTTCTAACCAAAAGCAAACAGCTCCACGTGTCTTCTCCAAAAGGAAACGTCGAATAGCAGAACAGCCTGGGACACAGGACAAACTAAACTAAAGGCAATAATATAGTTTATTTTTGTGTGCCACTTACATGTACGATCATCTTTGCAATAAGATGCACAAAGAGGGTAATTTTGATTCTCAAAGTGCCTTTTGAAGAAAAGACTTTTACAGGAAGTGCAATTAGAGCTTGGATTCCATGCTGCTGTGGAGCTGTGAGGCATTCGTGCAGGGTACATTATATATTATCAGCTGAGGTCACGCTGCAGCTTCTGCAGAGCTTCACTGCTCGGTGAATTCAAAATAAAACATGCGCTCGTATTTAGATATGGATGTGTTATTGGCTACCTGTATTAATAGTCAGAGTAATAATGCATCTAACTGTTAGTTTTCCTGTCTGGCCTGTACACAACCTCTCTTCTGGTGTAAAGCTGGAACTGGCCTAAAGGCTAAAACCACTTTATAAAATCCCAGTTCAGCTGCATCTTGTTTGCACACAGAGATAACTCCACACAGGGACCTGGAACTTTCTTTCTGTGAGGAAACAATAGGCCACTAACTAATAACTGGACCACATACTGCCCATGATGATACTAAGTTTATCTGTATCTCACAACTTTCCAAATGGCAGCTCACACATAAAATATATTGTTCTACAGCTGTAATCAGCCTTTTGGCACAGGAGGAGATGCCAAATTCATGCTGGCTAAAGCGGCGCCTTTTCAAATAATTACTTGGAATATGTAGATTCGAGGAGCAAAACTGAACTGCGATGAAAAAAAAGTTGATTATACATCTTCAGTGTGACTTAATGAATCAGAAAAAAACTAACTTTTGTGTTAGCCCTCACTATCTTTGCATTTCAATACTTATTCTCAGCCTGCTGGTCTGTTCCCTAGTTGTTTTGAAAAGAGATTATTTTCCAGGCAAGTGTAAAAGTTTATTTAGTCTGTGAGCCATCGTCCTACCGCAGAACTGCACATTTACTACACCACTACATATACACACACACATATATACATATATATAAAACAAGCATTAACAAAGTATCTTGTTTTCATACTGTGGGATGAAATAATAATAATAATCTGAGTAAATTATCACCAGTCGTTAACAGACATGGTACCACATTGTTCTGGTGTATCAGGACCAGTTTTTTAACTTGAGAGTTGTAATCGATCTATGAGCTATAGCATTAACTTGTGGTTCATGTGTGATCTACACATATTTAACTAATATAATTAATAAATAATTAACTAAACTCCTCCTGTGTGACTATGGGCCTCTGGCTGGATCTGCTGCCACTAAGACACCATGACAATCACTGCATTTACTATGTCTACTGTGCACTGAATGGATTCCTAAATGAAATGTCTCCGTTGGTGATAAACGAATGCGGGCAGTCATAACATTTATGGACTTACGCTAAGCTGAAATCTGATTACATAATCAATGAATTGAAATGACCACCAGTAAAGGGGTGTGTGTGTGTGTGTAGGCAGAGGCCAAGCCAATTATAGCGCCTGTACCACTGTGGACTTACCTGTGTGTCCATCTGCTCTCCTCTGCTCTGTGGGATTACACCAAATCCTATTGAGCTCAGGAATTGCAGCCAAGATCAGTAGGCCTGAACTAATCACGATAAACCACCAGCACAAGAGAGGTTTGTCTTTTCCAGCAAAACACAAGATGCATGAAAAGGAATTATCATTTTTGATCATCAGTGCTCATCTGAGACAGTGCAATTAGTGGATGGCACACAAAATATCTGATGATGTTATTAGGGAAGGAGAAATGGGGCAGCGTGAGGCACAATGTATGAGAGTCTCGTGGTTCGAGATAGCATCAAATGTCAGGTTAGTTTGGCTCCACAAAGGTGAAATTGTGTTTCCTGATGGTAGAGACACTGTGTGATGAACCCAGTTTCACAAGAAGGTGAACAGTTTGAATTATTACATTTTTATAATGAATATAACATCCTATATCCACAAGTCGGTCCTCCTACATCTCACTGAAAACTGTGTCGCTCCACTCTGCCCCTCCCACACTTACTCTCCCCTACGTATATAGAAAAACGTAGCAGTGATCACCATAAGCAAACAATTATGACATTATCGCAAGCTTGTCTCAGCTCAAACAGGGCGCCGGAGCAAAACTTTAATAAATTGTGGAAATATAAGAACATTTTAGAATACAACGTGTAATTAGAACTTTACTTAAACTAGGCTCCCACAAACAGTGTGGAGGAATATTAAATGTATCTTCAGTCTGAGGTTCTGCCTTGCTGTTGAACTGATGCTGTATTTTGGATCGTCTTGCTGCATTAAATTATTGTCGATACATTTCTTTTTACAGTGACAGAATATGTTTCTGTGCACTTCTGGGTAAATTCTGCTGCTACCACAATGGGTTATGTCATGTAAGGATTAGTGAGCCTGTTCCAGAAAGCAGCCGTGTAAGCCCAAGCCATGTCACTATCTGCGCCGTGCCTCACAGAGGAGTTTGCATGGTTTGAATCATGAGCAGATCCTTTCCTCCTCCACACTGTAGCCTTTGGTTGAGGTGAATCGTGGTCTCGTCAAGAAAATAAAAGCTGAAAGTCAGAACTTTGGATTCATCTTTTCAGAATTCAACAAGTTTGCAGTTGGGGTATTTTTTTGCAGGGGGGCTGCATTTATTTACAGTCTGCTGGACTCAGAGAGGAATTTCTAAATAATTGAAATGGTTTATGTACAAGTGGAATTCATTCCAAAAGCCTCTACGAGGCAGGTAGTGAGAGCAAAGTTGGCGTGATTAATGATCAGACTCACCACAGTCATAGGAATAATATCTGTGAAAAGGAATTTTTCCTTTAAATGTTCCTAAAATCCTCTGCAGGACTGTCTGTGATACAACGCACACTCTGATTAGACGCTAGTCAGAGTGTGCGTTGTATCAATTTCAGTCACTGAATGTCTCCTTTTTAGTTTTAAAGGATCTGCAGTAAACACTAAAATGAGGTTCACCATAGCTTTTAATTTGACAAAACAGCAAAAAATGTTAGGAGCAAGAACAGCAGACACTAAGGCAATTACCATAGACAGAAAAAGGAAGATAAACAGAAAAAAACAACATTAGAAAGAACACTATATTTATTCTGCCTGGCGTCCTTAAATTCATCCAGTGCTGGAGCTCTTCCTAGTTCAGTTGCTAGAGCAGATGTTAATAGCTTAACAGGGCTAGGCAGTAAGTGTTTAATTAGGTCTGGGAAAAATGATTTATTCAACACATCTGGGCCCATAAAATACGGCTCTCTGGCCTCCGTCTGGAGTCCTTTATGACTCCCGTGCTGGAAATGTGACTGCTTGGCGCAGTGTAGCTTGAGTTTTCAGCCTTGACAAGCAGGAGCCCATACAAACACGGTGTCCTGTAGTGATGTCATATCTCCTGAAGGGAGAGGAGAACATCTGCACCCAGAGGGAGGAGAGGCGCGGTAGGGGGTGTGTCGGTGACGATCAAGCGGTACAGTACAGTTTTAGTGTCGAGGATTACTGGGATTTGTGCGTGTCGCCTGCCTGCTCAGACCACATCAAAGCCACATGATGTTAGGTGCAGCTCTTCTCTCTGCTTTTAGGGGTGATCGCTCTGACTTTGATACTTTCCAAACACAGAAGTCAAAGGGACTTATTTTCTCTGACAATACACTTGCGCGGCAGTGGTGAGATGACCTCACAGTAATAAGTGTAAGTGTATTTTCACTGTGGCCACCTACTTTACTTATCATGGACAAGAAGACACACGTTTTAATCCATTGAAGGTGCCATGTGTTTGTTTGTGCTTATTTTTCACATCCAGCAGGAGAATATACATTTTCTGTCAGCTCCGTTTCGGGCTTTTCTTTTTACCGCCGGATCATCATAACATCATTTTTCCACAGCGTACAATGTGTTCTTTGTAAGAGGCAAGGGAAGCAAGTAACTTGATTGGCCGTGGCATATGCCAGCAGCTCCACCTCCACACGTATTAATAACGTGTTTATTCTAACTCGGGTGCACTTGTGCTGTTAGATCTGGGCACAGATTTTCCATCATCCAGCCAGTGCCCCAGTCCTCTGTGATCACACCATTTACAACACTGTGACACTGATTCAGATGTCTTAACACGATTTAATCCCACCTATCTGCCTATAAGACATGAGCATATTCCCTTGGTATATTATAGCTAAGGTCTGTCCTGATGTTCTTAGATTAATTTGAACCGCACACAGTATTTTTCTCAGACTTGGTTGGCAACAGTTGATTTTACTGTTACAGTATAAATCAATAATGTGTATTAATCACACATAAATTGAATGATTTTAACAAACCGGAGCACCTTATTTACCTTGTCCTGCGTATTTATGGTGCTCCTTGCCACTCTGCACCTCCAGTATTATTTTTCAAAGCCAGACTATATTTGATGAGCTATTAAAATGCTATTAACAATGAAAAGATGAGAAATGTGACCGAGAAGATAGTGATGATTTGCCACGCCCCTCCCACTTATAATGCATTTTAGTAGTAAAACAATATCACAACTAATGCGAATCATGGCCAACTCTAATTTTAAACTGGTTTCTGCTACTATCGAGCTTATGACTTGTAAAGAGCAACAACACAGTTTGAAGTTAAAGACTCTCATTGCTCTGAGAGACAATAAAGCATTTATGAAGGCAGCTTAAAGGGGCCTGTCCATGGTTAAATGGACAACTAGAGACCACAGTAAATTGTGTTGATACTCAACAGTGTTTTTGTGTGTTTCTCCACTGAAAAATACAACACTTCACTTGACAATGGGTCAACCTGGCTTCTAACCCCGGCAAAGCAAAAGACAATGCATTCTTAAGCAAGAAAACCTCACAGGCAAGAGTTGTCTCCTTCTTTTCTGGAAAAAGGTTAAACCAATAGAGATGGAACATTACAAACGTAGACCTTAGCCCTGAGGATAACTGTTAACACAAACAAAGTGAACAAAGATTGCATTGACCCGTGGGACACTTCAGCCTGTATATATTGCCAGGCTATATGAATACTGCATAGAGTTTGTTTTGTCCTTGCTAAAGCACAAGATAACACATTAACACAAGACAGTGTGAAAATCTAAAGAAATACAAGAGCTTTATTAAAGTTAAGTCAAAGCTTGTCTATGTCTGTTAATTACATTTCCCTATGAAAAAGAAAAGAATACCTTTCTATAGAAGTGATGTTGTACATGTTTACCAATGAATCTGGAGTCAAAATCTATACAGTGCATACATATTTCAAAGCAGATGCTGTCCTGACTTTGAGATATTCACCAGTACTGGCTTCACTGCACAACTCAAAACACATTTCACCAATAACCATGTTAGCACAGATTTTTAAGGAAACTGAGGTTTAAGTCATGTCATGCATTATTACTCTGCAGACCTTTACACAATTATCATAATTGGAATTTATTATAACTGTGTCCGTGATTTGTTTCGTGCTGTTTCATTGGCTGCAGTAGTCAGCCTTCGCGTCACATGGTATAAAAGCTGATTCAGGGCCATTTCCATTAAACCGACTAAAAATGTTATGGGAGGAAACACTGATACACGATTCTGCACCAAACAGAGCCTGGAGGACAGCCAGTTTAATCTGCTTCAATGCTGATTTATGGTCCACATTTCTTCACTAACAAGACTAGACAGCAATAGCCAGAGACCCAAAGCTGTTTACAATGCAAACTGTAAACTGAACACATTTGTATGTGTGTTGTTTGTGTGTCTGTGTCCACTTGTTCTTGCATACATGCATCTGTAAATTGTTTTTTGATTGCTTTACACTAATATCGCACCTGTCCTGTATTCACATTACACGTACTGCATACACACGGTGACAGTCCTAAATGTGCATAAAAGAAATCCACATGAACAAAATGAGAGGACCAGCTACACGTGCCTGTTCATTTAGCTTAAATATATGTGTGTGTATGTGTGTAAAGAAGATGATATTTCTTCTGCAAATTACTTTTTCCAAATAGATCCAGGCAGCTTTTTCTTTTAATAAATGAAATCATAGGAGGGGTCAGTTACTAATTCACAAGATTACAAGTTCTCCAAAATAAGTAAATGTCTTTTTCAGGTGCATTCGTACACATAGAACTGACAAAACAAGAAAAGTAAACCTGTGTTTTGTGACTTTCTCATTAGGACAATGAGAAAACAACAGCAGATATTTTCATTTTTTACAACAAGCTTTCTTTCACATATTTCTAATTGTGATCAAAGTTTTTATCATAGTGATTACATCCCTGTGTTGTTTGGTCAATGGGCTTTTTTACAGTAATTGATGCACACTAGCTCAAAGAGAAGCAGCCAGAGGTGACAGCAGGTTTAACTCTCTCTCTCTCTCTTTCTCTGGACTAAAATGTCACACTAACTGATTCCCAGGGTGTTAGGCAAGCAAAGCATTTATTTAGTTTCAGAGGTGGTTTCATAGTAGGCTGAGGGTCAATTATTCAAATCAATGACTT
>JAUMHF010000011.1:7391397-7419427 GCA_032359275.1 Microctenopoma steveboyesi | reverse complement strand
AGGCAAGCAAAGCATTTATTTAGTTTCAGAGGTGGTTTCATAGTAGGCTGAGGGTCAATTATTCAAATCAATGACTTGATGAACTTGTAACAGTCACTGGAAATTCTCTTCTGTGTTTCTGCCGATGCTCCGTTGTGCGATTCCAAACATTTGCCAAGACTCGCTCCTCATGTGTCACGGCACTGAAGTCCATCTTCTTCAAATGAGGCAGGGCAGAAATCACACGCATCCTAAATACACACACACAAACACGCACACACACACACACATTATCTCATCTTTGAATCCAGTGACTCCTGGACATCAGGTGCTCTTTCTTGTAATGAATCCCCGGTGAATATGCTCAATATGGATATTTCTCTGTCTATGCAAAGCAGACCTTTCCTCTGTTTCACATAAATGATCTCAAATGAGATGAAGTGCACATTTGTGCAAGAAAGATTCATCAAGCCTATAACTGCCGTTTGAGAGACCAGCTTTGTGGAAATCACATTTAGCTCTTTTAATTGTAAATGACAGCATATTGCAGCCAAACATCTAACAAGTAGACGTGGTAGAAAATCTGGATAAAGAGAAAGAAGTCTGCACCTGTAGTCTTTCTGGAGCTCTATGCTGTTTCCATGTAGCGTGATGGTGTGAAGATGCTGCAGCTCTCCCAGCTTGTCTACATCTGACGGGTTCCAGATGCTGTTGGCGTGGAGGTACAACACACGCAGTTCAAGCAGCTCACACAAAACCTGCAACACAGACGACACACATTTTCATTCGCAGCTTAGATGTAAATGACAATTGTGATGATCTTGTAGATCCCTGACTAATACAAGCAAGTGTGAGCTGTTGACCAATGCTGGTAGTTGTGAGGTATTATAGCAGTAATAAAATAGACTAAATTAACATAGATAAATATATATATAGACTTTAAAAGGTTTATAAAACTACCATTCAATTATCTGTTTGTATGATAAAAGAATTTGAAAAAAAAGAAGAATGAAACGGTAAATAATAACAGAAGAAATAGAGAACTCACTGAGTCTATGGTATTAATCTTGTTGAAGGACAGATCCAACCAGCCAAGGCTTGATGGCTGAGCCAGAAAGTGTCTGAGCATGTACTGGAGGCCAGTGAATCCAGTGATGCAGTTGTTATTGAGACGCAAAGAGCGGCTAAGGTGTTTCCCATGCGAGTTAGTGTTTAGAGGCCGCAAACCAACTTGGGGTTTCTTTGACAATGCATCTGAACCAGAAATGAAGCAAAGCAGGTAAGCAGGTAAATATACTGTATCAGAAACTTGAATGAACATTTGCTGTTATAAAGTATCTATATTTCTAAAAAGCATAAAACTGTTTACTGCGACTGTAAGTACATTCATTGGACTTCACGCTGTGCAGCCACCAGGACTCTGCTTGAGCTTTTAGGATACAGATTGTATTTATGAGCAAGTGCCTTAACACTGTAGGCTATTTTTGTATGATTACTATTCATTACTAGATGGCGTCCAGTGAGTGACAGCACGTGGACAATATACGGTATGTAAATAGGGAAATTGGAAACACTTTCATCACAGCACCTGGCATATAAATCTTAAAACTGACAAATATGTCAAGGATGAACTCATTAAATGGAATGTTTACCAGTCCCCTGCTGATTCAGCTGCTATTTTAAATAGTAGAAAAAGCATAGCATTACATACTCCCCTAAAATGGTTAAGAAGGTCTGACAGAGTAAGAGGAATACGATATTACCTGTGAAACTGCTGATATGTTGAAACGATAAATCCACCGGAGGGCTGTACATGTTCACGTCTCCAGTTGTCTCTTGAATCCGTTCTGTGGTATGGGACCGTTTTACATTTAAACATAAACACATGGATCCAGCTTCTAAAATCTTGAACAAAGCTGTTTCCAAGTGATGTCATTCCAAAATAGAAAACATGTACAATATATTATACTGTAACACATTTAAAAATAAAAATACTACTTACAGATAATTACAAGACAAATGTAATTTTATTGTTCCCAGTTTCCGTGGGAAGTCAAATTATTATTATGTTTATGTTATGTATTAATATGTTTGCTCATTCTGACAAACTTTTACAGACCAATGTGCAGAATGAGTTAAGTCTGCTTCACTGCGATTCATTCACCAGGAAAATAAAGAATCTATGGCAGCTTGGTTGACTGGGAGCATTTGGAGCTTCTGATTTATTGTAATGAACAGAGTAGTGTGGATTGATTTGGATCTTGCGCTACCACAGGAAAGAAGTACTGAAGGCTCACAGACATTAACTGACATCACCTGCACAACCGTTTGAGAGTTTGAGTCGCCACAGACTGTGTAATACTGCATTGGTGACGTAGATTTAAACTAGAATTGTACCCAGCTGACTGGGTTTGTCTATATGCAACAGCCCCCATGAAAGGCTGCTGACCTGTCCAGAGAAGACATAATGCACCTCACCTTTTGTCTTTTGTGCCTCGGATAGACTCCAGCACCCCTCAATTGAACAACTAGATTGGAATTAAATAAAAAGAGCGTGGAAAATGTAACAGTAGATGAGTTTGAGAGGGCAAATGGAGGACGCATTAGAAGAAAAGAAGCTGAAAGGGGGAGGTGGTGATGATGGGAAATTACACCTATCGCCCTGAATTTCTTTCCTCACCTTGTCACTCAAATAAGATGTCTGCTCATGAATGTGTGTTTCTTTGTATAGCCTCACTAATGGCAAAAAGAAATCATCTCATTGAAAGAGTAAGGAAAGTCATAACTCTGGGTGTAACTATAACTAAGAACATTCTAGGTTGTCACCAGACTTTCTAAACATCCTCGATGAGGAATTTTGTGAAATATCAAACTTAAAATGAGCGTGTGTTGAACAGGAACTAGCACTGATGTGTCTGAGCATCTTTTTATGTATACCACTGGGGTAAAAACTGCTCCATTTACTGTATTTTGAAGCACCCGTTCTCAAAGGTTCAGATATCAGAAATGATGTATACTTTATCTATTTTGAAAACTTCCTATCATCAGTTTTAACAAAAGTAAATAGACCTTAACAACATGGCTGCTGTGTGCAGATACTGCAGATGTGACATTGGACTTGAATGTTATCTGGGGGTTTTGCATAATTCCCCTGTATCAGTGGACTGTTTATGGTGGTAATAAAGAATCAGTGGAGTTGTGGTGGCTCTTTCTAATGGCCTATCTCATTAATTTCTCTTTGCACTTGCATTTACGATAATAGGTGATCTGAGCAAGCAGAAAAGGCATAAGGCAACACTTCAGGCTGCACTGCAGCATATGATCTGCAGAAACACAACCGCAGCTGTGTCACCGCGTAACAAATGGTTTACATAACACAAACTGATCTATCTATACAGCACATTTCTTGGTCAATCCATTTGAGACAAAGCTTGTTAAATATTAATGAAATAAGCTTTACTGTATGTCTGCCTGTGAATGTCTCATCCAATGTGATTGCTCAACACAGGAACATAGAAGTTAACAAAAGAACATCTTCATATCGTTTTCTGTTGATTTCTACTGATCCACTGCTATGTGAGCTAATGTGTGCTAATGCTAACAGACCAGAAAACGACAGCAATGATGTGAGTGCAGAGGAAGCTGGGAATCAAGCCTGCATCAGTCTGCATAAACTATGTGAAGCATGTAGGTTTTTATCATATCAACTTTGCATCAAAGCACTTTTTACACCATCACGCTTAATATTACTGTTTTTTTTGTGCTGGGGTCAGAGTTTAGCTTAATTCTATGAAACTCTTCCTATTTACTGTGTACACTTCACCCAACCGTGCACCTAAACCTTGTGCATTCAATATTGGAGCACAACTGTGATTACAACAAAAGTATTTTAATAATTTGAAAAGTGGTGACTCACTTTTCAAATTATTAAAATACTTTTGTATATAACTCAATACACAATGTCTCCCGTTTGGACATTGCTTCCTCTTCTCCCTGTTTGTTTGAATGTGTAAATTGGTAAAATGAAGCACTGGTGCTTTGATTTAGGCAAATCAAACAGTGAAAGCTGCCATTTACTGATGAAATTTTAGATAAATAAAACATGCTCGGTTCTCTAACTCCATTGTGACTGTGGCACCAACACTGGCACAAATACGCCATCAATCTAGAAAACAGACGCGCTGTGCATTACAATCAGCTGTGTTTTAAGTGGGTTTTTCAGACAGGTCCCTCTTATTATATTCCTAGTTTTGTACTGTCAGTCCAGCGCTGGCATGTTTGAATTTTCCTAACTGCTTCACTGAAAAGCTAAGACTTTGCACAATTACTCAGGAAAGTCTGTTCACTTTCACCAGACCTCCCTCTATGAGGATGGAGAAAGCTGCATGACTTACATGTAGTGTACAGTTACCAAACGTATCACATTATAGATACACAATTAAGCAAGCAAAAGGAGGATATTATTCAGAGTTACCGGGCAAAAGACAAATAATCAAAACAGAATCACTTCAAATATTCACACAAAAAAGCATCTTTTAGTGAGAGTGAGGCTGCACCTGCGTGTGTACATCTACACATGCGTACACTGGTACCTGGCACATGTTCTCCGGGCTGTCCTGGTTTGCTGCTAAGCCCATATGTTTATGTTTTGCTGTACAATATCATGTTGTCATGGAGATGAGCTTATTACAGGTCAATTATTTGGGTTTATGTAGATCATACTGGGTTCTTTCTTAGTAGCGAACATTTTTACCAGCAAATTTAAGACTGTGAACTCTCTTCAGTCATGACGAAAGTCATGCTACTGTGATGCAACACCTGTATCTCTGTTTATGGCTTTATACCATTTCTATGGCAAGTGCCACTCCTACACTGTACATCACAGGAGAATTCAATAGTTGTCATCGTTGCTTATACCCTCTAGGTAACTCCGTGTTGCCCTGGAGGACAAAGAAACACACTCACTTATAAATGAAGCACAATCACAGAAATGAACTGATGTGCAAAGTACAACGACGCAGACACACAAATGCAATCACACCCTCCCCATCACAGTCACAATCCATGTTTTTTGTTGCCCAAAGGGACACTGAGGCGATATTACTTGACTACCTACCTACATGAATACCTGAATAGTCTATCCTGTCTTCTCCGTTATCTTGCCTTTTTCAGTGTTGTCTTCTTTAGAAGCACTCTCAGTTTTACTTCCTCTTTCCTTTTCTGTCTCACCAGTCTCTCTTCTTTGTTCTGTAATATAAGTGTGTGGCCCTGTCTGTCATGTCTTATACCTGGATGGTTCCTGTGAAGACAGACCGTGGCAGACACTTAAAAAAAGGAAAGGAAATTCTCTCTTTTCTTGTAACTTTGCACCATTTTCTGTCTTTTCAGTCATGTTCTTATAAAAACCGCCTGCTCTCTGCTGTTCATGCATATCCTCAATCCATCTTTGCCACCACACGTCACTGTTCTCCACCTCCTCTTCTTTTAGTATTACTAGGAGGTCACGCTATTAGCCTGCAGGTCACTCAGCCGCTGACGACATGGATACGCATGGCTGCTTACCTTGTATTGGGAGAATACTCATAGTCAATCACCAGCACCCGTAGTCTTCATCCCTCAGATCCTCCATTGTTTAGTCTGTCAGCAAGCAAGTCAATCAGTCAGTTAGCTGCTCTGTCAGCTGATCATTCAGCCAGCCACACAAGGTAGCAGTCATGTCGGTACAACACGAGATTCAGGCCATCGGAGAGGCCGTTACACTGTTGATGCTTTGCAGTCGATGCTACTAATTAGTTATTCGCCCAGTTGGAAAGTTTCTATGAATTAAAACAATAATAATACTAGATACTTTATTAATGCACTTGGTAAAATGATTGTAGGTAGACAGTCTTTAAAGCGAGACAGTGGGACTCAGCTCTGACTGTCAAACCAACTGATCCCCCCTAAACTAGTGGTACTAACGTGTCAGTTGGTTAGGCTGCTGGAAATATATTTATTTGGAACAAACTGACTTGAGATGCTGTTTCTCTTTTAAAATATCACGTGATTTTTTTAAATGCGTCCAGTTCATAACATAACGTTTTTCCCCAACCTTTATTTAGCCAATGACAACTGGAAACGCAATTTGAACCAACCATTTCATCCTCATTCAATTACACAAAGTGACTCCTGGAGGTTACACAATACAGCGACAGCACAGCTATGCTGGAGCAGGTGGGGTTAAGTGCTTTTGTCAAGGGCACCACCAGAGAGGTTTGAGGGTTAGTTAAATACTTCCTTTGGCTCAAGGAGTCAGGGAAGGGAACTGTGTTCAAAAGCTGGTATATTCACACTTAAATCACTGAAGGTTTAGAGCCAACATAAATTTCATACGTTTGTTTCAAAACTCTTTTTAGGATTAAAATATATTCCTAAAAATTCCTGGTGCAGGTGTGCAGGCAAAAAAAAGTGGCATTACACTGATCCTGCTTGGTGTTTTAAGTTAACTTGGTTAATAAATTGGTAAATTTAAATATTTTATAGTAATAAATTCACATTGCCAAGCGAGATCGGAGAGAACTATATTTGAAATGAAATGTCCCTTCTTATTTCTAATATTGCTAGGCAGTGGATATTTAGCCAAGCTGGTGATCATTTTCTTCAAAGCTGCAACAACATTTTTACTCAAAAGTCGTTAGAGAAGCATATTTTTTATTTTTGTGTATTTGACCAAATGTTGGCAAATATTAGGGTTATTATATTAATCTGCATGTATTAATTTATATGTATTTCTGCCCTACAAATACAAGTACACAACTTACCTTTATGTACATTTGGTAGTATTTGTATATTGCAATATTTCAGTTACCAGATGCAATGATTACAATGAAACTTGTCAAGTGTGATGGTGTAAAACGTCATGTGGTAGATTTTGGAGATCCTTACACTTGGAAGGATCCCCACTAGGAATCTCCCCAGTGCAGACATTCACAGTCCCCATATGATGAATCCTGATGACTCTGGTCATTAGGTTTTTTTCTACTGGGAGAGAAAGATGTTTCACCACCTAACAAAGCTAGATGTGTTTTGAGTTCACAAAACACAAAACATCCCTAAATAACCGTATTTATTTTGCAATTTGCTGTATTTCTTGAAGTAGCAGCAGGTGCTTTTTCCTTTCCAGTGAAGAATCAAACATATATATTGCAAAACGGAAACTAAGATTAAGAAACTGAAATTAATTTTTACATTGTGGATTATTCCGAGACGCAGTCATCATTTTGCAAAGTCAATAGGTTTCAATCTTCAAGAAACCAACTTTTGCATTCATGCTGTTCATAGCTTGATGTTGGGGTTTCCATGATAATTTCTTTTTGACAAAGCTCTAAGGACAAGTACAGATAATTATTTGCAGTGGAGTCTCCACTCTTAAGATTGAATTGTCTGAAAGCCTCTCACGTTCCATCATACACACAAGCGGTATGAGAATCGAAAATCAATCTCGACATATGTGAGATTCCCCTGAATATACTTGAGTCATAACCAAACCAGGTACTGCCAAGACTTGAGACTCAAAATCCAATAAAGGTGAAACTCTTTTTTTTCTGTGCTACAAAACCAAAACTAAAAGTGAAGTATGCTGACATTTAAAATCATTAATATGTAGAGGACTTTTCATAAGAGTGTACAGAATTACCTAATAACCAAAAATTATGGAAAAATATGGATACATGTTGTTGAACCACGAAAAAAGTGCAGCCCATAGACAAAAACAATCGCTTATAACATTTCTGAATCGCTCTAAGGTTTTAAATTAAAAATACACAGACCTGACAAAAATGAGATCATACTTCATAAAAACACAGCCTAACAAATTCCCAGAGGTAAAGTGAAATACTGGTTATATTAATTAGCATAAAAGTGTTAATCAAGTGACAAAACTGAAGTTGTGTTTATTACCTTCATAAATATCTCTTCATTATAAGAGAAGCATCTGTGAAAGAAGTTGGTAGTACATTCCCCTGGGTAAGAAAACCACTAAACATACCTGCTTGTGAGTGAGAGAACACATAAAAGTGAGTCATTAGACCAAAAAGGTTGAAACAACCCACACAAGAAACACATCTTCAATCCCAGGAGTAGAATATAAGAAAGTCAGAAAAGTAGTCAAGGTATTTAAGCTTGACCTTAAAATTCTCCTCCTGCAGATGAAGGATTCAAACAATTTGATTAAATATACGGAGCACGGGAAAAAAGGGTTAGGGACGTTCTATGAAGTTTTTTGCATTGTAGCGCTTTTTCTTCGGTATCCATTTTGGTATCTTTAATGTTCAAACGTTTTACACTTTTGCATTTAAACCAGATATTTCTATATCTTGACTTCTGAATACATGGACTAATTTCAGTTCAGCACAAAAGCTAGAATGTATGCAGAGTTCAGTGCATGGCAATGAAGTTAAAGTAGAACAATCTTAATACATTAGATATAATTAAGTGATGAAATGTACACAGAAAAGATATGGAATAAGGTTTTAATATCAAAACAATCCCATCTTGTGTTATTATCACCTGCTGAAGGCCTCCAGAGAATATAAACTCATTTTGATTGACTTTGTAAAGGTCATATTATTGGGGATGAAGATAGCAAACATTAGATGTCAGCATGTTATGAAAATTAAAAATATATTTATACTTGGATTCATGCTTTATCCTCTTAGACTGCAATAGTTGGTGCAGTGTGTCTGAAGAGAAACCGTAATTCATTATTATCAACCACACACAGACACTGACCTACTAGAGAAAAAAATGATGAATAAGTGTGTGTTCTTTTGCTCCAGTGACAATTAGGTTAAATATATTCTGAGGGCCGACTGCTGAACACATCATAGAAACAGTGCTCGTGTGTGTGCGGCGTATTCTGTGTGTGTTTATGTGTAGAATCTGAAAAAGATAAGAGTGAATAATGTCTGTCTATGCTGCAGCAGTAAAGAGGACGTAACTGAAGGGTTTAATTAGTCATCAGACAACACACTCACCACTGTGGGTCTGGATATGTTGAAATATGACAAAAGTGAGATATCTTATATGTGTCCTTTCTTTTTTCAGTGTGTGTGTGTGCATGAGCGTGTGAGATAGAGTGACATATAGTGTGTGCATGCTATTGTGTATTGTAGAGAACAAGGACAGGACATCTAGAGGAGCAGGATGGGTCACAGAACCATGATGGTTAAACAATCTCTGTGTCCTGTAATGATAGTTGTATAAGGTTTTTTTTTTCATCTGCCACTTTCGAAATCTAATTACAGTCCTGGATAGCTTCCATCGTTTTTTGCCCTGGTCCTTTAAGTTTGAACTGTGCTTCCAGTGGTCTCTGTATTGCATTCAGTGCCTTTGCTATCTTTTTATATACATTTCCTATTTGTGAAAAGGCAATTTATTTACTTCAGTTCAATTCTTTTGATGCAACCATATTTCTAACATGCAACTTAAGCCATGATACTGATTTATGTTTTGCACCCCACAACTTTCAGGCCCTGACCTTTCTAAACTTTTTATTTGCTTCAAGCATTCTCTACTGATACGTCAATAATACTCTTCAGCTTCAATTGTGAAATGATCAAATGAGTTCTGCCTGGGGATCTTTGGCTGGGCAATGGTCCAAACTGTTCCCTAAATGTAATCAGTGACATCTTCAAATCGATCCTAAACTGCAACTAAGTGCAGTTAAAGTTTAGCAAAAATAGGAGTAATATTCGGTGTCCTCTGATACACAGTCTGACCATAGTGTCTTTACTTCTACAATTGGGATTATTAACTAAATACAATATAATTGTGTGGACTATGTGCATACATACATGTTTTAGTAATGTTTTGACACACAACTCAAATGTTTGTATATCACTGATTATGTAACAAATATTCTATGTAAAAATAAAATGTTTACTGATTGGAAATTGCTGCAATTTGCACGATGCAGGCATGAATGCAAAGCATCGTCAGGAACGACTCGCCTTCAATTATGAGTCTTTTTAACATTTTAACTGGCAAACATGGTGGTGACTGGTGGCGTGACTCTGTAAAGACTTTGCCCTTTCCCTTGATGATGGTTGTAATCGTTTGTTTTGCTTTGTATTCTCAGAAAGCCTTGTTCAGACTACCAAGCACAATCAACATAATTATTAGCTTGAAAACTTTATTTTCCCGGTGGTGCTGTGCACAGAGGTTTTAGGCCATGCTAATTTTCATCTTTTCACTGAGCTTTAATTAAGACAACAAGGATTTAGCGTCTTCCAATGACATCACCCAAGGGACTAATTCTACCTCATTTGCTCTCTGTTACACTCATACAAAATAAAACGGTCCAAGACAGTTCAGTTTTGGGATTAAAATAAATTGTGCATGTCTTATTATGTTTTCGACACAGTGGGGCATCATAATTACAATAATTACAGTTTGTGTTGTATTTTTATGGAAGGCAACGCGGGTGAAAGTGCAAAACTCTTTCTTCAGGAAAAAACACGACTATATTTTCAGACTGACAGCTGTGCATTTTTATAAATAATAGAAAAGGTGTTGAATAAATTGTATACACCCTCGAGTCATAATACTTAAAAATAGAAGCTCATAAACTTTTTTTCTGGAAGTAAAACCCACACATAGATGTTTGGAGTCAAGAGGAATCTGCTTGATGGCAGCAATTCAGCTGGCAGCCCTGCCTTTGATCGTAGCCTGCACAACTTCAAAGACACAAAAAGAGAACGTAATTTAACATTTAATGGGACATTTTTAGGAGGAGAATACAAGTCCTACCTGGATTCATCGCATGCTGCCTTTCTCTGAGAACCAAGATAAAAAAGCAGGTTTCGGGTTTCTTACTTGCAAATGATTTGATAATTGCTGTAGAGCTTTTGGGACTCTGACATTAAACCTCTATTAGCTGGCATGCAAACAGACCCCAGAACTGCAACTGCAACTGGGAAACAGTCTGGCGTTCTGCGCTGAGGCTGAATACGACCACCAAGCCCATCAAAACTAAATGCGTACTAGAAAAGTGATGTCAGTGATACAGCAAGTATAATTTGCATTTTCCTTCTAAGTGGAAAAGAAAACAAGGTGAATTCAGTACACAACAAAAGCGTAAAGTTCTATTTAGGCGAAAGATGTCTACTACAGTGATAACACACACAAGATTAGACAGGTTTCTGTTGTATTCATATCTGTCCAAACAGATTTGATTCTTGTTACATGTTACAGTCTGCAGTATGCTGTTACACCAAACACGTGCTATACCTTAGACTTCCAATACTACGACAGCTAAGAAGGAATAAACACGAGTCACAGAATGAACAGTAATATACTCAATCTTCAAATTTAAATATTTAAAAATACTAGATTGTACTGCTATTGTCATGAGCCGTATGCTATAATTTTCCCTTGAAATGTTCCACTTATTGCACTTGTGAAAACCTGCTGAATCAACAGTTATCTAGAAAACAATCACTGTCATCCTCCTCAGGGACGGGAGCTATAGAAGGTCATCTCTGATTGGGCTGGCTCTTCAAAGTGTACAAGCAAGATGTGAGGACCAGGGGAGAGCTTCAGGAGAAGGGGAGTAAAGAGACACCACACATGGATTCAAGAAACGTGCTAAAACTAGCCCTGTATCTGAGACAAAGTCTCAAGCATCAGACTAAAGAGAAAAAAGGTGATATGTTGCTTATCCTGAAATCAAGGTCCTACAGTCTGGAGGAGCGGAGACACGCAGAAGACAAGTTACTTGAAATCCAGGGTACGATCACTGCCATTGTTCAGAAGGATCTCCTCTCCTTCATCTCCTCTCCAGCCTCCAGTACTGTGAGTACCCCCCTTCCTCTCTCTTACTATAACCCATTCCTGGTGGAATCCACTTCCAGCACTTGGGTCTTAGCAACAAGAGCAAAGCGTGTGCTTTCCAACGTACAAGGGCGTTGGTTCATACTTTATCTGTGTAATACACAATCAAATGTGCATATCTGAATATTCCTCATGCTCACTGATAGATCACTTATTTACTGTGGATCCAGTCTATTTAGCTGAGAGATTAGACGGAGGCACTGCTGTGGATTTATCTTTGTCTTAAAACAATAGTACACGGACAATCTGCCCCTTATCTGTGGGACTTTTATATCAAGTCTTTGCTTGTTCTAGCCTAGATTTTAAACACTGATATTTACCCAACATCCATCTTTCTCCGTGGGTGTGTGGAGTGCCGAGAAACCAAACAGCAAGGAGTGGTGAACTATGTGAGAGCGTGTGTGGATTATAACACGAGCCCACATTTGTGTCAAAGTCAATGTGAGAAAGATTCAATAAAGATAAAAACTTAAAGAGCTCTTGAGTGAGTGAGAGTGTGTGTGTGTGTGTGTGTGTGTGAGTGAGTGAGTGTACAGTAGCAGTGTCAGCAGTGAGACAGCATTAGCGAGGGCAGAGGAAATGTCAGCCCATCCATCAGCATGACATCTCCAATCTCTCCTCCTCTCTGTCTGTCTCTATCGGCTTTGCACTCATTCACTCAATTACACTATTCAGGCCTCAAAACCTCCTCCACTCCTCTTTCCTCTCCTAAATTACTCATTTTACATACTTTCTATCTGGGTCTTTATGCACCACCCCAAATCTCTTGATTCTTTATTTCTTATCTCACTCATATTTCCTCTGTATCATTTTTCTCCAGTCGCTCTAGTCTGACACAGACATTCTTCACGTTGTGTTTCCCCGAACAGAGCAGATCATTTTCATAGTTTTTCTTTTTACTGCAGTGTCTTTTTTGTTTTTAACAATACATTGTTCAAGTCGTGGATGCCCTTTAAAAAGCTTTGTGCCAAGCTGCTTTTTGGCTGAGTAGAAGGCCATTGAAAGGTGAACACAGCTGACCTTTTTCAGGAAAGCACATATGACTTCACCTGCTGTTTTGATCAGCTGCCCAATCATGACTAAAAAAAGAGGATGGCAGTCACATTAGGAGAAGCTGAACGCCCTGCATAGCCAATAGTTAATGAGAATCCAGAACCACTTTGTTTTATCATTAATACATTTTTACATGTTACAATGAAATTGTAACCCCAGCGCCTATAATATTAACGCGCTATTATCATATTATTATGATGACGAAAATCTCAATGCTCACTGGAATTGAATACACATAAACAAACAATGGATCACAGGAGGGACATGGCTTTGGATTGGCATCAAGAAGTGTCTCAACCAATGAGAGCATTTGGGGGTGGGCCTCATACTGTTGCAGCTTTCAGCAACAGAACCGATGCAGCAAACAACAGAAACCAACCATTTACAGGAGTCATGTTCATATGTTTTTTTAATGACACCTGTCAAATTAAGATCTGTTTGACACATTTTGCGATGTGCGTCCGTCTGTGTGTATGTCTGTGTATGTGTGTGTGCATGGGATCAGCATTCCTCCAAGAGCGATACAGAGATCAGAGGAGAACAGTAAACGTTACGGGACCATTTAGAGACTGAATCCATGCTGGTTTTTTTGCAGATGAGCGGGTAGGTCCGTATCTCTGGCAGACAAGCCGGCCAGCTTCAGGGCGATCAGCTGAAACCGGGAGTAAACTAAGTCCATTGTACGGAGATGCAAATCCTCACTGAGAGGATTTCCACGGAAACAACAGTGAGCACAAAAAAAAGGAAAAAAGTATAAGATTGTATAAAAAAAAACAGGAACAACTGCAAAGGCTGCGTGACGTTGACACGTGCGCACCATATGTAATTTCATATATGTTCATAGAGCAGTACCTGACATCTCTGTGCGCAATAAACTACTTTTGAATCCAAATTTGCCCCTAACATTGCGATTAATTGCAGAAAAGTCATGGAATTAATTGCATTTTTTTTAAATTGCTGCCTAGCACTAAATAAATTCTATAATATTTGAATCTGAAAATATATTGCTCTACTCTTTGGCTTGTGTGGATGGCCCCAAGCTTTCATTCCTGCAAGGTTGGCATCATGAACTGTCCGGAGAGTGATTTGCTATATTTATCTGTAAATTGGTTTGACAGTTAAATAGTGAAGGACGTTTGGTTTAATCAAAGTACTTGTTTTAATTGAAAATATCTATTTTCCTCCACATTTATTTGTGATTTTCACACTCATGCTCACTACACTGCACAAAAGCGACAGGGTGAAACACAAAAAATATGCAAGGCCATGCTTTCTCCCCCACACACAGACACACACACACACACGCATGAGATACAACTCTGCAGACTTAAACCACAATTGGTTTCACTGAGTTGTCACATTCGAGCTGAAAGTCAATTTTACACTTACTTAGCCCTATAATAAGAAGTCATGTTGACAACCCCACAATACATCTCTCCTTGTAGAAGGTGGGAGAGAAAGGAAAATAAGGAATAATGAAGAAGGTGACTGGGGGGTTGAGCATTTGGGTTAGTTGATAAAGAAACACTAAGAGAAAATGAGGAAAAACACGAACAAAGACAATAAAATCACTGACAGTTAAAAATGTCTCTCACTCAAGCTCTTAAAAGTGAGTGAGCATATGTGCGCCTTCCACATTTTAATACACAGTATGTCAGAACTCATAATTTTACTATAGTCAGATGCCGTTTTCAAACAAAATGTGTATTTTAGGCTGTAATCATAGGGTTTCATTAAGTCTAGCTGTTTTGATGCTCTTGATGGTTATTCAATGCAGTCATAGCATATTCAGTTCTGTACCATAGTTTTACTGTTAGTAGTGCAGTCCACCCTTCCTGCGCTGGGAAATAAGACACATACACATACGAAGTTACCTTTATCTCACAGATAACTGTTTCATTGTTTAATACTACAAACTGAAACTTTGGATGTTACTGCTGCTGTTTCACTTTAGCCACAGGACATGCAGTTTATTCTTACCATATCTCTTTGCAATTATTCATTAAAAATGTGTCTCTCACTCAAGACCCTGGTAAATGTTTCTGGAATAATCAACCAGTGAATTATTTCTGCAGCAGAGAGCTGCCTCACCTCCAACCTTTCAACAAGGTGGCCAACTTTACTGTGTCGTCCTGTCCTCCAAAATCAAATCAGTTCACCACTAGGACCAAAATGGTTGTTTGCCCCCTCAAGGTGTTGCTGTGGTGGTATCATCCGCAGCAGACCAAGTCATACAATCATTACGGACGTGTTTGGCACCAGTTGCTCTTCTGTTCCTGATTTTCAAGAATTGTTTGCAGCCACCACAACTCTAGAACAAGTAGTGTAGTATCACTGCAGCCACACGTGTCAACAAAGCACAGAGGTCTGAAATCTAATATGTGCTCGAAACCTCAACAAACATTTAGGTCACCACAGGTTTCCTCTTGCATTTAATTACTATGGCCTCCAGAGATAAGCTGTGTACCTTAGACAACCTACAGAGTTGTTAAAAGGTCAGGAAATAATCAAAAAGATATGTTTAACAGCTTGTTTTTGCATTCTGTATTTAAATTATCAATAAAATCAGACATATACTGGGGCGGCACAGTGGTGAGGTGGTCAGCACTGTTGCATCATAGCAAGAAGGAGCCAGGTTTTAAATCCATGGGTCGACCAGGCGCCTTCCTGTCTGGAGGGTTTTCTCTCCCCCTGTTTCCCTCCCTCCGTCCATGTGGGGTTAATTGATGACTAAATTGCAAATGTGAGTGCGAAAAGGTTGTTTGTCTCTGTGTGTCAGCCCTGTGATCGTCTAGCGAACCCAGAGACAGCTTGGAAAGGGGCCAACAGCCCTGTGACCCTTAGGAGGACATGCGGCTAGAATAATAATGCGTATAATACCGGTGCATTCATTGTTGTGATTACACGTGTTTTTGTTGTTGTTGACAACTGAAACGTAAACCTCTCCAGCTGGCCTAGCTGGAATCATTGAACCCAGCACATCGTGGCGTGTCGGGGAGAGAGACGTCATCAAACATAAATACCTCATCAATGACAGCCAAATGTTGCTTCAGAGAAACTTCAGTTTCATTATGTGGAAAAAAAAGTTAACTGCCACAAACTTCATTTTCTTGTTGTTCTTTTTTTTGTACATCTATGTTTGTCTGTATCTGAGTGTGCTTTTTTTAGCCAAACATCAAAGAGGTGCGTGATATCAAACAACCAAGCCACAGTACCACTTGTCGTTATCATCTGTCAATCACCTCCTGAAATAAGAAGTTGTACTTTGGCTCAACAGCTTCAAACATGATACGTTTATCTCCGAATGCATTATTCATGCGTCTGTGTTCCTTCAGAACACACAATAAGATATGCTAAAAAGGTGACCTTCATTCCAGAGCCGTAATTTCATAACAGACATCATTTACACAGATCTTTGTTTGCTAGGTTCACATATACACTAGCACAAAGAGCAGCTTGTGATAACCATCGTTCCCTTTCCCATTGTGTTGGTTTGTCTTCAATACTTGTATGTCCCCGTCTCTCTGTATAAACTGATAACATCAATGCACTGAGATATACACTGTCTTTCACTCTCCCCCCTCTGTGAAAGGATGGTGGACCTCCTGATGTGCAGGATTTGATCTGGTCTCATTGAGAGAAATACACTGGGACAAAGACAATTTTCAACCACAGAGAGACTACAAAGATGTCCTTCAGAGAAAAGAGAAACACAGAGACAGATGTATGTTTGGGGGATTGTTTCACAGTTACACCGTATTAAGTGCTTTGTTTGATTTTTTCTTCTGCTGCTGTGAATAATGTGTTTATTGAGTTCGAAGTAGCGGAACACATATGTTGGATTTCCAAAACTCCAGTGAGGCATTAGAAAACTTCGGTGCAGGATGAGAAAAATGTGACTTGTTCCAAATCTACTTAATTTGTGTTGTTTCTCTAAATGTGTGAATCAATCCTGTAAGTACTGAAAAAAACATTCAACAGTTTCTCTTGTTTTAATGGGCGTTGTGCAGTTTTCTGTCCTCCAAAAGTGACCGATGGATGCCGCGGTAATCTTAGAGAATGGAATAAACATACTCATTTTTGTCAGGTGAAAGAAATATGGTAGTAAAGGAGAGACTGGTAAATTGTAGTGAATTAAAAATAGGAATAATATAAAATACAAATACTCCATTAGAATATATATTATAAAAAATATATAATACATAAAAATATCTCAGTATTGTTCCTAACGCCACCTGTGTTGATCACATTACTTATAGTAAGAAGCTGACTAGGAGATTAGGTTTTCATGGCCTTTTCAAATTATTACCCCCAAATCGATGGCTATTATAAAGTCTGTGTTTACAGTTGATTTGGGATCGAACCTCGTTTGCTGGCCCGTTCTCAGGTCAACCATATTATACTTTGACCTCTCAAAATGTCACACATTGACGTTCTATACTTCGGTAGTAATTGTTGTAATATTGACTGGTGGGAGTTTGAGGTTTTTTGTATGCTGCCCTCCCGAGCGGACGGCTGTAAGGGAGCACTCAAACAAACATAAGAAAAATGCTCTTAACATGCACAGAAATTCATGGATGTACACACAAAACAAATTCATGTTCTACAAATACAAAAACAAATATAAATTGTGCCAATAAATGAAGATTTCTGTTGTACACACTGTATTTATACCTCCCACTCAGTGCAGTTTGTCACATGAAAAAAGTTAAATTTCTCTGCAAAAAGTAAGTAATGAGTTGCAAAAACATGATTCTCCTCATTAGAATTTGGGTTTAGACTATGTGTGAGTAAGAAGGAAGAAAGCTTTCATAGGCGATGTAAAAGCAAAGACAAACTGTTGTTCCTGTAACCTTGGACGGTGGAGCTTTGATTTACGACAAATACAAATCTCTTCCTGAAGCTTGAAACGGGAAAAGCTGAGATGTGCCGTTGAACTATGGAGCCGGCTTCTAGTTAGCGAGACTGCTTGACAGAGTGGTTCACATTTATAGGAATTCAATAAATTCTAATGATCAAAGCAGTTATGGATATGTCTCTGTTAAAAGTGGTTTGTGCTGCTGCTGCTGCACTTTTTAGCATGTTACATAACAGTAGACTCTACTTACAGCCTTTTCATTTAAAGCAGTAGCCTGGAAGCACATGCACACGTTGTGATGGATACTTACATATAGTACACATCAAATGTAGTCACACACTCCTTAAAGCTGCACCTTCAGATCTTAGGTACTTGGCAGATGCGTACAAGGAGCCTTCATACAATCAAAGCCTCTTTCGTTAAGACTCCCTTTCAAAATATTTTCTCTCTGAGAGATGAAGCCAGATAAGGAGACATGTTCTCTCAGGACTCTTAACAGAAAGAAAACAAAACCTAATGTTGTTGTCGTTTTGTAAAGTCGTTTAGTCATTTTTTTTGATTTAGGAAGATTGCGAAAGTATTTATGTCCTAAATGAAAGTGTTTCTGCTCTCAGAAGAGAGTCACATCTGAGATATGTTCAGTTTCTGATCATCTGATCATGGTGGACCATGCTGAGCTCAGATATCCTTTGGGAACCAGGGTCCTAGTCTATAAGTGATGAATCTAAATTGTCTATAGGTTGTAAATATGAGTGAGACTTGTTCGCCATCTCTTAATGTCAGCGCTGGGAATAGATAAAGTGTTGACCTGGAAAAAAAAACGGCAGCATAAGCTGAACCGCTGACTGAGGAACATAAGATGTTCGACATGCAACGTGTATAGAGTGTGGTGTGTAAAAACCACTGGCTGCACAGAGCACAAAATACCTCGTGGCAAAGCAGATGCGCAGGCTGACACACTTAAGTGTGGCTGGTGAGGCACGTCCAAAAGGATCCCAGGTCTCAGCACGTCGCTGCACAAAAAGGGGAGAGACGAATGAACACGGGCAAGGCACAACAGCATTATTTAATCAGACCTGCCCGACATTGACGTGCCACACCTCCTCCCTACAGCTGAGCAAACCCACACAACCTGAAACACGTCTAATAGTTCGAACACTTATTAGATTCCGCACAGTCTCTCATCTGATTTCATTAATTTCACCTCCCTGGGTGGACTATGACGATACAAACTTTGACCTCCCGCTCCAGCTGAAACAGAGCTGTGGCCTCTTCGCCACTCCAAACACAGAGAGTGACTCACAGAGAGTTGATGTGTGTGAAAGAGAAGCACAACATCTGGTAACACACACAAACCTCTCTCTGGATGATCCCTCTGTACTGCTGACCTTTTAATCCAAAAACTGGAACTGGTTTGGGCATCTGCTTGTGCTCTTATTTTATCCCAGCATGTGGAGCAGCGCGACAAAAAGAATTGCTTTAACTTCTCCGCCCTGTGCCGTTTACCTGACCGAACAAACCAGGTCACCTGAGTCTGACATATCAACAGCACCCAAGACACAGAGTCTCTCTGGCCTGTGCAAACCCAATTTTACTTCGTCCGTTCACATAACCTGCCTGGTCAAGCTCTGAAACATAAATCTACCTCCACCAGTGCCATCCAACACATTCCCCTGCCTGAGGGCATCTGGTTTGTTGTTTTACCACGACCAGGGCCTCATTAAAGTAACGGTAAATGATGCAGGAGACCTCCTCGCTTGTCCCCTTCTTGCACAGGATAGTTTGTTGTATGCAGATTTCCACATTGCCCATATTCTTTCCATTTCTTGATGATGTACTCCATGGGGTTTTCAGTGGCTTGAAAAATGCCTTGAATCTTGACTTGTGCATTTCAATAATTTATGCCCTTTTTTGGACTGGACTGGACCTTCCAGACACAGATGTATTTTTTCTTAGAGAACAAACACTTTTGCGTTGACTTATATTCAGTGTCATATTGTTTAACTCATTTACATTACTGTATAGAGATCTGTTTTGACTTTTTTAATTTGTGTACACAGCAGAACACAAATTAAATCGACCGTGTTTCAATAAGACTTCTGCTGAACCAGACTCTAGACCAGGGGTGTCCAAACTCGGTCCTCGAGGGCCGCAGCCCTGCTGGTTTTCCAAGCATGCATGCATTTGTGACTTCTGATTGGCTGAACACACCCTCGAGGACACCCCTGCTCTAGACCCATGGGTACCATCCTTTACTCCCGGGAACATTGTTTTAGTGTAATAACAGCACTTTTGATGGGTGAAGGTCAGATCAATGTATACAGAGGATACCGGCATGGATGGTAATAGTAGATTATACGGCAAATAATACGTTTTACATTTTTTTTTCAGCTTTTATCAAGACTACCTCAAAATGACTCTGCCGGTCTATATTCAGCATCTCGCTCAAGGACATTTTGACAAGACCTACGGCTGTTGATGTGCACGCTGTCTGCCTCCTGAGATTGAATCTGTAACCTTACAGTAATGGGATGGTCTCACTAACCACTAATCTGCTCTCCCACCTGAGAAAAAGAGACAGCGAGATGGATGGACAGAGAAATATGAGTGTGTGGATGAAACTTAGGGGAGGAGACAAGCAAAGGAAGTGGACGAACAGAGGAAAGGATGATAGTCAAGCAGGGGCAGGCGCAGAGACAGCAGACAAACAAAGTGAGTGATGATGACGAGACAGTAAATGAATACTGCAGGGGAAATGAGTGAGATAACAGACAATAAGCTATTGAAACAGCTAGAAAGAGAGGAAGACTTAAATTAAGAAAAAGAGAAATGGACAGAAAGCAAGCTGGATAAAGATAAATGGTGTTAAAAAACATTGACAACAGAGTCTGGGCCTTTCTATATGTCTGCTCTAAATACTTATTCGCAATTGGTCAGGCAGGAGGAAGTGGTGAGCGCTGCACCCTGCAAACCTTCATTTCCTCAATGACAAATTCTGGTGTCCTTCAATTTCACTTGCTTTCTATCTTATTTACCACCAGCACTGTCACATATTTTCATTAGTCACTGTAGCAGCTGTGTGTGTGTGTGTGCATGTGTGTGCGTGTGTGTTTTGAAAGGAGTCAGATAAATAGAAACAGAGAATGGGAGTGATGGTTTACCAAATGAGACGAGGCATTAGGAGGTCAAAGTTCAAAGAATGAGGGAAACAATGTACATGCGAGATGGCAGAGTTTGTGTGTGTGTTTGACTTAAGTCACCCTTTATCCTTGATTTGTAGGTCACATTCACTTTTGCTCATTGTCATTTAATCTTTTAAATGTAAGCTGCAAATAAGGAAACTAGACATTTAAATGTTTAAATAATATTAATTACGTTGCCTTAGAGCTATAAAGGGAGTTTTTTTATACGACATAATGTAATATATAAGTGTCACTAGAATAAAGGATGATACACAGCTATAAGTACATTTTCGCTGACATTTTACATCACCCTTTTTCAAACCAACATACAGGAGCATCACAGCATTGACAGCTCACACTGAATTTAAACAGTCTGGACTGTGCAGAATATGCTAAATCGATTAGAAAAAATATACCCAATGCTTTGCAGGCATACATTTGCCATACTTGGCAGCTGTGAGATCTAGAATGAACGATGTAAAATGTCTGCATCTAATAAATAAATAACCAAGATGCAATGGGAAATTCAAAACAATGAACCTGACAATCAAATACCAGATCTTGTAACTTAAAAAATATGTGTTATAGATTCTGCAAATGTAAAATTTTAACAGATTTTGACTTTAATGTTGCAGAACGTCTATAACTGATTTACTATATTTTAATGGTATATTCTTGCAAGACAAAAATAATGGCAAATAGTCATGTTTTCTTCATGGTAACATTTTTATGGTGTAGGGGAATAGTGTGAAACTTATATTTTGGTTATACTGGGAGTCATGCAGGATGACTTTGACCATGAGAGGGAAATTGAGAGGGGGTAGCTCTTTATGAGTGTGAACTTGCACAACACAATCAAACAGTTTGTCTTTTAATGAGCACTACAGTGAACATTCTGGACACAAATTACAAAACATAAACTATTCATCAGCTGGCCAAAGGATCATGAAACAAATCATCCGAGGTTCCCTCATTGGCGGCACTTTTGACTAAGTCTTGCCAACCTATTCATTTATAAATTTTTTCAGAGTATAGTTTCCATAAGCTCTAGGCTAATATCAGCCTGGGTGTGATAAAATATTTAAGGTCTCAGCTGCATACAAGCCGAAAATGAACTGAAAAGTTAAAGAGCCCCCTTAGACACATAATGACAAAGAACCGTTTCTATCTGTCTGTCTCTGACACACGCATTCTATTTCTCTATTTCTGTGCTAATGTGACAGCGGAGGTCGGTGATGAAGGGAGAACAGAGGGGAGATTACTTTGAGGGGACGATGGAGACATTGTACATGGGTATGTGTGTGGGACACAGAGAAAGTGTGTGTGTGTCTGTGTGTGTGTGAGCATCAGAATAATGTGCGACTGTAAAAAAAACCTCTAAACCCAATAGTTGTAGGTCACTGCAATGTTAAGGTCACTTTTATAATCAGCAATCCAGGGCAGCTCTTTTAGGCAGTATTGTGTATTTTAGTTAGAAATGAAATCAACTAATTTTTCACTTTTTTTTAAACAAAGTTTTGGATTTTCAATTACTTTGGGATCAGCTTGCTCACGTAAAAAATGAATTGATTTTTAAAAGCAAAAGACCTGTAGAAAAGGGCAAATATTGTGAAGTATCTCACATGTGTTTATTAGATGAGCACAAAGTAAAGTAAAAGGTCTTTTTGATTTCTTTTTTCTTTTTCTGGAATTAATTAATAATTATTTCATTACCCATGCATCAAACTCTCAGTAATGGGTGTTTTTTAGTAAAGGTCTGCCTAAAAACAGAAAGTTGGACAGAATCCTGCACAGATCTGAGCTCCAACAATGTTCGTCGGCCTTTTTTGATGATGTTTCACCAATTAAAGAGGCTGTAGATGTTGTAGAAGAAGACTGTTAAAGTTGAAATGATTACTTTAGACAGATATCATAAATAAGAAAAGTTTGTTTGTTTTTGTATTTTGTTTTATATCTGTAAATGAGCTTGAAAGCCTCTGTACTGTGTGCATAAACTGGCCAGGATGTAAGAGAGGTGATAAAGAAAATAAGGAAAGATACGAAAGGGAGGAGTAAGGGATTAAGAGACTGAGAAAGACAAGTTATTAAATTCATACCATGGCCGTGAGGTAGATGGTAAATGAAGGTAGTGAAGGTGAAATTGTAAGTGAGGGTAATACAAAATTCAATTATCTCTATTAGTTCACCTCATTATCTTGGCTCAGGTGTTCTAATGTTCTCATTGTGTTATTGCAGTAACATGGTGCTGCTCTCTGCGCTTCATTGTTTCGTTTTTTTTTTTTTGGTCTCTTTCATTTTTTTGTTTGTTATTTTTCCCTGAGAGACTAATGGACATGAAAATTAAGAGAGATAATTAGCTCAGTCCCTCAAGCTTTAAACCCTTTTGCCACTTTCTGAACGTGTTCTTCTGGTTTACGACAGCTGATAACTCTACAAACATCTCCTTTAGGACTTATTGGGTGGTTGTCTGGCCATGCTGAAATTTATATTGACCACATGATGGGATTCCAGCCAAAATGCCTTTTGATTGCGTTAGACAACCTTCATGAACAGATGGTGTTGCGCAATATTATTCAAGATGTGACCACTGGGCAAATGCCATCGTGTGTATCTCAGATTAAACAGTTGTCCTATGTGCTATTTCCAAAGTTAAGTTTGAACTTTTGACTTTAGCTTTTAAGCCAATACGGTTGAGAAACAATCACAGTCATTCAAACGTCCACATGCATCTGAGAAAGATGATATGATCAAAAGAGACACAATCAAATCGGCGCTGTGGGGAGTCCTGACATAGTCTGTGTTTTTATATCTCTCTCCTGTTTTTACACAGCTGGCTCTAGCTCTCTTAATCACCCTCATGTTTGTCTGTTAAGGCCTTAGCAATGCTGGCTGGCCAGTCAATGGGCTGTAGCCAGGATGTTAGAAATATTGAGGTCACAAGTCCCCAGGAAGCCCTTCACCTCTAAATTATTGACAAGCCACATGCCAAAATTAGATTAAGAAGTATTTCATTCTAACTTTTAATTCAATACATTTTTGTGTTCATTTGTCAATTTAAGGCCTAAAAACAAACATGTGTGTAACTGTCGCACATAAGCTCCTCTGTATATTATTATAAAGTCCTATAAATAAGTCCATAAATATTCTAAAGATCATGACCTGACTGGTACAGTGCAGTTCCTCCAGCCCTGATCCTCCAGCTCACCTCTTCAGCCAAGACTGAAATATCTCAACATCTACAAGATGAAATTGCACAGCATCCCTTGACCTTTACTCTGCTTCAGCTGCATTTTGGTTAAATTAGCAACTGACTCTTTGTCTTGTTAACCTTTAGCTTCTCCGTCCGCCCTTCACTACTTATTTAGTCTAGACGTCATCTAGAGTACAGTATTCACAGTCGCTCACTAAGCAGCTCCACTGGAGCTGGAGTGCTCTGATAAAGGGGATCTCAAGGTAGTATGTTCATAATAACAGAGTGCTGAAATTAATTATACTTACTTATGAGACAAAAAAATGAAAACAGGAACACAATCAAATATATTGAGGAGTGTGGCTCAGAAAACAAGCACTGCCTGAGACCCTGATATTGCTTGAGGACACTTCAATATGTTAACTGAAGTTGAACTTCAGCATTCCAGTTAAAGATCAATCTTTTTACTAGACCACGCCACCACCACAGCAAAAACCCACATCTTTTTTTATGTGTATAATTTCATAGAATAATGCCTTCATGACTTTGTTTGTCTCAGTCTATAATGAAGTTATTGTTCTGAGTGGGAAAGCCCCAGTCCAATTATGCTGCAAGGTCAGTGCTTATTGATTTACCATTCATCTGTTGTTGAGGTCATTACTGGCTTGGTAGCTGTGATGATAATCTTGATTATAGATGGAGAGTTCAAGTAGTGTTATGAAGAAGGGAGGAAAGAGGAGAAGGAGCTAAAGAACAAATGAAAGTGGCGAGGAGACGGGAAACCATAAGAAGAAATGCATAAGACGAAATGGAAAAAAAAACATGAATGAATGCATGAGTTAATTTTAAAAATTCGAAAGGCAATTTTCCTTTGACTTTCAGCAAAGTCATGGGGGAAAACATTAAAAATGAAAGATATACAAAATAAAAGAAGCAAAAATGACGAGATGAGTTTAAGAGTGATTTAAGTTCTGACTTTGGTAGAAAATTCAACATCTTTTTTCACACACACAACAAACGGGTTAGATGTGGAGCTGATTTGTGATACACAGAATAACAATAGCCTTCAGAAGAAACTTTCCCTATTGATAAAATATTTATTTCTATTTTTGGTCATTTCCATTTCTGACCAAGTTTCTTTGCCAAACATCATAATTGAAAACTAATTAATTGATATGAGAAAAATAATGGAACATTTCTGCTGCCTGAATTGTCTCCATCCAGCAAAAGTCCTCCACAGCCTCCCCTCTATATCAGCACTTCCAATTAGAAGCTTCATTAAAATGCCTCGGGGCAATTAATGAGCTCGTTAAATTTAGTAATCATATAACCAGTGCATGGATAAGATCTTTTACACATAATAGACATTGAATTTCAATGGGAACACATCATACAAACAACTCAACAGCCGAGCCCACAGAGAGGGTGTTGACAGGAAGGTTGAATACGTGGAAGATAAGTTATTTTTCCATGTTTCTGACTAGACATATGGATTTGAGTGTGTCACTCAAATTAATTCTATAGGAAAATGATTACACCGATGGTGCTGGGCCCATATGTTTTGCAATGTTCATTAAAATGAGCTGATGGCCAATATAATTCAGCTCATCTCAAAGTAATGAACGGACAAAAATGGGGACAGTGTTTAAGAGTGGAAATATAGTCACAAAATCAAAGAAAAGGAGCTACGGAAGCGTCCAAATCGACTCCAAAGTCTTTCAAGGCATCTCAGTCCTGCTCGCCTCGTAACGAGGAAGCATCAACAACAAAACATCAATGATAGAACATCATCAAATATTTAAAGATTGAATGTCTAACTTTTATCCATTACTAATTACCCCTGAGAGGCCAGTACATACATATGCTGAAGCTCAATACATGCAGTGTTGTATACGAGCATCAATATAGGGGGAAAAGGCAGAAACAGTTCTCCCCAGGGCAAAAGAGAAGTGAATGCTGTTTGATCAAGTTAGAAACAATGCTGTGTGTTTTTATACGTTGAGAAATAGTTTGTCTTTGTGAGAGCGAAAAGATGTGGAAGGTGTTTGTACTGTGTGTGTTACTGTATGTGCGTCCGCAGCTCTATTTGTTGTGCCTTTGGAGACTTAGGGAAGTAACACGCCGTATTCAAAACTTAAGTTCTACAAATGGAAGAAGAAGGGAAACAGCAGGAGGAAAGTAGTAACAACAAGGCAGCACAATATGGCCTGATCAGACCTGTGGAGTGTACACGAGGGAACGCACACATCTCAAATCTTAGACTTAGTCCACTGTGCTGAATGCAGCCCCCGTTGTCCAGCGGCCACATGTGCGGTCAGGTGTTTATTCTGCATCCCAGTTTCAGCAGCGCTTCAGAGCCTGTCCAATGTTATAGTTGCTCACAGAGACCAAAACCATTACGCCTGCAGTGAGCAGCGACAACTTAAGCCCTCAAACATTTGTCAGAAGAAGATGGGTTAACGAGGCACAGTAGTTTCACGACAGCAGACATTGGTTTTGGTCCAGTATAAAAGAAATGTCTGTTGCTGACTGACCTGACGCCTGACTTGTTGATCAGTGAAGTAAAAAAAAAAACAAACAGCTGAACAACAGCAACAGACACGACAAGCATGATTTAGTCACTGTAACAAAGTGATGATCCAAGCTGAAGGGAGGGCTTTGAATACAGTGAACAATCTGCCTTCATCCTCCCCTGCGCTTCATTCATTTCTCAATATACCGTCTGTCACGCTGACTTTGAACTAACACAGTCCCATGTGGGTTCCCACACAAGAGGGCCACATATGGAGAGGGTTTGAGCAAACAAATGTCGTGCAGAGTTTGTTTTGGTTGTCACTGACAAACGTCTGCTCGCATGACTCGAGCTGTCAGTTGGGGTTGCGCAAGGTAAGCCTCTCCCATCTGTTGCCCCTCTAGCAGGTGGCCTGGATAATGATGTGGCGTAATGTGGTTCAGACAGGGCACCACTCGACAGAGATGGGCGGTTGAACCGTCGCAGTTATTTTGGAGAATGAAAATAATTTTTTAACAAGTCTTAGAGGACGTTGTGAGGCTCCCAGTGAATGGTTTTCCACAGTGCGGCCGAAGCCCTGATATGGCCTTCTCATGGCACGAAGAATGTGCTGAACATGTGTAAAATTCTCATTTTCGGGAATCTCAGCTGCATCTGTCTCTATTCCTGTCAGTCTACTTTTGTCTAATTTTTCTTCCTGTCCTCCTTGTTTGGGATATTTTTTTAACACATAATCCTAAACATTTCTAGCAGATCCAGCAGTGCTGATTTGTGACTGACCTGATCTCTGCTGTCCTTCTGGAGTCAGCTAAGGGTACTTTACAGTTTACTTCATGGTACTGCATTTAATAGATGTCTTTCCCCTAAAGCCAGTGTTTCACAAGGGAACGTAATTAAGATTTCATTAGGACCAGCACCATCAAAACATCTGTTTCAAACATCCATGCACTCTAATCAACATACAATATGTTTTATAAGAAATTGTTTTCAGAAAAGCAGCTGCTTGCATCAGCTGGAATAACTGCGTAATGTGCTGGAACTGTAATATCACCTTGACAGTTTTAGCTCTGCACAACATATTAAATGACAGGGTGCGATATTGGTTACAAATGAAACTGCAGCAGAAAAAGCAGCAAGTAACATTATTATTTTTACTATTATTACCTTTAAAAGGTGGATGTTCAGTGTCTGCTGGCAACCTTTATTCTCACACATAAAGATAAAGGGATAAAACAACTCATGCATTTAGACTGTGCTATTAAAAGTCTCCAGCAATCGGAGGTTTTACTTCTTTTACCCAAACTGTTTAGTTACTAATTTGATTAGAACCAAAAATGAGTTGAAAATAAATCTCTCTCTATATTTGTTAATTAGACATAAGAGGT
>JAUMHF010000011.1:7375601-7391297 GCA_032359275.1 Microctenopoma steveboyesi | reverse complement strand
GATAGAGTATATATGGGGAGTGTGAGTGTGTGTTCAGCGTTCATCTCTGTGTGTCCATGTTGGGCGAGTGTGTGAACGTTTGTATATGTGTACATGAGGGTGGAAACGTATGCTTGTGTATGTGTGTGCCTGTTTGTCTATGTCTTTGTGTCAGGTCAGATCTTGGACTCCACCTCACTCAAAACATCTCCAGCTCTCACAGGGGAGGGAGCCTTATTCTCCACCCACCACACTCCCTGCCAGTGGATGATCCCCTCGGCTGCTGGTGTGCTGGAGGTTCTCGACATCCGGGGCTGGATACTCGGGTGAGTACTGGCTCGCTCCTGGTGACTATTTGGCAGGACCTGGCTCTTCTGGGCCCTCCTTGGCCCCAGCGGGGGGGCGGGTAACCCAGGGATTCCTTAGTCCAGGACCCGGTCCACCCTGGTGCGGACGAATACTGGCTTGCGGCCATGGCCTCCTGGGGCTTCGGCACAGTGGCTGCTGGTTGACCTCCCTCCAGGGGACTCCCACGCTCTGTTCTGGGTAGGGCCTCTTGTCTCCCCCTCTTTCTCTATCGTCCTTTTTATCTTTTCTCCTCTTTTTTTTTCTTCTCTCTCTCTCTCCCCTTTTCTTTCATATCCCTAGGTCCTGTCTGTAACTGAAATAAATTAATAAATTAATAATAAAAATAAGAAAGAAATGAGAAGAAAACAGTAACTTTGACCAATAATAATCTATGTAGTTTCAGAACCACGTAAATACACAAGTTGAAAGTGGTATTTCAGTAAAATGAGGACTTAGTTTCTATTGCTGGATGAAAGTCTAAACAATGGTTGCCATGTCCAGTCCACTTGATGATCCTGCGAGGACTGAGGTTGAAACTAACTCTAGACCTTCTCAACACTTGCCACTTGTATGATCTCAGACAAGGAGCTTAGCCCATGGAGATTATGACAGAGAAAGTCATAGACATGTCACACAGGCACCAGCACGCAGAGGACGACTGAAACACACTCACCAACACACTCTGTGCAGGGATTAGGATATTGACGGCCTCAGACTTGACAGTATATGTACCTCTGTGACTTTGGTGTGACCACAGACCCTCTGGTTAAAACAACGCCGACACACACACGTGTGCGCGTGCACACACACACACACACAGGGAAATCTCTCAAATCCTATTAAAGAAGACGAAATGGTTGAAGGTTCTAATCCCCCCTGTTCAAACCTGAGCTGCACTGCATGACAGACACACAGATAAACTGGCAGCCATAAAGAGAGAGAACCAGAAACATAGATGGAGACAGCAGACAGATTACAACAGCAACTGGAAGATAAATGTGGTGTACATACTGTGGGGTACTGCTATTGAAAAAAGATGCTCAAGGAAAAACTTAAGCATCCCTTTCGAAAGGATAATATCTGGTTCCCGCTGACAGCATCAATTTTACTCCAGATTACGTCCTCTAGAACCTCCTCCTATTCATCAAAGATATTGTCTGAAAGAAAAAAGGAGGCAATTTCCAGAAACAAAAAAGCAACACTGCCTGTGCCACTGCCAATGATGAATGACGGGTAAAAAATGACAAGAGTGTCAGTTACAGGAGAAGAATTTTATCAAATTTAGTTTCTTTGACTTTAATTACAGACACGGTCACTGCTATTGATTGTCACTCAGACTGTGCCTTTATAATTTATCTATATAAACTTCAGATGTATTCATATGACCAAGTTTAGACAAATTCAGTATCGTCATAAAAAAGTTCACTGTGCTACCTATACTTTTGTGTTAAATTTGCCTGAATTGTATTAAAGACTAAATATAGTTAACTCCTCTGTAGTAGTTGATAAGTCTTTATTTTGTGATTTACCACCATTTGGGTTCGAAATCTGATTTTAGATAATGAAACATTTCCTCTGTGAGGCTCTAAATTTGACCTAAATGGGTTAATTGGGGACGGTTCTCATCAGAATCTTGATTTGACCAAATTAATAGCCAATTAGACATACTTAAACTGATTTGGAAGATAAGGACGATAAGGAAGATAATCTTTAATCAGAGCCTCTTCTACTTTGTTTCCTCAAAGGCACTGTAGCACAAATTAGATTGGTCTACAGAGAAACTTTTCTGTGAGCATAGATAGCTGAATGGATAAATGATTAAATGGCTGAATGTTTTAATGATTAAAGGATGAAGCTACAGTTATGGCTGAAATTATCAACACCCCAGGAGTTGTTCCAGACGAAGCATCATTTTTCCCAAAGGAGGTTTTGGTAGACACATGCCGATTCCCTTTATGTGCATTGGATCAACACAAAACAATCTGAGAAGGTCAAATTTGACATAATTTCATACAGAACTCCAGAAGAGGCCAGACAAAATTATTGGCACCTCTTTAAAACGGTGGGTAAATCATGTTATTTCAAGCACACAGTATGATGTTTAAACTCATGCTGTGGCAAGAAGCAGGTGCTGACAACATAACAATCACACCTGAAGATCAAATGGAGAAAAGAGAGAGAAGTATCAACAATCTCAAGCCTATAAGTCAATCTCCAGAGAGCTTCATGCTTTTTGTCCACTGTGCACAACATTATCAAGACGCTTACAACACATGGCACTGTGGCTAATCTTCCTGTTCGTGGACGGAATAATAAAAGACTGCAACGCACAATTGTCCGAATGGTGGATTAACAGCCCCAATAAACTTCCAAACAAATTCAAGCTGTTCTGCAGACTCAGGGCGCAACAGTGTCAGCTGCTGACACAGAAACGTAAAAAAGCCAGACTGAAGTTTGCCAAAGTGTACTTGAGGAAGCCAAAATCTTTTTGAGAGAATGTCTTGTGGACAGATGAGACAATGGTAGAGCTACTTGGTAAGGAACATTGTAGAGAGGTGTAAAAAGCTTGTTGATTGTTATAGGAAGCGGCTGGTTTCAGTTACTGTTTCCAAAGCGTGTGTGCAACAATATATTAACTCAAAAATTCATGGCACCTCTTTAAAACGGTGGGTAAATCATGTTATTTCAAGCACACAGTATGATTGTTTTGTGTTGATCCAATGCACATAAAGGAAATAAGCATGAGTCTACCAAAACCTGTTTCTTGCCTGAAAAAAAATTTGTAAAATTATGTCAATGTCTGTCCTTCTCTGATTTTTTTGTGTTGATTGAATGCAGATACGTCAACGAAACGTGGCAACCAAAACATCTGTACTTGAAATGGTGCATTTTCTGGACAAATGCCAGCCAGTACTACTGTGCTTTTAATTTTTTTCTGGTTGCTTTTTAAAAACGGACTGGACAATAGTGTGCTTCTCTCCTATTATGGAAAGTTGCAGTGCTTAGCATGACAGGCTAATTAGCCCCTGCTATCTGCATTAGTTACCTTTCAAAGCTAAGAAGCATGCCATTAGTGAGTTGTTTTGTACGGCCAGCCAACTCTACACTGCAGAACAGGAATATCTTCATAATATTAATAATATTCAAGACCCATTTACAGTATAAATGTTATATGGTCTGCAGTTAGAGCTCTTTTCTACCTTATCAGTACCTAAAGTGGTTTAATTCACCCATTCACTCTGATTGTGGAGCTACCACGCAAGGCACTGGCCTGACACACTGGGAGCAATTCTGTGTCTTGCCCGAGGACATTACAACATATAGATAAAAGGAAACTGAAGATCAAACCAGTAACTCTGTGACTGATGAATAACCGCTCTACCTCCTGAATCACAGCTGCCCCAGCTTGAGGCATATACGGTTAGTGTATGATTCTCACGGTAAAGGGAATCACATATAAACATCAAAAAGCTGACTGGGAGTTTCCTGACACTAAACATGCCACTATTATCACAACACCTGAACTTCTACATTTTTAGTTTTTTCTGAAAAATGTTGAGCAGACTGATAAAAATAGGCCCGATCTTTGATTGATGGCTCGAGTGACAGAGTGACCATGTACGAAATATCTCTCATAGCTGTTGGACAGACATGTTTTATATCAGACGCGGTGAGGACAGTGAGTGATGATCTGAACCCTGAAGAATGTGACATTATTCACCTGAGAGGTGAAGGAGGAGGAAATGAGCAAGGAAAATAGCTCTGAGGAGAGGGTGTTAAAGAAGGGCACTGTAGGAGCTGCTGCAATCAAACTAATACACAAATCTCAAAAAGATTAAACATGAAAGTGCCACATTAACAATGTTCCTCTGATCCTCATCTGATAAGTAGACTGCAATGCTGATCTGATCAATGGAAAATGCCTTCACTGATTTGAGGGTGAGTGAGGGAGGTCACTCCACTTCATCATCCTCCATGGATGACAAGTGATGATGTTACTAGTGAAAGTCTTTTCATCTGTGAGGGAGATTGACAGACGTCAGGAAGGATAAAGAGATGTGGTAAGATAGATGGATAGATGTTCCTTCCTTAAAAAGCCGATCTTCCAATGTGGCACCGATCCATCCAGTGTGATGCTAACAGACAGAAAGATTTACTCAATTATTTAACAGAGAGAATCACACAAAGACGGAGAGTATTAAGGAACAGATAAGAGGAGTCAGACAAAGAAAATAAGCAAGGAGGTAAACAGACGAGAGACAGAGTGAGAAGAAATTTCCTTCCACCTTTTTTACTATCTTTTGGCAGTTTTATGTCCTTCCCCTCAGCTCCCTGTCTCCCCTTCTGGGCAACTGAGAACTACGATTATAGTCAGCGAGAGGTCCAGGAAGCCTTTGTCTTGTGCAGTCAGTATAATGTGCTTCTTATGAGATATTACTAGTAAATAATTCATACACTCAGTCACACAAACAAGAACAGAAGCATTAGCATGCACATGCCGCACGGTAGTCAAACGCACACATGCATATATCTACTACACGCACACACACACACACACACACACACACGCTTAACTGAGAACAGTACCCAAAACAGTTTCCCAGTTAAAGGGGGAATTTTGCCATTTTTCAAAGCAATTATGCATGGAACAGCCTAGTGGCAAAACTGCAGTCTAAGCTTTATAGTTTGTGTTTTTTTCTAATTCACTGTCTTGAGATATTTTATTGCATCACGGCTGAGTGTAGAGAAAAGACAGATTTGCATAGAAACCTGTAAAATCAACCAGTGGTGTTTATCTATGTGCACATGGGAATGAGAATCTGAGGCATTCACCTCATATCAACAGCACTGTCCATATGAGCATTCGCAGGTAATTTTCCCTTTTGTGAGTTAATGCACAAAGCACATATCACAAAATGAATAAGGGGCGAAGAAAACGACTTCAGAGATCATCAAGTGTCTCACGTTGTTTCTTGCTATTGAGATGACACATTCTATGAAGGTTTGTGTGGCCTTAACAGTATCCTGAGCAGATTGCAATTAAAGGAATCTTCCCAGGATCTTACAGTAGGATTCATTTAAATTCAGATGAGGAAACGTTTCCTTTCAAACCCCAGCAGGTCTCCACCTAAGCATAGGTGGAGTTTCAGAAAAAAAGATAAAGGGCATTCATTCCTTGTCTCTTTTTTCTGAACTTGTGTAGCTGGCCTCCTCTATCTATCATTTCCTTGTACTTAGACATAAAGGAGATTATTTCATTAGCATCAACATCTATGTATTAATTCTGTATCACTGATTTATCAGAACATAGATAAATAAGAAATGTGGCTGATGTGTGACAAAATCCCAGAGTTGTGTAGCGTACAGCCGCTAAGTCACAAACACAATTATCTGTGACTTTACATGGATGAAAATGTAATTTACCTGTCACACTTTGACAGAAACGTGGGTGTTTCTGTGACAAAGAAATACAAATAAGATCAACTAAAATAAACAGCTTAAGTGAAAAGCTGCTGAGTAAAGAAAAACATTACACATCAAGAAGTTCAGATAAAAAAGTTTTTTTGTTGTTTGTCATGAGAAAAGAAAAGAAAAGAAAGACGTAGCAGGTTACACCTACACCCAGTTCATTACTTCACAACTTGTTTGTTCCTGAGAGCAATTTGATGTCTTACTAAATAAATGTTTAAGCATGACACATTTGATTTTTTTTTTTTGACAGTTCGCTTCAGGCAACACTTTTTTCTTGAAATCTTCTCAGCATACATTTGACACCATAAGCCACAAAACCCACCTTTGTTCAAATATGTTGCAATGTGAGAGTGTGCTGCTATCAAGGACCCATCACGCCTGTCACAGCTCTGGATGCGTGAAGGCCACTGATACCTAAGCTGCACAAACGATCAACACAAATGTGTCTGAACAGAGAAGTCCATTACCTAAGTCTTAAAAAAAAAAACAACTGCTCAACTAACAGACATTTAATGGAATACATACGACTCATGCTGACCAGACATTCTGACAATTTAGTGGAGAGCGCTAAATGAAGGCTGTTTTCTGTGGCCAACCCTAACCCTAACCCCAGTGTAGGGGTTTTGCAAAGATTACAAAACACAAAACACTTTATGTCACTAATATATTACACATTTGCTTCCACAAATAGGCTCATTTAGAAGATGACTCCTATATAATTTGTTGTATTGAAGGGCCCCCACTCTACCGTGGGCCTCACATAAGTGACGCATTTGTCCCCCCCCTACATGCCCCCCCTGTTGGCGGGCGTGTAACTGAACTAAACCATTGTTATTAAAAGTTTACACTTGGTGTGCGTTTGGTAAAATCTTGTGCAGCCACAGCAAAATGCAAGAATTACTGTATTTGTAAGATTATCTGTATCTTAGAGCTGTATCTTTGTTTGTTTTGTTTAGTATTTGTTGTTGATGATCTCATTCATATGACAGTATGAAAAATATGCAAAAGAAATCGAATACTTTTTCGCAGCATTGTACTTATGTGTGCTCGCATGCATTATGCCCCTGATATGATCTGCCACCTTCTTTCTGTCCAACCAAGATGCAAAGTGGAACTGATAAAACTTATCTTTGGGAAGAATGAAAAGGTAATGTTCAGATACTTAGGCATAAAAAGAACTGACGTGAGCTCAATACAGCAGAATACAGTGACAATACAGTATGAAGTTCCTATTTATTATTCTCGGGCTGTCTCTCTGAATGATATTTTACATTAATGTACTGTCCACTCAGGGACATGCCAACTCACATTGCTTTACTTGCCCTGAAGACATTTTTCAAATATTAACAGACTCAGGCACACAGCATCACACAATCACCTGACCACACATACACCCACATGGACTGGATTGACACAGAATTATGAATAGGCAGGCAGAACGAGAAGCCCTATATACAAAATATAACATTATTTGACATAAGAAAACTTAATATTGGAAAGAAAATGTCATTTTGATGAGAGGTTCAGGTAAAAAAATGTAAAAATGTATTGTGTGTATGGGAGTAAGCCGGTATGTGTGATGAGAGAAAGACTGAGAGAAGAAATGAGCAGTTTCTGTGAAACACTCCATACACACACATATATATATATATATATATATATGTGTCATATATATATGTCAATCACATAATTGAACTGAAAAACAGAAACATTTAAAATATTTATATTTGGTTCTAAAACACTTACATCGTGAATTCTCGCATGGACCCGGGCCACTGCACTGACGGAAATACAGGAGCCATACACCACTGTCTTACTTGATGGAACATGACATGTGGGTCAAGGTGAAATGAGCTACTAATTCCACAACAACCGAGTGGTAATGATGAGTGTTTCAGAAGCAAAGTGAGAGTGATTAATTAGGTCTATTTATCATCCATTGCCAACAGTATATGGGCGTCCAAACAAACTGAAGCCTAGTTTTTAACTGCTGAACATTAAGACCATTGACATGCTGCAGTAATCTGCTCCTAGAACCTGGCTGCTGAGACTCATAAGAGCATTATAAAGGTCACCCTCTAATGTTGGGTGATAAGGCCCGGTCTCCATTTAATAACTTAACCAAGAGCTGTTGGATGTTGTGGTCAGGGCTCAGAGTATCATTCTGGTGAACATAAACACTATAAACAGCCGATCAGGGTGACTTAAGCCCTGCTGGCCTCAGTTGTTCAAGGCACCATCTGCGTTGACCGGGGGACAGCGAACAAAAAACAAGCACACCCTCCAGACACAATTAAAAGCAGTCCAGGAAGAGACTTTTAATATAGACAGACAGTCCCATGAACCCCCTTCTGTGGTTCTCACTTTCCCTCTCTGACATGAAAAACCTGGAGCTAGATGCCAACTGGGGGGGTGTTAACAAATAACAAACCAATAATACGGGATAAGCTGCGACCGGTGTGCTGCTAAATTTACCTACGAGTGATTAGAGCCTGAGATTTCAGGCATGTAGTGCTTTTTGCATTCACTAATTCTCATGTTTAAAAAGTCATTATGATATTTCTGGTAATTGTTTTTAATACGGCATTATCAGTCAGCATCTAAGTTCAACATATAAAAAGTTTAGAGACGGTGTCAGTTTGCAATATGATCTTCTGTAGCTTGTGGAAAATTAGTGTGGAAGTAAATCTAATATGATGCATAAGAGACACGTTTTATTCATGTTCTGCTGCTGCGGAGAATTTGACTAACCGAGTGACTGATCTATCTTCTTCACCGTGTCAACTTTACTTTGACGATTTGGTTTTGCATGAACTTTGAGGGGTAAACACATGCTGTTTCTGTTCTTCGTTAATTATAACTAACCAAATAAATGAAAGTTGAAAAGTGGAAGAACAAATCCGAACTATTAATAAACAAATAAATAAATAATGTGCCCAGTGGCAGATGTGACCAAATGTCAAGAGTCATCTCTGTCGAAATCAGTCCCACAGTATAATACCATCACTAGCTATTCTAGCCTTTATGTTACCTTTAAATTCAGCTGGAAATGTTCTAATTTTATGTCAAGCACATACAAGTGATGCAACCAAAGGGGATAAACATGAAACAGAAAGTTAGAGCCAGCATCACCACCATCAACTTTGTAGTTTCAATTTCCAAATTTCTTTTTTTCTCCCTTTCTGCAGTAGAGAAAACATTGTTGAATTGACATTTTACTCAAAATGTCAAATTAAAATTAAATTCACTTCACTGTATTTGTTCATTATGCAGTGTTTCATCACACTAGCACTTTACAGTTGAAAGAGACAGTGATAGTGGAACAGTGTGGACCACCAGCTTCATGACTCAGCTTTATTCGTGCCCTTACAAATATATTGTCAGGATATAATGAGGAAAATACTCAATGTGACTTATATTTTACAAATATTATTTATTGTACAAATAAAAAAAAGTCTGATGATGCCACAGGTCTACGGTGAAGTAATAGAGCAATGTGTTTGCATATGCCAAATGTAAAATATAAAACAGGAGGAACCGCCGTCCCTGTGCTGCGCCGATATAGTCATACATTCAGTAATGATCCCAATTAATGACTTACTGATTTTTCAACGCCTCACATAGCACGAATGTAATGCAAGTAATGGATGGGTGGAAGGTGGTACGCTGAGTAATTTAGTGGGAGGGGTGGACAAGAGGCAGACCATAAATCCCTGTGGTGTTCACAGCACAGGGGGTCCGTGTATTAACAACTTGAAACTGCCTTTCATGTGATGGGGAATGCCCTGGTGGGTAAACATGCGGTCAAGCAGTTCTAACTGTATATATATTTGGGTGTGTTTTTTAAGGTCACACAGTGATTATATATTGATCTGCACCAACTGTGTTGTCTAATGCTTCCTCATAATTATTTAACCGCCTGTGCATGTGTGTGTGTGTGTGTGTGTGTGTGTACGTCTGTCTCATGTTTCTAACGTTTGTTTATGCCTTGTTTGCCACTCGTAGTGAGCGATGGAGAGGGAAAATCAGCAGTAGCAGTAGCAGTAGATCAGTTCTTAACAAAAGGCATCTCTCAAATTGATAAAATTAATGAATACTTTATTGATCCCCTTGGGGAAGTTGTTGTTTGGACAGCTGTTAGACCTGTGTCTGCGCTACTATGGGGTACAGGTGAATTAAATACATTATTTAAGTATTTAAATGAATACGTTTTCTGGAGTTTGAAACAAAAATCTTATAAAAATTCAGCACTCTGGGAAATATGTACATGAACAGGTCTTCGTAAACATCAGTTAGTCATTGGTGCATTCAAAACTCCACAAACCCGACTGCTACAGTCCCTAAACAGTAGCTCCAATTCCAGCTGTAGAGATCTGACACTCACCAAAAAAACAGCATAATGTTACTCAGGATATTTTATAATTCTAATATTCATACTTACTGATAAATGTGTTTAGGCCAGTTGTAATTAAAATCTACAACAGATTCCAATTGATTCTGAGTTGATAAGACTAAAATCGCCTTCTTGATTCATGTAAACTTTCAAGAGAACTTTCTTTCTTCAAACTTTTAAACAGCGACAGAAATAAGGTTTCTAAAAAGTCACTCAAAGGCACTGAATTGTTTTAGTGGATGTTTTCTACACCTAACATTGATTCATCTGTCATGTTTGACTGGTCTTGTCATTTCTAAAAGCACATGTCATTGCTCAACAGAGAGGACAAATAATGAACAAATATTCTTTTGTCAGTCTGTCAAAAGACAGCGCCAGGCCACAGAGAAGACAAAACAAAACGAAATCAATCTCTCAGAAAGTTCATCAAATCAAGAGCAAACTATTTTCTGCACATAATACTGACAAGCCAATCAAACCTCAGGCAATTTCAAACATTCCAAATATATAAAAAATATGTTTGGCTGAAGATCAAATTTAAGAATAATAATATCACACAAAATATCTAAAAATATACTGGACTCCAGAACAAGAGACAAGTGTCAAAACACGCATCCATTTTTACAATTTGTAATTGACAACAAAAAGACAACACACATGTGCACAGTAGAAGAGAACAGCAGTTGAATTTAATGTGGATAATTTAGTATTTAATGTGACACATCAAATTAATACGCCAGTTTCTGTGCTTGGATTCCTGCTGACATATTTAATACATACAAAGACAAAGTAAAACAAATGCATACTGTGCAGTATGATTAGGCTGCAACCTGTTGATAAATACCATTTAAATAAAAGTCATGCAAGTCCTAAGATCAGTTCAAATAGATAATGAAACAATTCATAAATAAAGGAAAAACACAGAAATCCAATCACTACATTTACAGCTTACATAAAACCTCTGTTCCCACTTTAGTTTTTATTAAAAAACATAATCAAGCTGACATAAACGGAATCAAAGGAAAGAGTCAACAGTCTTTTACAAACTCACTTCACTTAGACAGCTTATGTAAAATGTGTGTTAATATTGTTAGAATTAGTGCATAAATATAAGAAATTATAAATGAGTGTGCAAACAAATGCAACTGCCAATTACATTCCAGAGCCAGTATAATCTCCGGCATGTATGTGTGTGTGTGTGTGTATGTGTGGATGAGTGTGTTTGCATGTAGACACTATACATTTGCATTACATCAGCAGGTTCATTGTGTTAGTGTGTGTTCTTATTTCCTGTAGTAGCAGGTGCACAGGCGCCTCTGGGTATGTACAAGAGCACACAATCTGTATTAGATGCGCATGTTTGTAAGTGTAAGCATGTCTGCAACCTGCATAATTATCAGTGTGTTGATGATGGCAGATGAAAGAGCGGAATTATATTCTCATACTTAACAGACAAGACATGCACATATGTGCACGCACTAGGGATTACCTGCGAAAAGGAGGCCTTTGGCAGAGGTTTAGTTTGCTTTAAGCCTCATTTAGATTCTGTTGTTTGTGCAAATGAGAAATGTAAACAGGGGAAACTAAACAACAAACTATAAATATATTCTATACCATTTAACAGCGAATGACTGGCACCAAGATGTCTGGCCCACGTCTAAAGAGAAGATCAAAAACAATAAAGTATGTTATACACACACACACACACTCAAATATGTGAGGAAAAGGGCGGACACTGTATGACGATAGCTAGGTTTTTACTGTCAGTGAAGATTCTCAGTCGTCGGTTCTGACTGACTGGCTGGAGTAGTGGGTTTATAAACTATGTCTACTAGGTTATATGTATGTCACATTATATTTCAACATTTGTTTTATTAATTGAAGCTCCACCCAGGTTGGAACCTTCGTTATTAGAGCAGCTGCACCGGGGTCGTTTTGTGGGAGGGGCTTCTGCCCGACCCCAAAGTCAATCAGGAAGGCGAACTGAATGCTCCGTGTCTTCAATGCTGCCGCTGCACTTTGTGGGTTTTCTAGGTCAGTACTTAGTGAAGAATAACTAGATCTACCTCTCTTCAGCTTAGCAAAACGACTGCGGTTAACTGATTTTTGTGTCATGTTAAACTTTTATATTGAACACACCTGTCAAGTGTTAAAAATGGTTTCGGGCCTTGGTCTTGGTCTCGACCGGCTTTGGTTTTGGTTTCGCCTTAGTGTGTGTTTGTCTTGGTCTTGGTCGTGATACCCTCTGGTCTCGTCAATGTCTTGGTCTTGGTTTAGGCGGTCTTGACTACAATACCAGTGGCTACACAGAGCCAGGTTGGACCAGCTTCTGTCTTTGTGTGTTTCAAAATGTACGGGGCTGCTGTGTTTGTTGACCGTCTCACCACCCTTTGCAGCACAAACCGGAAGTAATCAGAACCCACCATTGGGCAGGAAACAACCCCGCTAGGACAGAGAGAAAGGAGAACATAAATATATCAAGAATACATACCTCAAACATCCTCTCGCTCAGACCGCACCACCTGCAGCCAACCCTGGTCACTGAATGCAAACAGCCTGGATCAGCTGTGTTCAGCCTGCTCTTTCTGTCACTGACTCCTTTGTGCTCATCAACACAATTGTTTGCAGACACGAGTCTCTGTTTGTTGAGATACACAAACGTGCTCTACAGTTTGTTAGCCAATAATCTTGTGGTACAGTAGATTGATGAGGGAATGTGCTGTAATGGATGAAGTTCACATCTGCGTACATCTGGGAAGAGTTGCTAAGCTAGAGATTGATGTTCATATCCAATATTCATTCGCACGTGGCGCTTTGTAAAATTAAAGTGAATCGTTTTTGATTCCAGTTTTACTGGATCGAAATTACTTCAATTTGATTGAAGTCAGAAGTGAAATTACGAAAATTTCCTGTTGTTTTTATTTAAACAAATAAGATAACTCTTCTCCTGAGTGCAGACTGTGAAGAAACGTGGTAATAAACAGCAGACTGCTGCAAGCCCATTGGATTCACTGAAAAAAACAACTTCAAGCTCCACTTACTGGATTTGGCAGGAGGAGAAGAAACACAAGAAAGAACGCAAAAAAGCCCATAATGATGGAAAAGCAGACTGATGGCTGGATGGATGGATCAACAGATTGTGCTGAACTGAAGACTGCTAACAGAGTAAAAAAAAACACAAAAAACTATTTGTTCTTATCCTCCAGCCATGCCACTAGTCCTCTCCTCCGTTCTTGTTTTTCTTCTAAGCTATTTCTATCTTTCTGTTCCCTCTCTTTCTCTGAAAATCTTTTTTTTAACCATCTCTCTTTAACGCCCTGTTCTCTCTCTCTCTCTGTAGTTCTTTTTCAATTTCTCGTCTTTTTCTCCCCTTTCCAGAATCTTTTTTGCTTCCCCCTCCCTCTCTCTCTTGTTCTGCTCCGTTGGGAAATCAAAGAACTTGAATAACTTTCATATCACCACGGGAACAAAAACTCATATGGTCGTCATGGGAACACACTCATCCTGACACCACAGGAACCATTTCATTCGGTAACCAGGGGAAACAGGATGATTTCATGTTCTCGGTCCTTTTGATTGGCTTGCCAAGAGCAAATGCCAATTAAATACCGCTGTGAGTGAAGCCAAACTTTTTTCGAAGTGAAGTAACTTCTGACAAAGGAAATACAGATACACAGAGAGTGAAAGAGACGGAAGGTTACAGTTAGATTAAAATAGACATGGTCATGGAAAACCAACAGACCTGTGGATTGGCAGGCAGACAGAAATACTACAGTGTAAGAGGCAGCTTTGAAGGCAGGTAAGATTGAGATTCTAACGCACAGTCTAAATGAAGAACGTGCATTATTAAGTGAATCAAACTATGATTATACAACGCAGCCTAAATGACGGGGTGTAGGAGCTGTTATTGTTTTTGTTAAAAGTTCAAATCCATCATGAGATAATAAAAAAACTATCTTACAATCATTGTAAACATTTGTTTTCCACAGTGACGTGTGCAAGGCCAGTGATGCATCAGTTCCGTGAACATGTGTTTGCACACACGAAGCTTCTAATTACCATCCATCAATTTGCCCTGTGATGCATTAAAGTGTCTTTCTTCCTCTCCCCTCTCTCCGTCTCATTATGTGCTGAATCTCCTTAAGACAGATACGATATGTGCACCCACGCACACTCACCCACATCAACATCTTTCTCTCTGTTTAAATGTGTGTTAATTATCAGTGTGATAATTACTGCTGCGTTTTAATTGGTGTTGAGAAGTGCCGTGTCAAAGAGAGCTGGTGGCCTCGCTGTGAACCCCAGACACATGCACGTCCTGTTCAATAATCACAAACATATCAACATACAAGCAGATGAATTTCTATTTCAGGGGCTCAATCACCAGATGTCACTGCTCTGCTTTTATTTGTTTCAATGGTCTCCTGTAGGTGAATGTGTTTTTGTATATTAAAAGAGACAGATTAGAGAGGCTTAACAATAACCAAAAAATGGTCTTTCCTATTTAACTGCGCCTTTGAAACTCAAATAACATACAATAACATATTTTTCAGTGTTTTTCAGGGCGCAAAGTGATAATCTGCTCAAAATAACTTTTTGGAAAAACTACCAGCATGACTGAGAGGTGGGTGTTCAAAAATATTTCTGTTGCTTCCCTGAAAGTAGAATAGATTCTAACATTTTGATTGCAGAGAAAATGTATAACCAGGCATGCAAGTAGGTATACTGAGGTCTAACAAGCCATCTCTACTTGAATGTGCACTGGGAGTGCTCAAACTGTTGGTTTAATAGGCTTTTCATATATGCTTGGCCAGGTTGAGGGATCCTCCTGCAGCGCACACAGTTATCTGCTTCAGCCTTAAGGCCTGGACACACCAGGATTTCAAACTCAAGTAAATGAAATCACCCTCTGTGAATACTCCGGTTAGAGTTCAGCTCTGGTAAACTTTTACACATGAATCTATAGCAAGCCATCTTGACAGTGTTGACCTTTCCGTGCACTGGGAACCGCAGAGTTCAAAACAGAGGAAGCCACTGTGTCTGATTAGCTGTTCTAGTCCATTCACTTTTATTACGACTCTACTGTTGAAAAGAAATGTATCAAAAGATTTTACAATTAAACTTCACTCTTTTGAGGTGATACATTTCCTATGGAGCAAAGCAAACATTTTACAGACAGCTGATTGGTGGTATTTGTAGAATTGTTAATATTTCTATGTAGGTTTCTTTAGAGAATGTGTGTGTGTGTGTTAATCCTAATGTGTCTACTGTATACATTCGCCTGTTGTACAGCCTCATGCTGTGACTGCACACTATCACAGTATGCATCCTTTCCACAAAGGCTGACACGCACACACCTGCTCACACATGCACCACTGCTGAAGACTTAGTCAAAGAGGACATGCTGCCATTTCAAAAAGCAACAGGCAAACACAAATATCTTTGTGTTTGGTCAACAACACAGTAGACTTTGTTGGCTTACTATAAAATTACTATAAAAACTT
>JAUMHF010000011.1:7355113-7375501 GCA_032359275.1 Microctenopoma steveboyesi | reverse complement strand
TAATACCTACGATCAAGCAATTTGCTGTGCATGAGGAACATGAAAACATAAGATGTATATATATAAAAGTTGATGTATTAGAGGCATATCATGTCTGTTCTGCTACTTTTCTTTTACATGTGAATGCTTCATCACCATTCTTTCTTTTTGTTTCTTTCCAGGATGCAGAGTTCATGGTCGGCTGCACTATGACTGGCAGCGTTAATAGGTTTGTAAATACATGTGACACAATTGATGTAAATGTTTCATTACTAGTGATTATTTTCCAAAGCATTCTCATTTTCCCACCTGTTTTCCAGGTGGCCACCACCATCTTTTAGGTGCATTGTGAAGTAAAAAACAACAACTTGTAGATGCATAAACGTCACTTAAAGTAATCCATCACAGTAAACTGTTTGCTGCTTTTATTCTGTTTTTGTTCAATTGTCCCACAATGGTGATTGTGCATCATGCAAACAATGAGTCTTAAATAAACTCTTCCTGCTGATGTATTAAACAACAAAACTTCAAGGCTGGCTGTAAACAACAAACTTTCCAGTACTGACACAGCAACCCATTTTTAGCTACTTGTGTGACTTTCTAACAACATGCTGTAGCTTGTAAAGCTTTTCAAAAGCCTTATTTCAAATATTCATTGTTAGTGCATTGTTAGTCTCAACACGTGACAACAAACGAGCTTGGACAAATAAAAAAAACTCACTTGATGTTCATTTGGAGTGTTTAGCTATCAACAAGCAGGTTTGAGGTACTATAAAAAGGATTTAGAAAATACTCTTATAGTTATACCATTCAAGACTATTCAGTAGAGGTTCACATCGAGGCAAACATTTTCAGATCTTACCAGAGATTTAGGTTGTTCACACATACAAACACAGATAACTACAAACTATCTATATGATGGATCTACCACCACATAGTAGAAGTAAAAGGTCAATAAAGGACCAACAAATCAGGACATTTTAGACACTCTAGTGTGCGTTCATTTCTTTTTGCGCAGGCTTTATTGAGCCTTGAAACTTTTATTAAGCCTTGAAACTGCAAATATTGCAAATAGGCTTTTTGAACTTCTGTCTTATTGAATTTTAGCCATTTTGTGACCAGAGAAACACTAAAGACTTATATGTAACACAGACTAATGGCAGTGTGCTGTTCTTCGAGTGCAAAAGCTTTCACAGTTTCTCACAGTGACATGCTGTGAAGTGAACGAAAGACTCAAGTAACATAATTTGCTTCCTGCTGGTTATTTATCTTTGGCATGAGAGACACAGAACAGCGGACACTAAAAAGGATCATGTAGGTTTAATGAGAAATGTCTTTTTCCTTTTGGAGCGTGTGTCCATTAAGCATCATAATATATTTCAAGGAAGAGATTTAGGAACGATACACCTTCAGTAACTAAATTGCCAAATAGAGATATTGCTATTATAAAGACAATCACACAATATTTATGCAGCATACGTGGCGTTTTTTTTTTTTTTTCCTTTTTTATGATGACACTGACCTCATAATCGTCCTACAGGGAAAACAGCCTAGAATTGAAGGGTAATGTAATTTATCTGGAGTAGCTTACTCCCTTGTGGATCTCTATTTTCTCTTTATGATACTTCATCCTTCTACACTCTCAGTGTTTATGTGAGGCAGACCATCTTTGTTCTGCCTCTTGCCCCATTTGTAAACAAACCCTTGACCCTGACAAACTTTTTTTTCTACTCTAAAGCAGGTATTTTTTTCAGTTCCCTACTATGATGCTGTGACATTTTTTTATTTTTTTATTTTACTTTAAGTCTTTGACTGGTGGCTTTGAATTAAGGAATGAATAAAATCTATTTCTGTATCACAGGACTTTATTTTGACAACTATTTTTTGTGCTGTTTTTTCACTTTTATTCTTTCTATTCAAGTTGTTGAGAGAGAAGACAAAGTCAATTTGTATAAGAATGTGTGTGGTCTTCACAGTCTCCTGTCCGCCTATACCAATGTGAGTCATTATAATACATTTATTCATGTTGGTGGGGTAGCTAAGCTGCCTGATCTTCTACGCATCAAACAATATATCTTCCTATTACCGGTAAGTAATGAAGTTCATTAGACGCCAATGAAAACTTAAGGATCCATCTCAGTCTAGAGTCTGATTTGAGGCCTTAAACGGAGTGGGTCAAAAGAAATAAAAGCCCCAGTAGGTGCTGAAAAAAGGAAAAGGAGCTTGAAATGAAAGAACAGTGCTCCTCTCCAGTAAAATTACCTTGAGAAGATTTTACTAGGTGCATATCTCATTTGTTGGAAATGTGATTCATTTATATGCAATGTACCGTTAAGTACTGTTATTCCTTTCAGTAATGTTTCCCACTTAGCAGTCTCCGTATATTTTTACACTAACCTGGTATATCACCTAATGATAAAAAATACCAGGCGACTCTATTTGAAGCTGCGGGGAAAAAAACCCCCATCACATTTCAACTTATTTTCTTGTATGTAATGAAATCCGTAAGATAGATGCTAGTCAGATGAAGAACAATAGATTTGCAGAAGGTTATTCTGAGGTTATTTATGCGTATGTGCAACTACTTGTCCTCCTCCATCTTCGTCTTGTTTCTGCTATTTACTGGCAATGATTTCTAAATAGATAACATTCCAGCTGTTGACACATACATAGTATAATGTATCTATGTAGTTCATGTTAATCTAAAGATAAATGATACAGTATGTCTATCTGCTAATGTGTCAGTCTGAATAAAAACAGAACTACTGTCCCTGAGGCCAGACCACAGATCTCCTATATCCCCCTTATATCCAGAGCTAAGGAGCTCCCTCATCCTTCACTGTTTAATTAGAGCAGAGGAGCAAAAACTGGATCTCGCTCTGTCCGACTTTTCGCTCACAGAGTCTTAGCACTTTGCCAGGAAACCTTGTAAGTGTAGCATGCAGCCGCCATCTTTTCATGGAAATCAAACTTTGCCATGACCACATATCAAACAATGCATTTCATGACCCAGTGACCACTAATAATCCAGACGTAAGAGTCACGGGTATACAAATATTAATGCTGTTCACCTTAAGCTTTCTGCAGCCGCAAGGTTTTAACTCGACAGCTATTCAGATCTCCTCAGTTCCTTTTTAATTCAACAAGACAAAGATGATCCCTGTGTTAATATGGTTTAGGAAAACTAGCACATAGAGCAGAGGGAAACTGTAATAACAAGGGAGGAAAGGGATGAAAACAGCAGAGAGTGAGATGAGCGGATAGGCAGAGGGGGGGGGGTGGAGGGGGGGGGCAGAATAGAAACAGAAGACAAGAGAAGCAAATGATTAGAAAAGGGGTGAGATGAAGACAGAAGGATCATTCTGAGCTCTCTAATCTCATCTTCCCAACGGTACTTGACATTTCACTGCATCATAAGCTAGTGCTGCTGCCCAAACAGGCTGAGAACCGGGGGAGACTGCAGGATCTAATCAATAAGATACAGGAGACTCAGATGGAAGGATCGGGATGGAAAGAAATGGAGAGGTGAATAGAAAACACGCGGGACACAACAGAGTGTTTGGATGAGATGATGAGAGTGTAAATTAGTGAAATGATGAAAGTGAAAATTTGAGAGATATGATATGAATAAGTCTGAGAATGCTCATGTGTTGTGTGTTCAGTATTTTCTGTCTTGCTGTCTCTGTCATTACTGCAAAGCCACCTTGTCAAAGTATTTTTGGAAATAGTAAATCACATACTGTACTGTATGTCAGATTATATTCACATGCAGGCATAATCGTGCTGGAATAAAACCTTTCAGCTACTGTTTGGATATCATCTTTCACTGCCAAAGCTCATTTGAGCTGTTCTAAAGGGTGTTTCCCACCTGCCTAAGTGTGTTATTTAACAGAGTGCAGGATCTGAGCTGCTTGAAAACGCACACAACACAACACAACACAGGTGATTTCATTTTTACCAGTGGAAATATTATCTCAATGAAGCTGTTGAGATATATTTAGGTTTCGTTTCAGTGACATGTCAGTTTAAAATGCATTATCCTGTGCGCAAAGGTCAGGCGCTTCAACTTTGGTAATGTTACTCTTTGTCCACTTTCGTACCTGCAAAAACCAAGTTTCACCAAATATGTGTAATCAGTGTCTGGATAGTAAAATATCACCTCTGTTTTTCTGACATTTATGTTCTGCATTTTATCCTCGGTGTTTGGCAGAACAATTATCCTAACGCTAAGAAATGCTAATGTGATGACTATCAACAAATGAATAGCATTAATCCTCTGAAGAGGACTTCAGAGCGGATGAACCTCAGTCTGACGAGAAACTTTTAGCAGTATTGTACTGGAAGTCTGTGACTACACCCTGTGATGATACATTTGATGGATGTTGCACCTACATGGTAGCTAGTATCTGACCATTTTTTGCTCTTCCTAAATCTGAGCTTCATGTATAAACTTGTGATGATTTCATTAATAATTTGTAATATGCAACGTAAGATCTTTTGTGGCATTCACCATTTTTTCATTTCTTTCTGAAGTACAAACTAATTTCAAATGTGACAGGATCATTACTTTTCTCCACAGGGGGGGGTTCCCCATGTTCGACTTAAAAATGATGATAATTGGGACTTTAAATCGGTTGAATTAAACATATAGTATAAAGCACAACTGCTGCTGAATTACTTGGGTATTATGTTCACTGTATTGCTTTTGTCATGGCTTCAATTTGCTCTTTTAGACCTTAGTGATTTCAGTGGTCCATTTCTGCACTGGCGCTCCTGTATTTCTATAGTTAAGTAAAGTGGAAGGTCACATTTTCCACCTGCTCTTGCTGCCTCTTGGTTTTAATGCAGATCTCTGTCCAGTATAATCTCCTGTTATAATGTCTGATGCAGGCCATAATAATTTCTACTCAAATATCTCGGTGACTATCATTTTATTCGCCTCCTCATATGCTGTAGAGCACTACATTAGTGTTTAACTGCTGCAGCCTGAAGGATTCCCTTTTCTTCTTCTTGTCACAGGACTGCTCCGATCACACATGGATTACAGGCGCACTGCTATCGTTTTCTACTCGCTTTGGGTTGTATAATGCAACTGTGGCTGACTCAGAGTACAGTTGATAATCATAATAAATCATAATATCAAACGATATTTAAGACTTTAGACCTCCTGGTTCGTCTATGCCAAGACGCTGCTTTTTTAACCTCACATGACAATTGTGTAATTGAAACTTTCCCACAAACGTAGTGGAAATACTAGGCTATATATCTGGTTGTTGATCATGGCTGGTGCTTGATTATTGATGGTGTTTTGCCAGATAAAAATCTCATGTTTACAGAAGAAATCGGAAACTGCTACCCGAATGGTCTATAGCTATGTTTACATTTAGCAACAATGTTAGAATTAAAGATGCTTGAGTCGTCCTATTCATGCATATAAGCTTTACTTGCAGGCTGTAAAAGTAGTTGTAATGATTCTAATGTAGGCACTACTGGATTTGACGATGATGAATCGTGTGGCAGGAAAAGATGCACATTTTTACTGTTAGCAGCAACTCGTTATCAACCTTCATTCGGGAATCCATTGTTTTCCAGTAGAGTAAACTGGGCTCACACTCGGAGGTGGTGACCCCCATTGTAGATGCTTCACACTCAGCTGCTACCCTGCTAACTGAGCGCTTCAGGTCACAGCCCTGTGAAGCCAGTGATACTACCTCATCAGCAAAAAGCCTTGCTTTGGTCTCGAGGTCACCAAATTGGACAAATACATTAAATGACAATCAATCAAAAAACAGAATTTACCAGTCGACGTGTAATGTCCATGCACATAAGTCCAATGTGTAATCTCGTGACTAAATCTCTCTCTCTCTCTCACACACACACACACACACACACACACATACTAGACAGGGATTCCAGTCTGTTTTTGATGGGGTGATTGACGTTTGTCAGTCCTATTGGATTCTTTAGCCCTGAACATTACACCGAGGTTTCATCATTGTCTCCATTTCCTGTTTAACTGTGAAATGTGTGTGTATCTGTGTGTCTGCGTGCATGTATGGAGGAAACTCAGCATGCTTTTCTTTACCCCCAGGAGTGAAGTATCTGTGTGTACACAGAATAATAATGATGGGTGAGGTATTGTCCTCAACACGAGGAAGCCTGGGAGATGTCAAAAGTCATGATGCCATGATGATGACACACGGTTTTCAGAAAATAAAATAAAAATCGGAATCTCTTTGAACACAGACATGACCATATTCCCTTGAACCACTGCACATCCCGGAGGACTGCAGTTGACATCAAATATCATAACGTGTAACCTAGACCCACTGAACTTTTTTTCTTTTTGTGGTTTGTCTTTGACAGAAGGATGAATAATTAAATGCAGGAGTCTACCTTCGTTTCTTTTACTGTACATGTTACTGCGCATGTGACGGTCATCGTAGCTATATTAGTGTAGCCCATGCTTTACTCCTGTGGTAGTCGATTATTTGAATATAACATGTCTTGGGGCTCTCTAGATAACTTACTTCTAGAGCCAGAGTACAGAGTAAGAGCTAAATCCTACTGGATCATAATATTACAAATCTCCACAATATCCTTTCTAAGTGCTGCAGTAAGCCTTTTATTACAAAAATAATAACACCAAGCAAAATTAATGACTCTGAATAAATCTCTCATTTCAATTGAAAAGTAAATTAAGCAGAAAATGCAGCAACTTAAATCTTAGATTTATTTCACTTTTCCCAAATAAATAATTAATACCAAATTATATTCGACGGTAATGGAAAAAAATAATATATCACTTATCAGTATCACCATGGTTTTATCAGTTTGAGGCAGAATGAGACCAACATTGGTATTTTTTCTACTCTCCTTTTAAGCTTTAAGTTGTTATCAACTCACAAGAAAAATATCACACAGTTTACAACCATAATGTTCAGATGCTAATTAGACATGATGGCGCTGTGCGGATAGACTACAGTAAAATAAGGTGGTACAATAAAGCAATTGTTTCATACTATGCAAAAACATTTATTTTGCTGTGTCACAAATCCAACTCTTCACGTTGGTAGTTTTCAGTATATCAATGATGCATCGCAGCCTTCCACAGGGCATGGATGCAGGCAGGACATTTGCATTAAGGCAGCACAAACAGACATAGAGCATTGTAATTCCAAACAGCAAAACAGCTCTAACCAGCCAAACCAAACCCTCATACTTAAATAGAGGGGCTGCTTGTGTTGCATGGACCTGGCGCTGAGTATGAAAAGTCTCTCTTCTCTGACTATAAATATTTTGTCACGGTCCCCAAACATGCAGAAACGAGTCAGTATAATTTGAGGCATATTAATGGACTCAACCAAAAGTGTCTCATTTGAACGTGTGAAATGGGTTCGAACCCTAACCACATTTTGTTACGTTTCTCCACCTCCGGCTGAATTATCGATGCCATTTTGATTTCCCACAGGTTTGTCACATCAATACTACACAAGTTAATGGTGACGTTCATGCAAGTATAGTAAAAGAGACAAAAGAACATCCCATATCGGTGTGGTAAATATGAATATGATGCCGTAAAACCCCTCATGAAATGCTGGCGCTGCCTACACGCTTACTGTACAAATATTTCAGTAGTACTGATTCTTCTTATCTAAGTCAACATGAATGCAAATAACCTTATTTCCAAAATGTCAAATCTTTACTTAACAAGTTGACATTCTGTCCGTGAATTCAATAATCAAATGATATGAAATGGGCTGAAGGTTACTTTAAAGAACATTAGTTTCGCCAATGCTGCTCCTAGATCCAGAGTGCATTAGATAAATGCATTAGATGAATTTACTTGCTCTTTATCTTTTTTATGTCTATGCAGGTGCTCTGTGAAGCATAACCCCTCCTCAGTAGCATGCACTACAATAAGACTAAGAGTCTACAGCCAGACCAACATGTCTGCGAATTTGTTATTCAGTACAGTGGTGCAGAAATACTAATGTCAGCAGCATGCTCACAGCGATAATCATAGTAATAGGCTGATGTCTAGAAATGTTTATGTTTACCATGGTCAGCATTTCAATTTAGCATTTCTGAATGGAAACATTACTCAGTAATAAACACAAAGAGCAATTGTGATTAGAACTGCAAGGGTTTGGTGCATATTTAAACTAAAGTGCCAGACAAACATTTAAGCTGATGTTGGTGCTCAAGGAAAAGTTATGGGTTCTCTGAAGTTATTACAATTCATCCGGAGGAGAGAATGAATGTATAAAATTACTCAGTAAGCTATCCCACATTTGATGAGATATTTTGCTTGTCAAAATGTCATCATGTGGGTGGCGCAAGCCGCAAGGCAAATCATTAAGATTCATCTAGGAATCAAGAACGGTTGCAGAGAACTTCCATCCAATTATTGTTGACAGTCAGTCTGGACCAGATCCAACCAACTGACTTCCTGCACAGTACATCTGCAGAGCTATGCCACCAGCATGGCTAAAAGTCATTACACATAACTCCAGGTAAACAGCCTTTCAGAGAGGTCTAACATATGCGGAGGGCTGTCTGTTTAAACGACCTAAGGCTCAAAGTAGTATATATTCTATGGAAACATCCTCCCTCTGTGAGGAATTCCCATATTCAACCTGCACCACTGCCACCAGAGCCCCCAGCTCCTCTGCTTCATTTCGATCAGAGGGGTCAGCCAAGTCACACGTAGGACAATAAGGGATGCAGAGGCCCATACGCCATAAATCTTACTCCAGCCACATGCAAGGCCAGATTTAAACAGCTTTGATGTATTTGTGGTGTCCTTTCGGCGTCTTTACCAAAATCCAGAAATATAACAGCCGACCTTTGCGGTACCTCTGTAGCATCCTGTAGTGTCTCTCTAGCATGTTTCTGCACTGTGGACTGCCTAACGTTGCAAAGCTGCCACCCAACTCTCCATGTCAATCAAGCTCTGACCACCTGTCAGGTAACAGCGGCTTCTATGAAGCCCAGACCAAAAGGAATTCACTTCAGCTTCTTCTGAGTCTCTGCCAGAAAGCTGCAAGAAGCACTAAGCACAATGTCATAGGGAGACAGCTGCCAACTTGTTTTTATTAACACCCCTGTATGAGAGATGTGATAGCAAATACTTACACTTCAGCAGCCCAACTCCAGTTGCTTGAGACATAGTGTATATTGCAAGAGACACATTACTAAAAAAAACCATTCCCTAACAGTCTCCCCTAAGGCCCAAGGTGCTGTGGAGAAGCAACTATTCACCACACCATGCGGCAGAGCCTCAGTCTCTCCACGATAGATCCCAGCAAAATAAGACTCCCTCCTAAATCCAGGCATTGTCCTGCTGTGGTGTAATGTACCACTCATCTCTTAACAAAAATGCCCAAGAAAACTGCATGCATAGCTTGAAAAATAGTATCCACACAGAAGTCTAAGTGAATGATGCAGGCACTAGTTGGGAAGAGATTCATAAAAAATCAATCAAGTCTGGCAAATGGAAGTAGAACCAATCAGTGGATTCTGAGTGATGCTGATCACAGCAAGTTGAGGAGTCTGTAAATTTGGCACAGTATTCGTTGAGACTGTTGTTGCAGTGCAGAATAATTCTGCAATGTAAAATAAAATCGTAATAAAAATGGTGACAGGCTTTGAAATGTAAATAAATGCATGGAACAGAAAAACTGGATGCACATCAAGAACAGAAACACCAGGAACATCTGGTGACAAAAAAAGAAGAAAACAGCATGAAGCGAGCAGCGAGATGAGGAAAAAGTCAGTCAATTAATGTTATATACATTAGAGCTCTGCTTTGTAGTCAGAGTGTAAGCAAAATGTAGGGGAAAGGATAGGATGGCGCGGCCACTACAGTCATTTCAACTTCAGCTACAAGATGACCTTCACTGCGTTTCACCGAGCAGGCTTGCAAAGAGAATACCAGAAGAATTCCAATGAATTTAACACTCCTATCAACACCCGGAATCTTTGTTTACTCACTCTGCAGACTTAAAAAACAACACTGTGGAAAATTTGAGTCTACACGTTTTGTGATTGTACACAGAGAAATTAGACAGACGTCTTTAAAATATAGTTTCTTCTCTCCTTTTTATTTAGATTTAAATCATTTTGAAACACTTTCCAGCTTGAATAATTCCCTGTATTTAATCCTGAGTAAACCCAAACTGTCCATAAAGATATGTATGAAGGGTTTAATTTCAAGTATGATACGGGTGATAGAGACATTATTAATAATGAATGAAATAAAAAAAAGAAGCTGAAAACTGAAATCATGCATGCGTGTCTCCACTATTTACACACAGACATCCATGTGTGTGAATCTGTGAATTTACAGTCATATCTCTTACAGTAGATGTCACTAACTCACCCACTATCCCGCTGTACTCAAATAAAATCAAAGGGAAACTTTGAAAGCAGAAATTTATCTGTAGCTTATCATTACCGAGCTCACATTATGGCATAGACATCAAAGAAAATCCCGTTGGCTCAAATAACTACAGTGCATCTCTTAAAGCCAATAAAATAAAGTGGAACATGGAAGAAGGTTTTCGCAACAGAAGCAGGTCAGTATTTGTAGTAACAGTATTGTGGGGATTTCTTACTGCGAAATGGTTCTTTAATAAAGGACCCACATCCAGAGCTATACCCATAAGTAGCTTCTCTACATCTACTAATCTACTACTGTTAATAAATGTATGCACAGCAAAATCAGGTAAACAAAATCTAAATGTGTAAATGATTTACATTCAGATGAAGAAAAAGAGTAATGAAAATGAGCTTCCTCATTCACACAACACAGGCCTCCCCCCCTACAAGACGGCTCCCAGCAATCTGGCAGCTTACATACCAAAGAAGATACCAAAGAGAAGAAAGGAGCTTTGTACTGTCTGGTTAAAGCTCCTGCTGTTTACACGAGTACCTACACTGGTTGGGAGTCTCAGGGCCGAGAGGTTGCCTGTCGTGATAGCATCAAAGATCACAAGTCAAGGATTCTTTATATACCTCACTGACTGACAATAAGACACTCAAAGAGCCGGGTCTGATATGAAAAGTCAAAAATAAATTAATAAATAAAATAAACATATGGAAGAGTAAGAGCAAAAGAAATGTGTCCAACATACTTGCTGAGCAATTGGTAATAAACCAAATAGTTTAGTTGACCACATCATTCAATCACAGAACCAGAGCGCTAGAGTTAGCACCGTCTGCTGAAAATTCTGTTTCTGTACAAATAAACTAAATCATAAATCAGTTTTTGTGAGTAACGGAACTGCAATCCAGTTATGTTTTCGATTCACACAATGCAGATACTGCATGTTCACAAACAAAATAACCAAACAAGCTGCAAATGCATCGATATATTAAATAGCAATTAAATATACACGGGCACTGGTTTCAGGTGAGATCCTGCATGGAGACAATGCATATTATAGAGCCTCCAGAGGAAAATGGAGGTCAAACACAGCTCTCCTGGTTGTGATGTCATTGGTCATCATCAGTGTGAACAAATGCCCATTTAAGAACCGTAAACTCTGGTAAAGGTAGCAGGATAAAACTCTTGATATAATCTTTATTCCAAAAATCAGACAGATCAGATCAGAATACTAAAACCTTGATCAGCGGTGGGATCCCGCTCCTGCATTTTAAAGAAGCTTCAGGTTCAACAAAACACTGATACATCCACAGAAGCTAAAAAAAATGAGAAGAGAACACTTCTGGTGAGTTGCTTTGACCTCTACAAATTGAAATGGGTTGAAGTGGCTTCAAAACAGCTTCTCATAGTAGAATTATCAGCAGAGACATAAATATGTCCGTCACTAAGATCTGGAATCTTAAGTTTGTGGTTGATAAGAATACTAAAATTTCCTATCCTAAGCCAAGACTATGATTAGATGAGAACTTTTAGGGTTTTCTGAAGCCTAAGTAGAAACAAGTATTCTAACTGATTTTGCTCAAATGGAGGAAACTTAACCCTGCACACTAGTTTAACCACCTAAATACTACTAGTTAAACATCAGGCGCTTTATCACGGAGTCTCCCTGATAGTGATTCACTAAGTCAGCATTGCACAAAACAGAAGCATAGTAACAAAATAAATAAGTTATTATTGGAAGTGTGTAAGCAGCAAGACACCCGGCGAAAGGTTCAGTGAGTCAGTGAGAAGTTCTCTGAACAGATGAGAGCGCATTAGAAATAGCTTGCTATAAAATCTATTCTGCTTTCTTTTCGATGCTGTTCCCATTTTCTCCGTTTCTCCTTTTGATTTGTTTCTAATCCAACCATGTGACAGATGAGAAATTGAACAACTGGTATTTCTGACAGGAACTCAATTAAATCCTGTGGCCCCTGTCAAAAAAGCTACACAAAAGGAACGAGACTGTGTGTTTGGGTATGTTTATGAGATATGATCATAAATACATTTGTTGTAGTTTGTATGGAAGAAGAATATGTTAAATAAATAATAAACTATATTAAGAACAAAAGTCGATTGTACACAGACTGAACTTTTGAAAAAAAGCATTTTAGTATTAAACTTGTGTGTGCAGGGTCCAAAATTAACTTCTTGAGTCACCAGCCAAGGTGGCTGAGAAACAAAACCGTCCAGTGGCCAAGCAAACTTTTAGCTGAGCGGCAGAGGAATAAAACAGCAGCATGTGCCTCTGGAGCTGCGGGTTGACGACCCCTGGCTTAGCCGTTAATAAACTATATTTGATTAAAAATGTAATGTCTTTTTTTAAACCTAATTCTGAAACACAGAGGTTCCACTCTTCTGTCAAACCCTGATCACCTAATTCCAGCAACTCAGTGGATCTCTATCATGACAATGTTTTCTACGTCCTATTTCTATTTCTCTCCTGGCCAATGGGTTACTTCTAATCTAACAAAATGAACCTCCTGTAAGCTGTTAAATCCGTATTTTATGCGAGAAACTTAGAGACAAAATATAAACGTAGACTGTGCAAAATGCAAAGAAGGAGCAGGACATGTAAGACGGGAGAGACGGACCGTAAATGAAAAAAAGAGTCAGAAACAAGCTGCCAATGAAGCAATATGTGATAAGGATATTATGTAGATTGAAATGCTTTCTGCAGGTTGAAATCAGCATAAAGTGGTGGAGCAATTTTCTTTTTAAACTCACGTTATGGCTTTACTGTCAAATTATACAAGGGCTCTACTTTGAGTGTGACGTTCATGCAAATCAGGTTTCTAATCTTTAATGTGTGCTGGACACCGTTAAACTCTGAACACATACACAAGTGATACATGTTAGGTGGGTGTGAACAGCTCAACGTAGCAAAGGGTCTTTGTTTTACAAATCATAACCCAGAAATGCAAACAAAAATTCATAAAGTACAGGGGAAGTAGGCAATATGAAAAATGTATGCACCACTAGACTAATAACATGCTGATGGTAATCTGGTACAGTGTTTATACATACTCCACCAGCTATACAATGGATACTGGCATTTCACTGAATAACTGTGAACTCACAACATACAGTAAGATCACCATGAATATCTTAATGATTAGAAGTAGAAAAAGTCTCCAAACTATTTCTAATTTCCTGATTTTATCTAGTAAACCACAGGATTGAGTTTTGAGATGAAATTAAACATAAAATGAATTTGAGGACCTGACGCTGAGCGAGGCTGACACTCTGAAGAAAGATGATGATCACGATGACTCCCTGAACGGCAGGTCGTGGTCAGCACAGTCACTACACCGACAAAAAGTAAGCAACAGCAAGAAGTCAGAGCCGGATAATTAACACATTGTCTCTCTGACGTTTAGTCAAACTGTTCAGATTAGGTGTGCAATGCAAGGTGAGAAGTGGTCAGTTCTCTCCACAGGTATCAGGATAGCTTGGAGACAATAATTGTCAAATTGCTCATTAGTATTTTGTGTTGTTTGCTACACTAACTCATTGCGAACCTAGAGCATGCGGTACTTACGTAGAAGTGGGTTGCTCTTGAATTGAACAACCTTAGCTCCTGCTGAACGATTTCCTGCGCAGCATCAGATCACATTAGAAGTCATCTCAGGTTTCCTTTCCTATAGAACAGGGCTGTACCTTGTTCGTTCACCAAACAAACTGAACAGCCTCATGGTATTTATCTTATGTCATTTCTCTTTCCACATGATTGTGTTTATAATTCTCTTCTGCTTTTTGTATTGCAGAACCCTGCACAGACACACACACACACACACACGTTGTGAAATATGAGTTTTAAAGCATTAAGGCAAAATGTTTTTTCCCATTCACATTTCCACTGTACAGCTGATTTAAAATGATTCATATCAGTGATTCATATTTTTTAAACTTTCCACATCCTGTTGTTGTGTGTCTGTATATTTAAAATACACAATAACCCCTTGCGAAAGGACAAAAACAGAATCATTACGAGAGCCCGTAGTGAAGGTGTGGTGCCTGAGATGTTTCAATCCAGAAAGTGAATAAAGGTTTCACACACGTCAGCGCTTGGGCGCTAATCATGCAAATGGTGTGATCTGCATCAGATCACTTTTCATGACCAATTTATACATAAGACTAGGAAACTGCAGGTACTAGTTCACTTCCTTTCTCACTGCTCCCCCCAAGGGGGGAATGGGTCAAATGCAGAGAAGAAATTTTGTTGTAAAAATGTATCAATGACCAATAAAGTGGATTCTTCTTTCTCTTAAACAACTAAAAAAATCTGTGACACCATGTATAAAACCTATGCAAAACTACATAATTATAGGTCAAAGTACTTTGCACACAAATGCAAAGAGAATATCCAAAGACTAAAATCAGACGAGTACACTTGAATTACACTTGAGGCTTTCTTTACTTTAATTTAAATTATTTTACAGTAAATACATCATGCTGGATTTGCAGGGCTGCTAAGTGCAGCATTTCTCAAACTAGGGTCCACAAGTGGTCCTAGAGGAGGTTTCGAAAGCACTCCAGCAAAATCATAAATAATTCATTTTCCTTGCTTTTTCATTTAAAGTTAGTGTAGAGTAGGAAGTATGTGTTCTGAGTTCATCACACCACAGGAAAATGTGTTACTCAAAGGGACATGATAAAAATGTATTTATGTACAAATATAATGTAAAATTATGACAAAATACGTTCACTGCTCTCACTGGAGGTGCGTCAAGCGAATCGGCTGACCGAGTACTACCAAGATGGTTTCATGTACAGTGTGTGTGTGTGCGCGCGTCATGTGAAGAAAACTGCAGTAATATCAGATATCACCAGCACTTTTGTTTGAACAAGGAGAGGATGAGTGAGAGGCTGCTATTTTCTGTCGACCACACTCTTTTGATCCAATTTGTTCTGTTACATATTGAACCATCATCAAAGGATACAGAATCCTTTAAAAATGCTTTAGCAAGACAAGGACAAGTCAAAGAACTTTGCTCAAACAATGGAAATAACTTTGTTTGTGCTAATGAAAAATTGTAAAGATGTAGTAGAAAGCATCCACGGATCCTAATGATCTAGAGTCTCTGTCTCCTCATCACCCACTGCTCCTCACAGTTCAGCCATTACCGCCACCTAGTCAATTTCAAAAGTAGGACTTGTATGCTGTGCAAAGTAAAACACAAATACAGTTTATGTCCAATTTGTTTTGGAAATGATAGACAAAGAAGTACCAGCTGCTTCTACAGGAACGTGACAAGTGGACGACAGTTAAGATCAATTTCACACCTGGAGATAGTCGAACTCTTGGACTTAAAGTAAAGATCAAGCTGTCTGGAGTAGCCTGTCACGAAGCTTTGTCTTCTTCAAGAAGCTGTGAAGTACTTAAGAAGATGAGTAGTTTCATAAAAGCATGAAAGTTTGATTAAGCTTGTTCTACAGTTTAGTGTAGAGACTGTGCATCCCACATCACAACATTTAGTATTTAAGGATGCCAATAACTTCTTTACTTATTATTATTATTTCCAATTTGTGGCAAAATTGGAGAGACAAACCTTTGATAATGTTCCACAATTTTGGGTTTCCATATAAATAAATGTAAAATGCTTCATTTCTTTGTCTGTGTGTCCAACCAAACAAAAAACAACCTATAAATTAGCTACGACAGAACATTTACACTCCATTTGGAATAAATATGTCACTTTGACTGCTGCAAAGTGTGTAATGAAGACATCTAATAATGTTAATATCTGTAGCAATATGTAGGCGAAAACAGACTCTTAAAATGCAAAGAGAAGAAATAAAGACAAAGGAAACAAGAGGGATTTAGTAATTGCAGAGTTCCAGTGCCCCACTGTGTAGCCAAACTATTTCTGGGACTCCGATCTTATAATCCCCTGCCCGCCAACAAAGCATTTTCAAACTCATTTCCTGCGAGCATCACGTGTGCCATAAAACCACAAATGGAGCAGTAAATAGCGTAATAACACACAGCAGTTCCATTTTACAGCTGCATTTGTCTCTTTAGCAGGGGACAGGCTAACTTGACTCTGCCTCCTAGCAAAGCTTCAGCCAATTAAATTAACAGTAAATGAGCATGTTAAGCATGATTGGGTTGGTTTCAGATTGTGGAGAGACATGAAGCCAGTAGCCAATCAGCATTCAGATTAACACCGAAATGTAGAAGAATTTCTTAACTGAGGGTGGCGGCTTGTTGATCATGTAATGTGACAGATCATTGTTAATATCAATCATATCTGAGGTGTAAACGATAAAACGCATCATGAACCAGTAACGAAGCAATAAGCGGAACAACCACTGAGCACGCATTGCTACTGCTGTCCCTATTAAACATATGGATTATTTGGCACGAAATCTTAACCATGGCACTAAACTTAATCTCTCAGGATTGTCAAGGGCACAAAGCAATGTTGGCATGAGCGTGCTGCACTATTGGCGTATTCATGCTTTTGAATGCCCACTACAGTGTGATCCTTTGATGTCCAGATTTTCAGATTTTTTATTTCCATCTACGTCAAACTCCAACATGAACTGGAGGATCTGCAAGGCCCATTGAGGTTGTATGAACTGAATAGTTAATGTACCTATTGATTGTTCAGCTAAAGAGCTTTGAAAATGCTGACTGCATTCACACTGCACTGTAATGGGCAGTTAAACACACACAAACACTGACACATTAGAATGGAAGCGGTTACATCTTTAACATACACAGGTGCATACAGCCTCCCGCTCAGCATTCACACACTGAGATTCAACTTTTTAAAAAAATAGTCTTACTTTACCACCCGACCTGATGCCCTTAAGGTCAGTGAAACACCCAAAACCAAACAGGAATCTTTCATCCATCAATAGAAACTCTTGTGCATTCTCTTCCAACCTTCCAGATAAATCAGTATCAATGAAATTACATTTTGATTCTACAGTTAAACATGTTTTTACATTGTGATTATTGGTGTTTTTGAATTAATTTCCACTTGGTTTACCTGTATGGTAATAAGCTCCAATGCTGCAATGCACAAGAAAAAACAAGCAGGGAAGAAGACTTCTTCTGACTAGTAAACATGTACATACTGTATGTAATGCTAGATTTAGAGTATTAAAGATTTTAAGAGACAGAAGAGAGTTTTATAATAATTCTCGTATGCCCCTATGCCAGTCTGTGTATGAGTCAGTTAATTGCTTTCCCTCCTACCTGTACAGCCTGCCTGGCTTGGCTCTAAAAGTTGCCAAATATCAAAGACTACAAAGCCTTACACCTGAAAAACCCATGCTGTTCACACATTTCCGCTTGATTTCCTAAGATCGTAGGCACAGTGTGACCAGGATTTCAAAGACTCAAAAAAGAAGAAATTAAAACTCCTCCCATAGAAGTACAATTAACACATTTCCTGCATGCAGGCATACACAAAGACATGTGCAGGAATACGTTAATAGAAATCAGTGCATGCTTGTATACACACCTGCATGTGAATGTGCACGTCAGACATGGTCAGAGAAGTCTTAACAGCAACAAGCTCTGATGATCTAGATTCTGTTAGCAAACTTTAAAAAAAAAAGAACTATTTAATTCAAAATTGATCATCTCGGCAGCCAAATGGTCACAGTGCTTGCCTTATATTTACTGTGCCCCTGGTCCAGGTTCAGCTAACTGCCTTTGTTGTGTGCCGGTCTCCTAATATACAATTAAAGTGCCACCTCGATATGTTTTTGTATCAAATGCAATGATCTTATTGTGTAGTTACTTATTCTTGTAATGAATTCTACATTCACTGGATTTGGCCCGTGGGCCTTGAGTTTGACAGCTGCGCTTTAGATAAAATAAAATTTAGTGCAGGTTGCCATTCAGAAATATTCGCAGATTCCTTTACTTTTTTCACACACTTTCAAACACTCATTTAAGTTTGGGGCAGTATAATCCTTCACGCCAAGTCAAAAGTTGACAACGAAGAAAATATATCTATATTGCTGTCCCCCTCTCTTTCAGAGACACACACACAGAATGTCAGTCAGACTGAATATGCTCAATCATTTATGAGTCTCCAGCGCTGCTAATGCAATCTGCACACCAATACCCACTTAATAATTAAAACTCTGTATTGACTGAGGCATTACAATGCTTGTGTTGAGGGACATTAGTCAATGGCTGTAATGATAATAGCAATGCTGATTCCCTCTTAATAACTAGCTTTAATTCAGTGAGTGGGTTGAGACTGGGAAGAGGGGAGGGGAAATTAAATGATTGGAAAGAGACTCAAAGTCAGTGGGACTGAAAGTGAGTCTGGAGAAAAATTTTAAATGAAATAGAATGTCAAAAAATATTTGATTACAGAAACGTACCAAATCTTTTATTTAAAAACTATGAGAAATAGGAAGTCAGCATCTCATGCTGTAGTTTTTGGATAAATCAATCTTAAACTGTGTGTATATTTTTATCTGATCGTCAAATGATATATGTTTTGCCCGTTCCATGTTGTCTGTTACAAAAAACACTTTACTCTAAGAGTCACAAAGAGCCTTAATAAATGATAATTACAGTTTACTTTAAGGTCTATTATGTACTATTGAGCATTCTTAAAATGTTACTTAAGCGAAATATCTTCAAACTTTACAATAAGGGTTACAAAGACCCTTAACATAATATGTTATTGTAATATATATGTAATATGTACTCCTACCCAAAAATATTAAATTGCGGTAAGTCAATTTAAAGGTGCTTCGACAAAGTATTAGTTTAAGCTTATTGTATGTTTTTCACTTTTTATATGTTTTTTTCAATAGCAGATTTCTTTTTTTTTATAAATTGTACAGGTTACACTGGAGATGATTTGAAACTATTTATTATGTTCAAATTTCTTTATAACACAAACACCTGGGATCTTAACAGGGGTGTGTACACGTTTTTTATCCACTGTATATAAAAATGACTGAGGTATCAAATGTTTGAATGAGCCAATATAAAACATTAAACCCTATTATTAATATGTTTTTGTTATTTTTGTGTTTTCTGCAGAGACATAACAACAGTAACCTGTGTTTGTGCCCAACATTTAAAGGAAGACCCTGAAACCATTAAGGAAATGGAGCGGAAGAAGAACATTGTCCATTATACGTCCAACACTGGGGCCAGAGGATGGAGAAGAAAGACAAAGAAGATAATGAAAAGGATGGCGGACAGGACCTGATGAGGCAAGAACCTGAATGGAGAGAGAAGAAATGTCAAAAAACTGTCCAGTCATTTATAACTAAATGGGTTAAGAGAGGGCTGGAGATGAAAAGACAAAACAAAATGAGAGATGAAAAACAGAAACACAGACAGAAAATTTTAGGAAGAGAAACAGGGAGCAGCATAACTGGAGACGGACACTGTATTGGGAGCAGAGAAGAAGATGATGGGAGAGCAGTGAAAGACAAAGGTTGTTTTTCCAGGACTTGAGGGGGCAGATACATGGGCAGACAAAAAAAGAGAAAAGAGAAAGTTGGGAAAGGAAGGAACTATGGAAATTGGACTGAGAGCAGATGAACAAGTAGAAAGAGATGTAGGAGACGGAAAAAAGATACGGAAACTGAAGAAAGAAAAATAGAGAGAGGTGGGAGAAGGAGAAGAAGAAAGAGGCAGAAATGGAAAAACTGAAAGTGAGAGAACAGAAGAAAAAACTTGGTAAAGAATCAGAAAAGTGGATAAAAAAGGTAAAAAAAAAAGAAGGACGGCAAGAGGCGCGCGTGGTACCCTGTGTGAGAGTAGCAACTCACCTCACTCTTACTCATACACTCACAGATCTACTTTAGATACATGGTGACATTTAATTAAAAACTAGATTAGTTATTTTTGGGAAAACGTGTGTTTTTGCACATTGTCTGGTTTTGTTACACATGAATGCTGAGATCTAGTGCCTGTATCTGAAACTTTCTTATTCCTATTAACTTTAGTGTACAATGAGGAGGATATCACCTTACGGGTAAGA
>JAUMHF010000011.1:7279697-7355013 GCA_032359275.1 Microctenopoma steveboyesi | reverse complement strand
GTGTGTGTGTGTGTGTGTGTGTGTGTGTGTGTGTGTGTGTGTGTGTGTGTGTGTGTGTGTGTGTGTGTGTGTGATGGACAAAGTCAAAGGGAGAGAAAGACATTCAAAGAGAGCGTGTTTAAAATACACTCACTGTGTTTGTAAGTGCAAAAGTGTGTGCACGCAGCTCCCTAATGAAAACATGGCAACACCCCAAAGATGTGTTTTCTCTGAAGTTGACAGCCAGCTCTAACATGGAGGCTGCTCCTCTGGAAAAGGCTAAATAACCCCCCCACCACCACCAACAGTAGATCATTTATCACCATCCCCTTTATTTACAGCCTATAGGTTGACAGAAAAAAGCTCAGAGGGCTAAGAGCCAGTGGTAAAAAGGCTTTGGTGACAATATATCAAAAGCAAAACAAAAACTTTACAGTTGTAAATATGGTTGATAATGATAATGTTGTCACATAAGCAAACCCACGATGAGGTACTTTGCACTGATTAACAGATTTAATGTAATGTTTTATTTGATATACACTAACCGGCCACTGACATGGTCAAGACGAACTATTGTAGTTCAAACCGAGCTTCAGAATGGGGAAGAAAGGTGATTTAAGTGACTTTGAACGTGGCATGGTTGTTGGTGCCAGAAGGGCTGGTCTAAGTATTTCAGAAACTGCTGATCTTTTGGGTTTGTCAGGCACAACTATATCTAGGCTTTACAGAGAATGTTCCAAAAAAGGGAAAACATCCAGTGACCTGCAGTTCTGTGAGTGAAAATGCCTTGTTGAAGTCAGAGGTCAGAGGAGAATGGCCAGAGTGGTTTGACCTGATAGAAAGGCAACAGTAACTCAAATAACCACTCATTACAACCAAGTTATGGTTATAGAGCATCAGAACATCTCTGAACGCACAACACGTCCAACCTTGAGGCAGATGGGCTAAAGCAGCAGTGGTGCCACTCCTGTCAGCTAAGAAGGGAAAATGAGGCTACAATTCGCACAGACTCACCTAAATTGGACAATAGAAGATTGAAAAAATGTTGCCTGGTCTGATGAGTCTCGATTTCTGCTGCGACATTCGGATGGTAGGGTCACAATTTGGCGCCTTGTATCAACGACTCAGGCTAGTGGTGGTGGTGTAATGGTGTGGGGGACATTTTCTTGGCACACTTAATACTAATTAAACATCGTTGCAATGCCACAGCCTACTTTAGTATTGTTGCTGACCATGCCCAGCCCTTTATGACCACAGTGTAGCCATCTTCTGATGGCTACTTACAGCTGGATAATGCACCATGTCATAAAGCTAGAATCATCTCAGACTGGTTTCCTGAACATGACAATGTGTTCAGTGAACTCAAATGGCCTTCACAGTCACCAGATCTCCATCCAATAGAGAACCTTTGGGATGTGGTGGAACAGGAGATTCGCATCATAGATGTACAGCTGACAAATCTGCAGCAACTGCGTGATGCTATCGAGTCAATATGGACCAATACTTCTGAGGAATGTTTCCAGTACCTTGATGAATCTATGCCACAAAGGATTAAGGCAGTTCTGAAGGCAGAAGAGGGTCCAACCCAGTACTAGCAAGGTGTTCCTAATAAAGTGGCCTAATAAACTGTAGATCCTATTTTCCCGTAATCGCATCTGACTACAGCCCCTGAGAATCTGTCATTCTGGCTCCAGTCCACTAGAATCTCTTAGAAGCACTCTCCACAGAACAGCACACATGAACTGCACAATGATTGTCAAGTTTAACCATTATAATGTGACAAGAAGTTTTCTGTCACTTTCTAACGTAGGCCTAATGATTTCTTTCTTTTACAAGCAAAGGGGCAGTGTTTCCCACTCTAAGACTTTACTTGGGCTGGCTGCACAAGTATTTTAATGTTATATTTAGCAACCCGTGTTTATAAGTCAGCCCCGACAGCTACATCTGTGTTTCCTATATCATTAGGCTGTTAATGTGTGAATATAATTAATTGAGCGCGCCACGTCATTGTGTGTTTCAGATTTTTTGAACATAAATTAGGCTAAACTTAACAACATTATGTAACAGTAGATTGAGGGGTCAGCTGATCCAAAACAGTATTATGCCATCCTGATAGTTAGCTTATCCTGGAGCTTATTTATGCTGCCCCCAAGTGGAGAAAAAAAATCTGATGGTCCAGGCTAATAGTGAAGCTAATTCAGCTAGTTCAATGAGTATTGTAAAGGTTGTAATTGAGTGTTATGGAATAGTCAAACAACTGCATTACTTACATCTTGGTCTAGACTATAGACAAGTGAGAGGTCGTTGTCTTTTTTCTTTTTCCAAAGGCAGATTTATCATTATCAAAGTGCGTCAGTGGCGCAGCTGTCCGAGTGGTGTCAAGCCTGGTGAATTGTGGTAGATAAAAAATACAATTACACTTAAACTAAAATTGCTTCGCATATGTGGAGGAATAAACTATATTAATAAAAAACACAGTTCTCCAATTTTTCTGCAGAGAATAGAGAACCAGTATGAGCATTTATCTTTCAACCCCATTCTCCATGTCTTATACACATCGCCGTCTTCGTTGCCAGTCGCTTCTTCATTTATACATGACTCATATACAATACATAGATCACACATGAGCATATGCACAAAGCTGTATATCTCTTCTCTCTTGACATAACATCACACAATTATTCACACATACACATGCACTTTGATCTCCTTCTCTTTGTCATGCCTTCAGCCTGCTATAAGAAGCAACCAGTTCCACACACATCATATTAACATAAACATCTAGAATAAAGAAAATAATAATACTATGCCCTGACAGACATTTGAGTGACAGAGGCAAACACTGTGAGTGTGTATGAAAGATAACAACATGGACAGTTAGACACTCACTGCATACTTTGTAATGTTGGTGTGTAATGTTTGAATTGTGTGTTTGTGTGTGCGACTGCATGCGGATGTGTCTCGTGGCAACAAAATCAAAACAGAACATGCAAAACCAGTGTTTAAAGTCAAAAGAAGATGAGTTTATAGATTTTTTTTCAACCATCTGTTTCAAAAATATAAGGGACACATGCACAATCACGTATGCTCACAGAAACACACTCACACACACACACATGACAACATATATTTCCAGAAAGTACTTTGCATGTACTGTAAGTGCTAATTGATTGGTCCAAATATATTTTCAGTAGCCTAGCAGCCTAGTGAATAAAAGGATAACTCCAATGAGCTTTAACGAGAAGTTTAGTATTTTAACAAGAACCATACAGACAATAAAAACAATGAATTGCTTCTGTTCTCACTTGATGACCATCAGATGACTGTCTGCAACCTACAGCCATGGATGTTTTTGTTCTGATCATTTGGGACGACGTCATAAAAATGTATCGAGTGAGCGTTTTTAGAATAAAGACATCACCCAGTGGACCCAGTGGAGCGACGTCTCTGCTTGATATGTTTGTCATAATTTATAACAGAGGCATTCTGCAGATTGTCATGACAGATGAGTACAGTAGAGGCAACTAAATGTTATTGAACTGTCTTATGAACTGCCATGTGATTCATGGGGCCAGTGAAACACCTAGACATCTACTAAATAAATTGGGACCCAAGGTTCCCAGACTGTGTTATCTTATCTTTTCTCTAGCATCACCATGAGACTGATATTTCTGGTTTGTAGTGAAATGCTCTGTTCATTTTGACTTTAGGTTTGAAATAACCATCATTTTCATCAAGGGTTTTTCTGGTTGTAACTGGTCTCAATTACTCGTTTAGTCTATAAATAAAGATAAAACTAGGAAAAATACTCATCCTAGCTTTTGGAGGCCAAATGTCCAACAAAAATCCAAAGCGCTGACAATAACATTTTTGATTAATTTGGAGTCACAGATCAGTCCAACACAGTAGTTTTCCAGCACAATCTGATTTACTGTTGATAGAGTCAGATGGAAAACAATTACAACTCTCATCTATTCTGTATCTTGAAGGCAAGAAGCCAGCTGCAGTGTGGTTAGCGCAGGATTATTGTCTTTGCTCTGGCTGCTCAGACAGCACAGCCGGTATCTGAGTTCTTATACCTCTCTCTGAAGTATCTGAGGTGTTCTGACCTTTTGGCGGCAACTTAAAACTTTTAGACAAGAAGCTTATTGACTGTCAGCATTGATTAATGTTAGTAAAGACAGAGCGCGAGGAAGAAGGAAGAGTCACTGAGAAGAGAAGGAACAAACTTTTAGCGCTCTTTTGTAATGCTATACAAAATACCAAGAGACCACTTACATGAATCACACTGAAGTTCATATTTGGTATTTGGTCTGACTTGAACCATGAGCGTTCTGTCCAACAAAAGTGTTTTCTTTATATCCTTACAATGGATCCTTACAACGGACAAGAGTGCTTAAATGACTGGGAGTTTGGTTACTCATGGCATCAACCAGCATTTCTTTGCCCACTGCTCAAAGCCAGGTATACACAGCTATCATATCTCAATTGGAATAAATCCTCCTGCATAACCATAATGATATAGGATGGGTGATGAGTTAGGACACATCATTTGATGAAAATGATCATTATCAACCTACAAATGATGCAGAAACTGAACCGAGGACCCACTAGCACCCACCAGCAATGGGTCTAACAGAGCTCCATCATCTATGCTGTACAGCTCTGTGCGTCCCTCCATGCATATGCCTCTCCAGACCAACACAGACTCCACCACCAAACTGATCAAAACGAGCAGCATAACGTTCTTCGTGGTTCCTCCTTTAATATCTGTCATATGAGTTCACATATTGATTCTGTGCAATCTCTGTAGAGTCCAGGTATCACCTCATGTGCCCGTAGTCAAATGTAAAACTACTAAAAAGCAGAAAAAGAAATGAGGAGGGAAAAAGTGCGTTTTTTGGGCCATCTCATTGTTGCCCCTTTAGTGCACTTTGAGCAGTGTGAAACAGATAATTCATCATGGGATATAATTTCCATTCTCCATCCCTCTGTTTCAAAGATTATGTTCACATGCAACTAAACGTTGTTTAGGAGACAGGGTTGCTATTTCTATACAGTGTACATCATGGAACATTTCAAGACGTCTTTTCACAACTTTCTTATCATTGTGACATCAGAAAGTCGGCTTTGACTAATTTTAGTTTTATTGTAATGTATTGTATAAGTATCAGAAAAGTGTGACACATGCTGAAAGGATTTATATGCACTATCCATGTATTAACAAATGTGTAACTGAGTACATTTACATTTCAAATGTGTTGTAGGTAACAACACATTTTAGTCACAATTTTCACCTTTGAGAATTTGCGTAATCAACGGCATAAAAATTGACGTTTTTTAAAATCCACTGTTTTCTTGGTTTTCTTCCTATCAAAAATGACAATCATTGACTTAGCAGCGACATGGTTGTACCCAGTGCTTAGTCAAATATGGTCATAATGTGGGTATAATAATCCCAACTGTAAGAACATAGAACCTCATACACTCTATACAATATAACACAATGCATTACACATTACTGTACTGTCTACTACAGTATAATAAACTAGATCAGATGCTTGTAATAAATCACTGGAAATAACGAAGTGAAGAATATACTGTATATGATATCATTTGACTGTGAGATCTAAAGTTACTGTTTAGAACCAGTGTCTTCCTGTTTCTCTGCACTCTCACATGCACCATGTCTCTCTTGTTGTCTGTCGCTCTCTCCCACTGTTCTCTCTTGTCTGACTCACTTGATATTGTCCCAATCTTTCCATCTCTTTATTTCTCTTTTACTCCGTATCCTGTTATATTACTTTCTATCTGTGCCTCCGCTGAGACTGCTCTTCTCCTTCCTGTTCTCTCTGTTGTTCCATGTGATTGTTCTATGCTCTTCTGAACCTTTGCTGAAACTCCCTGCAGGATAGTTGGTGGTTTTGAAACACACACACACACACACACACACACACACACACACACCATCATTGCATATATTCCTACCTATGTTTTATATGTACATACAACCACTAAATGCTAAAACATGTCTAACCACATTCAAAAGTTCTGAGGTAGCAGAAAACGTGCACTTACATGCACGCAGACACACACGCGCACACAGCAGTTGACATGACATTTGTAATAAATAGCTCAGTAGATTTCCTGTGCTGGTTACTAAGGATTGAAATGCCACTGCAGGCATGATCACAAATCAATAAACCATTCTCAAAGGTGCCGTTTCGGTGTGTGTTTGTGCATTTTTTGTCCTTTCAGATTGCAACTGGTGAAATTTTGTTCTGCCTCTGCAGTTCCATTTCATTTTTCGTCATTTCATTTCATTCCCTTAAATGTCTCTAAACCATTTTGATAAGATAAGATGAACTTTATTGATCTTCAGGAAAGTGCAGCAACAGCACAGAAAGAGGTCTAAAAATATTATATGTTGAAGCCTCTTCCTATCGTTGCTATATGTTGACTTTTTTGCTATGTTGTTAAGTACTTTCTGTAAAGTAACTGCATATAGCTTTGGAAATGCACAGTACAATATCAAATCAAACTCTTTTACTGGCCTTGAAACTAGCCTCTGATTAGCATTATTTTAGCAGCAGATGGTATTAATATCACCTACAGACAAAATTGTGGATGTGTGAATTTTGGGAATCCAGAAATATTTTTAATGATACGGGACAAGTATTAATGTCTAAAACTGATTCATTTAAGAGAAATCCACACTTACAACTTTTGCAATGGCTCCCTGTTTTTAAACTGTGAATTAGTTTTACCTTCTCTCCTTTTCTGAACTGAGCGTTTACCTTTGGATTATCCTCTGATCGCTGTTAGGCTTTGTGTAGCTGTTACCTTACTGTGTCACAGAACTCATGCATGGGAATGCGCGCCCTAGTTTCCCCACAGAGAGCTTGGTGTGACGCAGTAATGGTACGTTCTGATGTCCATGTTGGGTAGAAAAAGGCAAGTCCATCATAGATTATTAGTTATGCCACCACAGACGAGATCTTCTTCTGCCCCTGCTGCTGCTTTTTAATGAGTCTGTTTTTTCTCTACTATCTCCAGTGTTGAAGACACGCCCGCTCCCATGGAGAGCAGTAGCCAGAATTATTAGGTAAATGTATCATCTGTGTGAACTTTCAACTCCATTTACTTTTACTTGGATGTCCTGAAGTGTGTCGACTGCTTGCCCATCAGTATTTAAAAATAATTGATTGCTCCCATTTCCTGTAAGCTAAAGTCACTCTGATCGGTGCCAGACTTTTATATTTGGGAAACTGGCCCAGCTTTTTTATCTTTCCTTGCACCTAAAAATAAAGTATATCATAAAAGTTAATAAATCCTGCAGCAGGTCATGAATCCATATATTTTTTATCCATGTATTAGGCAACCCAGAGCTGACATGTTCATTAAAAATAATCCCCTGCTATGCCACACATTTTAAATGTGTAAAGTATTAACAACTTAGCTGTATCACCTATATTGAAACTGTGAATCTCATCTATTGTTGAAAACACAGTACAATTGTACAGAAAAGATCTGCAGATCAGCATAAACTAAAAACTGTGCCAATGTTTTAGGCAAATAACATGAAGGTGCATTTTGTACTGGTGTTTGTGCGAGGTTATCTAAAAATAACTGTGCTGAACAGCTCTATAGAAAAATATTAACATTCATGAGCATCATAGTAGGTTCTCAAACCTGAAATTAAAAACAAAGATTCAAACTAGATTCACTCTTTCTACTTTTTGTGTGATAAGATTTTATAATTTGGTTTACTACACAATTACGTAAAGAGCAGAAGTGCCCAAACATTTTACAGACTGATAGATTTGATGATTTGAAGATTCCTGTGGAAAGATGTGATGGTACAGGTGACTAACAAATGCACTGTTTTAAAGGAAAGTATATGGCAATATGCGCTTTAACATGTCAATTAAGTCACTCAGGAATGATTAAATGACAAAAAAACAGTTAAAATGTACTTGGTCTGGGCAGGTCGTGAACCAGGGTGAGCTACATGCTGGCGTAATTCTTTACTGATTGAGCTAAAGAAGGTACATAATAATGTTGCCTGGTTAACAGGAAAACAAGGTTAATACTCTGGAGCAGCTGCTTCTGCAGAAACAATTCCCAACAGTTAACAGAAGTTTATTTTAACATTACAGAGTAAACATAATATGAGCAAAATTTGAATTACTTGTAATTCTCATAAATATTTGAAAAGCGGTAGCTTGAGGGCCCCCTGGTGGCCGCAGGGCCCTATGCATCTTCATAGTCTGCATAGCGCAAGAAACGTTACTGACATACACACTTAACCAAACTGGTTTTTAGGTGATATGAAGCAAGTTAAAAAGTAAAGTTGTGAGACAGAAGATGAGAGGAAAGAGAATCAAAAAGACAAAGAACAAGTTTTGTCTGACCGTAAAACACACAACGAATGTAACACATTGGAAAATCATGGCCAAAGCTTTGGGGAAAGTCATTCACATTTTCTAATGATATTTTTCCCATAGCACACTACTCACCAAACCGAGTTTACCCCTGCATTCAAATTCACCCTTTGAAACTTTGAAAAACATCACCCTGCTCATCTCTCATGTTGTCCCAGTGTCACCTCACCTAGTTGTTAACGCCTAATCTCCTCCCAAATAAGCAGGAAAAAGATCAAGGATTTCTGCTAAAATAAGTCGTTTTTGTACGTTTGGGAAACACAGTGGGTTCAATGAAAATAACCACTTAATTTTCTGTGCCGTAGTGGTTACAATAATAACACTGCAGTCAAGGTTATTGTGGTACTTAAAAGAAACCAGTGCTGCCTATTGATTCTCTTCTTGGTCTCCTGATAAGTCAAATATTTATTTTGCCTCAGCCAACCAGCTTTGCAGACTTCCAAATTAGAAGGCTTGACATCTAAGACTTTAAAATATGCTCTCATATTGTTAATCAAATTTGTGAACTACTGTCATCTCTTCTCCATAGTGGTGCAGAGGTCATTTTGGTCAGGGCTTATGATCACACCACCACTTCTCTAGCTATTTATTTATATTTTGTCAATGTTCTTGAAACATTTTTGCAGCTTTTATTTAAAAAAAAAAGTATTGTCAATCCAAATTCTATCAGACATAATAACCTTATTAAATGGTGGGAAGACTATCCTACTGTGAGCCTGTTTGCTTGATATATACCTTGTGTTTACTGAATAAGCCAACGCACAACCACATGTTCGTACATAGCAATCTTTCTGCATCTTTCCTTGATCGTATGTATAATTGCATTACCCAAAAAATCATGTAGCACTGTGAACATTTCCTTAAGGACATTGTTTAACCCCTCTGCCCAGCTGCATCATGGGCACAGTCAATTTAATGGACAAGCTCGATTGAGGTTCATACTGTAGCGTAGACCTGCATTAATAATAGTCTATAGTCTTGTTCATACTGTATGACATTTGAAGACGGATTCGTCAGTCAGAAATCCCTCTATTGTCATCTCAAGAGAAGATATGCTCAAAAAAGCACATACAGCAAACACGTTCCTGTCCATCTCTCACATAAAAGCCAAAAAGACAACACTGCCAGTCAAATTCTAGTGTTACTAAGATAGTGCTCCTCTACAGGTCTGGACTACTCTTTTCAAAAGACCAAAAAACAAATCAAATATGGAACCACACCCAAGAAGCAAATGCAAATCAAACTATGAGTTATTAATTACGTATAACTGACTTTTTGTTATTACTGTTGCACAGAATGTCTGTATTGGTCATGTTCATCTACTACTTTTTATTTCTCTTTTTCATTTTTGACACGCTCATCTTGAATATCTGACATATTTACATATGTAACCATAGAAAGACAGATCTCTGCTGTTGACCAGTTGTTTTCTCACTGGTGATATAGGGAGAAAAAGAATAGTGTGAGAGCAACGCTATTACAAGTCTAGCTTGCTCTTGCCCTAATGGTAATCTTTGAAAACGTTCCACATCATCAAGCACAGAGTGAGAGAAACACAAGCAGCGTTATTTTATGTTTCCATGTTGCTAACGCAGCATGATACATTGCATTTTCAAAATATTTTCTAAAAGTATTGATTTTTCTACTCATGCTTAAGTAAACCAATCACTCAGCAATGTTATGTTTCCACAGGCATAGGGAGTCAGAGTAAATTTTAAATGATTGATCACTGTTAGTAAAATTCGACTCCGCTGAACTGTCTTTCAGCACTAGTAGTGCCATTACTGCAAATAGAAATCAACAGAAGGATCGCAGCAGGAGGGTTTCTGTGATTGTTCTGTTTTCTGTTAATGGTTCAACTATATAAAGCAATTATACCTTGTTTGCCCTTTAAAACTGTTAACTAAAAGCTCAGATGCTAACGTCTTTGAACTCATCAAATGGGAGGATTTACAGCAAGAAAATGCATTTACGATGGAGCATGATTTAAATAAAGGTGAAAAAAACTTTCATTTCCTTATCTTGTGCACCTTTGGAAGTGGAGGTAGGACATTCATTTTTAAAATATAAAAATGAATTGTAAGTAAGTTTGCAGCCTGGAAGCAATGAGTCAAAAGTGGTCGTTCATTTGTTTAAATGATTGTGCACCAGAGGACTTTACATATTCCAGGGAGAGTGTAGTTCAGCTGGAGTTGAAACTGTTAAACCTGATTCACAGAATATTATGTTTCTTTCTTTCCACCCCACAATAAATGTGTGAAAAGCACACTCTCATTGTTACGTCTGTGCATTCATTCAGTAACTGTGCGCCAATCCGTCTGTTTCTGCCAACCAGTCAACCAAGCGTTGCCAGTCCCTGTGTGCCAGCACTGGCCCAGCATACCATATCCCTGCATGTACTGTACAGCCTGTGTGTGAGTGTGTGTGTGTGTGTGTTGAGTTGAGTATGTCATTTGTATATGTACACAAATGCATATGTCTGCCCTGCCTGTGTGGGGACACATCTGGGTGCCATCTCACTCTGAGACCTCTTCCTCCCATCTATTTGTGTGTGTGTGTGTGTGTGTGTGTGTGTGTGCGACTGCAGGTCCCAGCGCTTCAGTAACTTGGGCGGGATATACAAAGATTTTTAGCAGCTGGATTGTCCCAAGACGCGGGGCAGACGGTGATAAAGCTTAAAGCCTGTTGACCAGTGGGACATTTCATCTGTCGCTACCAGTAAATCTCAAATTAGCTTGACCAACACAAAATACCGAAGATTTTCAAAATAAAACAATTTACAGTATAATATTAAGCCCACCAAACTCTCAGTTATTGTGAAGTTGAAATTTCTAGATGTAGTTGATATGACATTAACCTACTGTACTTTAAAATATGTGAAGTGCATCACGATTACTTTTTCTGCCCAGATCATGAAAACTTCACACATTTATCTCTTTGTCTTCTTTGGCACCAACCTCAGGACAAACTGTCAGCATTTTTGAAGATATATATTTCCCCTCTTTTCTTTGTGTCTTTCTTTAAGTTCCCATTATCCGGCGAGGAAAACAGAGCTGATTTCTGCAGCTCCATCACTCTCTGTCCATATGTTTGTCTTTGTGCGCTGCTTCACATATTTTACCGTTGTCGAAAATAGACCTGTTCACTCCCATTCCATTCTGCTCTTTTTTTTACCTCTTTTGCCTTCTGTAGCTTCTTTCATAGATGTCAGAAAGACATCTGTGTGCTCTGAATGTGGAATAGCGGCGATGTTTGGATGTTTTGAAGCAGAACTGTCTATCTAACCCTCTGAATACAGACTGAGACCTATTGATTTCTGGTTTACGACGGGATCAGAAGCTAATCTGAATGGCACACACAAACACACAGAAATAAATGTGTTTGTTTTTCCTCTAGTTATGAGGACATTCAGATAATGCATGCCCTAGCATGTCTCTATAATCGTAACCATTACAACTAAATGACTAACCCCAACTCTTACCTCAACCGGAATCCAAAAAAAACAAGTGTTAAGAATGGATTAAACTAAAATATGACTGCAGAAACACACACACTTCTCCATGAAGACCCCACACAAACAGTGACAAGTGTTTTCATCTTCAATGCTTTCATGAGGGTCATGACTTTGGATTAATGCATAAACATGTGCATGCGCAAACATGTTCACCGTTGGCTATAACAGCTATGAAAACTGTGGACTGAAGCGACTAAATACGGCGGTCACTCCTACAACCCGTATTTCTTTTCCAAGATATCTGGGAGCATGTCAGAGATCTCCTCTCATCTTTATTCACTGTTAGACATACAGTAGGCCTCCATGCATGCACGCACGCACACACACATCATAAAATGTGTAAAAACAAACACATAGTAGTGTATGTGCACACAAACATCCATGCGTGACACACAACCCCAAACAGAGGCAAGAAGATTGAATGAATTTGGGAGGCTCTCAGGGTGAGTCACTTGCAGTCTGACACTCCCAACAACATAGCTCCTCTTTTATTAATTCCCCTCTGTCTCTTTTCTACCCACTCTTCAATTTATTTATTCAGTTCATCTGTCTATTCTGCCTTCTGTCATGTTGATTTGTGTTGAAACTCCGGTGGAGGAGTGGAGATATCTAAAGAGAAGATGGAGAAATGAAATCCAGATTGTCATCTTAAACGGGCTCATACAGCTGACCCCAACGTTTTCCAAAAGACTATCATCATGCCTAGTTTTTAAACTATAATTGAAGATTGACATAACAAAGATCTTCTCACGACAAGAGTACCGTTAAGTTGAGAGACAAAGATTGATTGTGTTGATCTGTGGGATCATTCAATTTTCTCAAAGTAAAGTGAAGAACATGGTAATAATAGGATGTAAGCGCTATGTCTAAGTGTTGCATCTTCTGTCATGATGATTTGTGATGAAACTTGGATGAAATTCTGTCCCAAATGGAGCAAAACCGTTTCCTGGACTTAAGCACAGTTATCTGTCTGATCCTAAGTCGGCTGTCAGAGTGAGAATTCTTTTCCTTCAAGCCGGAAATGTTCTGCAGTGGTGCTCGTCTCAAACTGGTGCAGTGTTCAGAGATAGGTCACTAGCTGATTTAAATGGGTTACTAAATTAGTCTGGAGATATTGGTGTCAGACAAATTTATTTATAAAGTTATTTTCATAAACAGACTTGTCTGAACAAAGGACTATAAATGCAGGGAAGAGGAAGGGACAAAACAAAATAGTTGCGACGAGAAATAGAACAAAACTAAAAGCATTGCAGGCGATTGTTTTGGCAACTATTTGCATTGCAATGCTGTATAAAGTGTCTGTTTTCATATTCCTTTTTTATTCCTTTTTTTCTACATAAAAAACATCTCATAAAAAAGAAAAAAAAAGAAAAAGTAATAACCAGTAAACCAAAAGCCAGTAAAATTTGAGCTTGTTAAAATTCATCTACTTCTACCACCCATTTGGCAGGTACCCAACGCAGCATATGGATGCTTGCTGTACTAGCATGCTGTACATGCTAGTACATTAGAATACACATGACAGATATATGCACAATAAAAATATTATGGGATAAATTGTTCCACCGAGACCAAAGTGGAAAAGAAAACTACAGTGGTGACTCAATGAAACCAAATCACAATAGCTCTATTTAGGCCTATTACATTTTTGTTTTTAATCTAGTGGTTACAAGTGAGGAATGGCTGACCCAAAAATGCACTCACTTTTATTACTTATCACTTCATATTAAGCAGAGAAGCATGGTACAAATTGTGTGTGCAACAGCTGAGCATACATTTCAAACAATGTTTTTTGCACGTGTTTACATACAGAAAGACACACATTTCTGCGCTGTACTAACACATTAATGCGCTTCTTCTGAACTTCTAACTGAGCAGAGGGTTGTGCCACAAAATTCAACCACATGGACATGCACAAATCCAAGTATTGCACATTTTTTGCTGATTACTTAACTGCACATATATTTTTTGGCAAATGCTAAACAATTTATTGTGCAATTCTCAGAGTTTATGCTTAAGGTTTGTATTTTTGGAATCTTGTACCTTGACATTATCCTTGGCATTTCTTGTGGATTGGCATTCTGCGCGAACCACTCACAGTGCACGTCTTTCATCTAAAGAATTTGATCGTTCTATACTGTAAGTGAAAAGTAGCTTAGATCAAATGGGTATTAAAGCTCTGCCATATTCACAATTATAGCCTTTTTTAATCAGCTTATTTTATGAACCTTTTCATTGCATGGTGTGTTCAGTTGGACCCTAACACGATAATCTGTCATTTCTTTGATGCAAAAAGGTTGTCTATTTTAAATACCATAAATACAAAAAAAATTATGAAACTGCTGTTTCCTTATCTAGAGATTGCGATGACTATTGCGATGACTAGAATCATTTCATAGCAATAGCAACCTCATCTACATACGTAATTTGGCACAAAGAAAAAACAGCTTCAAGCTCAAAATGAATGCAAGTACTGCCGTCCACTTATCAAGGGTGGCACCTTGATCAAATATTAAAAACAAGCAAGGCACTGACAGTGTATGATTTAAAGGGAGGATCCTCCAATCAGGACACAACCAAGCTTTTGTGACTTGTTGGCAACATCAAAGTAATTTTCTGGGCACTGTGATGAAAAGATGTTGATTAGGACCAAGAAAACCAAGCCTGCATTAATTCCTGTCAAGGAGGACACTAGTACTGCCAATTAACCAAAGGAACTGACTCTAGCTTGGCCTTTGCAAGACTGGAATACTTATCTTAACCATTAAGTTGTGAATTTTTCTAAAAAGCACAAAGAATATATTATAGTCGCTAGATGCCTTCACAAGGAGCCCGGTGAGTCATTGAGCAATGACATACTTTATTGAACCCCTAGAAATCGCAGTAGAGGTCTTGGCCATGGACACCTTGACATGGGACATGAACTGGGAATCAAACCACTAAACCTGGGGTTCCTAGGTGATTAGATTATGAGATAATATTTTTGAATGTTTCTGCTGGTCAGTGGTTTATTTACTGTGTCTATGTTGCACTAAATTACTAAATTGGGTGATGATGGGTGGCATAAAGGGATGAACTGACAAGGAAAGGGAGAAAGTGCAAGGGCTTAAGTAGTGAGGGGACTAATTGGAAGTTAATATCAGCTGGAAGCAATCAGGGAGAGTGGAGAAAGGGGTGTGGCTAAAGTGAGAAAGTGAGAACGCTACAGGAGAACATGACACTGACAGAGAGGGAGAAGGAAAGGAGGACAAACTCAAAGAGAGGCCAAACAAAGCTTCCTTAAAGCTACATTTAAAAGGATAAACAGATATTTAATGGCCTCCTCATCCGTATGCAGTGATTAGAAATACTCATATTATCAAGATTGTGATGACTTATTTGGCAGACCTAGCTGTCAGGAAGAATTGAGTTGAGTTGCGATAAAGAACTACATAAGTGAGAGACAGAGACACAGGACAGAACAACAAGCTGAAACAGAAAACCAAGAGAGAGAGAGAGAGAGAGATGGATAAACTGAAAGACAGAGATGCACAGATTACTGCTTATTCATCCAATCTTGCAAACAACAGTTACAACACCAACAGAGAAGATGGAGACGAGGAAGAAGAAGAAAATGTGTGGCAAAGCGAGGAGGATCATGTTCGGCAAAGAGATCACAGTAATACAGATCTATTTAAAGATTAGCAATAGTACTGACTGTGTGTTGTGTGCGCATGTGCATACAGCAAACACCAGCACAACAAAAGCACAGACTAATCACACACACACACACATGCCCACACAAACACACACACACACACACACACAAAGCATAACTTTTTGGTGGTTAGAGCAACAAATAACCATAACCTGGATAAGGCCACATTTACCTGGGACACCTGCTTTTGTCCAGGGTGGAAATGTGGATGTAAATGGATGACTACAAATACCTATAGACAATATTTATAGACAATAAACTGGACTGGGTTAAAAACACGAGGGCCACATCTATCAACATCTGCAGAACAATGCTCAGGATTTTCTCTGAGTCTGTCATGGCCAGTGTCATCCTCTATGCTGTTGCGTGCTGGGGCAGCAGGTTGAGGGTTGAATGGAGCGAGACTTCAGAGAGGAAAATGTTGTCCAAAATGAGAACAACACTAGACGATACGTTCCTCCCACTGCATGATGTGTTGGCCAGTTTTAGGAGCACAATGAGAGACACAGGCACAGGAAATCTTTCCTCCCTGTGGCCATTTCACTGTACGACTCCATCTGAAATCACAATTAATACACTGTGCACTACTCCACAGGCTGACTACATCTACAGCCTGCTGTACCTTATGTCGTATTATATAATTATTGTTGGATTGTATTTTGGTATTTCTTCTGTTCTCTTCTCCTTTTTTCGCTCTCATAATTTCCTCAGGGATTAATAAAGGATTTCTGATTCTGATTAATATGCTGCAGCAGACACAATAGCTGATACAGATTTGGAGTGATAAGGCTTGGTGCATATAACGTTTTATGGTGTAACAAATAACAATTTGACATAGAGTAAATTAACCAAAGAGAAAATGGCAATGAATACAATTTGAATGTCATCTTGCCAATGCATTATCACACATGCATTTTCATTCACCGGGGTCTACATGCTTCCATCACATTATTTTGTGATGGAACGTGATGATGTCTTCTCTCATGTCGTGGAGGCATAAATCTTCAGTACAGTCATTGTGACATGCTATTAGGGTTAGTTGGTTTCTTACTCACATTCCTTTTCCCTCTTGAAATAAAATAGTTCGATGAGATCACAAAAAACAAAAAAATGTCCAAAGGGTCAATATCTATGAGTCAGTTTCTCAAATGTGAGTAGATATTAAATGTAAAGTCAGAGTGTGGAGCATGATAATCACCATGGGTAAACTCGAATCAATAACACATTTAAACTTAATTACTTAGCTTCTCAACAAAATTGATTTGATTTTCACAACAAACCTGAATTACTCACCTATTAACTCATGAGATCCACAGCTCAAGAAGATGAAATGTTAAGGACTTTGGAGACTTTAGGTCTCTTTCAAATTCTAAAGAGATAAAAGACAAAGTTTTAACCAAACAACAATAAATGCATGAACATAGATACGGAACATACAGCGAAATTTCATTTAGTCTTTATCCTCAGCCTCAGTGCTTCCTCTAGCAGCTGAGTTGGTTGTGTGTGTGTGTCTGTGTGTGTGTGTGTGTGTGTGTGCGTGTGTGGGTCTAACTGCCTACGTCCAAAGACCTAATGCTTCCTCTGTAGTACTGAAGAGAGGTCAGTTAGTCCACCATGAATTGGTTGAACATGTAGTGTGGTGAGTAATGTTGAAACACCAGCGCCTCAAGGGGAACATGATTTTCTGTCCTTTTTTACCATCTGCCTCTTTATTACCAAAACCGGCAGCTGTTTAGGAGCTTTGCATGTCCTACAAGTTATATTGCTGCATTATCTTTGAGAACTTCATCCTGAATGATGACAGGTGTTGGTAACATCGTTCTCCTGTTGGCATTTGGCGTCCATTGGCAGGATAATTACGCAGTGGAACCATGAATTAGAGACAAAAATAGAGGCTGGCTGGACTTTCAATTAAATATGCGTGGATCAAAGATTGAGCCATTTATAGCATGAATGGTTACATAGATGGATCAGGTGCAAAAGGTTCAGTACTCATGGGGATACTCCCCATCTGAAAGAGGCGCCATAGGGAGTGCAGCAAGGCTCTCCTGGGGTATGGGGCATTGAAAGAACGGGATGCACAAAACAGAAAATGTCACAATTATTATTAGCAAATTTACCACAGAGAGACGGGGTGTACTGCTGATCTACTGAAAAGACTCGTCTCAGTGTAACTGGTTATTGTTCAAGCTGGCAGACAGTGGTGTAGTTTTGCTGCTCTGCCAGAACTATGTATACTATGTTGAACATGGGAAATAATAATTATAATCAAATGCATTAATATTATTGAGCTCTGAATTTCAAATGGAACAGTGTCATATGAAGGAACTGCAGCATGGTTGTATCTAGCAGCTGTCTGATGTATGAAAACTGTGCAAAGTTATAATTAATTGCTATTCATGGTTATTTATCTGCTGGGTGGGAGTTGGGTTGGGTAACTGAGGCGGTCACTCTCCTACCCTCACCCCTCACTGCGTGCTGAGATAAGAACAGAAAAGCCACAAATATTTCAGAACACACCCCAGTTCACGTTAAGGACACTTACGCACTTACAATGGCTGATTCAAACACGTAAGTATGCCGCTTTTCTGCTTTCAGTAATGTTGATATGATTGAATATTAGAGTATGATGTGCAGAAATGAATTTAAAAGGCTATACACAATGTGAATAACAATATATTTCAGTGATGAAGTGCAAACAGAAGACAAGAGTGACAAACTAAAAAACAAAAAGAAGCAAAAGAAGAAAGATGCCTGGAGGCCAGAGGGACCCAGAGACCCATTTGCCATGGTATTACAGTAATATCTGTTTGGGACTCCCAGCTTATTGTATGTATATCACAAGTGAAAAAAAACAATTTTTTTGCCCTAGCTGCAGTCCCTTTCAGAAAGTAAGCAGCAGGAGATCCAGAGAGCGCTCTGCCTCTTCTCCTTGGGCACTAGTCTGCCCACGACCATGGAGGAGGCCAGGAAGCGCGCTTATAGCTTCTGGGAAACACAACCTGTTCCCAAACTGGGTGAGCAATGCTTTGCTGAAATATTCTACAAACAAAAGCACCATACATACACAGTTTTGACATTTGGAATTAGATAAACAGGTTTTGTACAGATAAACAAGTAATAACATCAATTTGTGAGCTTCAGACGTGCTGGCAGGTGGATTTAAAGAGGCTGTTGCCTGAATGTATGCTAAGATTTGATAACTAGCTCTTGGCAATGCCCTCATACTGAACGGACAGATAAGAGAGTGGTATTGACTCTTTCGTGTTAACTCTCTGACTTAAAGTGAACATTTGAGTATTAAAACATATTCATTAGTTTCACAGGCCAGAAATGTCTCGTATGTTGGTGGTGCGCAGGTATGACGTAAATGAAAAACGTTTGAAAAAATATGGTGTTCTTTTATTTAAACAAAATGAAGAGGCAAATCAAACAAAGACCCTGACCCCACATAGGTCAGGCCCCACATGTATAGCAAGATCTTGAGACTAGAAGAATGAATGAAGCTCTTTCTTATTCTCAGCCAGCGCCGTCATTATAAAAACATCATAGAGCATTTTAAAAAGTCATTACCTGACCCATGTACATTATTCACCGTCATTGAAATATTGATTTTGAACAAGTTATATGCACTTCATTATGATAGTAAAATCTGTTCTTTATCCCCTCAGGTGACAGTATTACCACCATTCATGGCCCAATAGTAGAGAATGAAGTCAGTGCCCGTAAGGAACCCTACTCTCTACCTCAAGGCTTTTCCTGGGATACTGTGGACTTGAGCAACCCTACAGCGGTATAGCATTTGTTGTACTATTAGTCACAGTATTACATTTCTGTGGTTGCAGTAGGAAAACTTCTTTTAGTGTGATAACAGGAAAACTGACTCAGATCGCGGCTTATTGAACACGTTTCTATTTTCAGTTAAAGGAGCTATGCACGTTGCTAAATGAGAACTACGTGGAAGCAGATGACAACACTATCAGATGTAACTTCTTTTGGGAGTACCTCAAATGGTGAGTTTCAAGGTGGTGCCTTTGGACATATCTGATCTCTAGAGTGTGCTGTATGTATTTTAATGTTTTTAAAATAACAGTTATAACTATGTACTCGTTGGGTTTTTTTAAAATTGATTCTCACTGTAAAATTCTTCATCTTCAGCTTTAATGCTGCAGCAAGATGCTGAACATTATTATCTGCATATCCGGTTTCTTTAAGGTGTTTATCAGACTTGTAATATACCACATATCACATCTGTTTGCAAACATTTTCAAGTTTCAACGTGAGCTCAGACTCTCCTTGTCATGTTAAATTCAGACATCTTCAGAGCAGGAAACAGAGCCCAACACAGTGTAGTCAAACATACACAGAAACATAATTTACACATTTGCACTCTAAAGTATCTAAAGTAACTGAGTTGTAGTATTTAAAACACTGGGTGTCTTTTATGAATGACATAACGTTACCACTTGACTTTCCATATCAGTCTCGGCTTGCTACACTCATCTCTCTTTCTGAGATCTCTTAAACAACAGTTACATCAAAACATATTAACAGAAACTTTCACAGGCTCTTGACCCTGAGGTTACAAGAGACTACCCATTCAAACTATCCACAGGCTGTACACTCAGAGTTTATTAAACTACGCCTACATTTATTCACAGAGAGATTATAGAGAGTGATATTCTTTTTGTCTTAAGGGCTTTGCAACCTCCTCACTGGCTGGCTCAGTGCCACTGCGCTGTACGAGTAGACGCCAATAAGAGGTTAGTCGGCTTCATTGCTGCTGTTCCTGCCGATATCCGCATATATGAGATGTGAGTATCTGATCATTGCACGCAAACACATGTGAAATGTTTATGCGAAGTTTCATATTAGTATTCAGAGCACTTGCCAACATAACTGTAACAATTTTCCTGTAAATATCTCAAAGCAAATGCTCAAACATGTCCTTTAGGGAAAAGCGAATGGTACAGGTCAAATTCCTGTGTGTGCATAAAAAGCTACGTCACAAGCGGATGACTCCAGTTCTGATCCGCGAGCTCGCAAGACGGGTTAACCAGCAGGGATTCTGCCAGGCTGTGTACACAGCTGGAATAGTGCTGCCCACTCCACTAAGCTCCTGCAGGTACAGTACATGCACGCAATGAACAATGTGATCTAAAAGACACAATTATACCTTTTGAGGCCCTCACTAAGCTTCTTATTATAAGTAAGTCTTTTCTGATGTAAACACATTTAGCCAAAGTTGCATCAATTATTGGTGATTTATTGGCTTTTAGTTGTAATTTTGTTTTTGGTTCAATTATCAGTGCATAGTCAATTACATAAGTGAAAAATTAAACGTGTTTATGGTTACTAATCTCAATTAGAGATACAAATAATAATAAGTTATGTAGTAAATGAATGAGACATTGTCTACTACTGTACCTACCTACTCACTACTTGTACTCTCCCTTTCAAATAAACAAACAAATACCCTTTAGCTACTGGCATCGCCCTTTGAATCTCCGTAAGTTGATCGAGGTCAACTACCCAGGTCTGAGGCTGAAGATGAGCCTGCAGAGAGCGAGTAAACTCAACCGTCTGCCTGAGGTTAGTTTTGTGCTGCCACCTAGAGGCAACAACCTATTTGTACCACTACTGCTCTAGTTGGCATTGATTAAGCTGCTGTTTGTTTCCTATTCTTTCTCCAAGGCGACAAAGACCCCAGGTCTGCAGCCAATGAGCAAAGAGGATGTTGAAGGGATACATTCACTACTCCAGACAAACTTCTGCAAGTTTCACCTCAGCCCCAAACTATCAGTGCAGGAAGTGGAGCACTGGCTCTCGCCACGGGAGAATGTGATTGACACCTATGTGGTGAAGGTCTGACTAAACAGTTCGTCAATGACTGTATCTCTTTCCTTAAAGAAAAACCAGTCCTCGTCAGTTTATGCAACTCAACTCGTGTTGTTATGCAGAAGTGAAAGAATTGATTTGTCTCACCTCTCCACACAACAGGGGCAGGATGGTACGCAAACAGATGTGGTGAGTTTCTACAGTGTCTTCTCAAGGGTGCTGAATGACCCAGTTCACACCTCCCTGAGAGCAGCTCATCTCCTTTACATTGCTTGTACTGCCACAGACCCCGTCGACCTCATGGAGGACGCACTGGTCCTGGCTAAATCTGTAAGTGTCAGAATCTGAATGCTATTAATTTAATTTGACGGAAGGGTTAATGTGGGTGAACAATAACATCGCCCGGCTAATAATTTATTGAGCATTATTATTAGTAGACTTGATGTAGCTGTGAAAATGTAGTTTTCTGTCTATGATTCTCTTTCCTCCTCTCACCAACAGAAGGGCTTTGACATCTTCTGTGGTCTTGATATGATGGACAACAGGTATTTCCTAGAGAAGCTGAAGTTTACTGTCAGTGACAAAGGCCTTCATTACTACCTGTACAACTGGATGTGTCCAAGTATGAAGCCAGACAAGGTACTGATTACTGCTCCGTATATCATCACCTGTTAAGACACATTGCAGTCATGCTGTGAATTCAATGCCCAAAGTAATCTGGACCATTTCCTGGCTGTCAGAATAACATAATATGTTATTCTGTCAAATTGTTGTTGATGTTATTTGACAGAATAACATATTATGTTTTTCTGTCAAATTGTTGAGGAAAACGTGGAGTGAAACTATTCAATTGAAATAACACATAAGATAGGAGTTCATTATTACATTATTACAGAGTCCTGCATAAGGAAACTAATATTGAATTGTCTGTCATTTAACTGGTTTCCTCCATGTGAAAAACATTTCCTGAAAACACTGACTGCAAATTATGACCTTGACTACGCGACTAAAATGCAAATGCTGAAATAGAAGCGTAGCAGTGTTATATAGACGTGTGAAAAGTATTAGCGTGATTTCCGTGACTGACAGGCGTCAGCCAGCAGTTATTCGTATTCATTGATGTACGTTTTACAGGTGGCTTTGGTGTTGCCTAACTAACCAGCCATGGAGAGATGACAGAGATGTGCAGATGGCCGTCCCAAAGTGATTGACAGAACCGCAGCATGAATTTGGGTTTAGAAATATAAACCGACAAACTTCAAAATACGGTCACAAAATCAATGAAAGACAAAAAAGTGGATTTCTATTTGTAAATACATTCATCATGTGGATGTCACTTTTTTCACAGGTTCAGAATTCCCACTGTAGGAAAAAATTGTTTCTGACAAGATGGAAAATTGAGTAAACAATATGAAGCATTTCAAAAAAATGTTCCCTGTAAATCCTAATACCAGTTGGTGTGTGTCAGACTCTTTGGTGAAATGACACCAATACATGAAAGTGATTATTATTATTATATTATGAATGATTCTTACTCATCATTTGTTATTAATAATTCTTACTCACACAGATACACATGTGCCTATAAATTACATTTCATAGAAGCATGCAGCAGATGTACTGTGTTAGGCATGAATGCAATCATGTTAAATCTCATATAGCCATGATACTGACACAAGTTGTGTCTTCATGAAAACATTTGAAAAAGGTTTAACCTCCCCTTAAACCCCTCCAGTGCAGTAAAAAGAACAACAGTACACAGTTGCACTTTCACAATCAAAAATAAATTTGTTACAATTCAGGGAATTTCATCCTATGGAGTCATAAATATGAGCAGCAGGGGGCACTGCAACACAGTGCTGAATGCTGACTGGATCCTGTGACCAGCTACAGGAGCACTGTAGATGCAGACATCAGCTGTTAGCTGTTACTGATATTCAGTAACATAAATCAGGTGTGTGTCCTGTCCCACAAAAAACAGAGAAAGAAATGAGAGGTTTGTAGATGAAACATGTTACGATACAATAGACAACGGGTTCATTACAGGAATGTGTCAAGAAAGTATTTTGGTTGAGTATAATCTATTGAAAATCTTTATTGTTAAAGAGTATTTGAACAGTCATTACCTGAGCTTTTCCTCCTCAAGGTTGGACAACCAACAACAATAACTGCCCCAGAAATTCAGGGCCACATAATCTATGTTCACTCGACTCTTTCAGTCATTTTAATTTCATTACTAACACATTAATAATGTGTACATTTAAATAATTTTAAATAATTTTAACATTCACTATAGTGGGTTTTCATTTCAATGCTTTTCCATCCGGCCAATTCTTTGTGGACAGGCTGTTCCTTTGAGGCCAAGGCTCAGTGTAATGTCAGAGTTTACTCTAAACATTAAAGAGTATCAATAACGTGTTCACATGAATGTTCTGTCAATTAACTTGAAGGTAAAATAAAGAAATAAAGAAAGTGCCTTATATAGGTTCTCTGACTTTCACTTTCACACGACAGAGGATAATTGTCAGTCCGTTCTTCCGGAAATCCATGCTGTCAAGTCTTTGAAGATCTGATTTGACAAAGGGACGAAAACACAGATGTGGCTAGATGGTTTTTAAAACTCTTATCTCTTGTTTTACACAAAAGAAAAGAAAAATTCCGATTGTGGATTTGCAGACGTTTTCTGAATAGACGGAATTCATTCATGGGTTTGTTGTTTTCCCGGATTTGTTGACAGTAACAAAAACATAATCCATATATAACCCTTACGCATATATAGGTCAAGTATGATTAATTTTCGCACGGTAACTGTAGACTCTAAGCCAAATGTAGCTTGTCACTTTTGACAATACACCGCAGAAATGACTTCGGAATCACAGAAAGGGGGCGTTTACTAGAAGCACCTAAAGGCAGCATCGCGTTTGGTTTGGACCAATCAGAAGCAAGAGAGCGTTTTAAGATTGAAGGGACGTCACTCAGGAGCAGTAGTCCTTCTCGTTGCCGCTTCAGGACCCTGCCCGGGACAGTACGGAGCCGCGTCTCCCCTCAGCTTCGGCGAAAGATGAGCGTAGAAAGCCAGACTGTTTTCTAAAGAAGTCAAGTGTCGATTTATTATCGTTTCCGTGCTCTTTGTGGACGCGCGCTTGCCACTGACACGCTAACCGCGGAGTCCCGGTGACGTGCTCCGGTTAACGTTAGCATTGGTACCAACTTTCCAAAACATAGCCAGCGTCCTGTGAACGTCTTAGTCAATTTTCGTCGTATTTCATTAGAATTAGTGTGTCATAATACAACCTCAGTGGATGCCAGCAGACCTCTGTTAAAAATTGCAGGTATGTCATTTATAGTAACTTGTTTATGCTATTATAACGTTAAATGCGCTGCTTTAGTTAACTCGGCAGCTGTTAGCTGTCACTTGTTTTGACTTTAGATACCGCAAGCTTCCTATGAACGAGTGTAAATGTTTGAAATGTCTTTGAGGAAATGCTCATGTGTGACAGTCACATTTTTCGGTTAGCTTACATGCAGTTTATGATGCTTTATGTCGAAACGCTGCCGTACACTCACTCAAACCATCATTGCGTATGTCCCTTCCTTAGTCACGGTGACAGTACATTGCGGTAGAGGAAATGTGTAATTATTTATCACCATTAACCACTATTCCAGTTCAATCTTGCACATGGAAACCCCCGCACTCAAGATTCCCGTTTTCATACAGCAGTCCCTGCACAATATATCAAGTTACAGCACGTCCATGCCAGCTGCTTATCTTTTCGCTCACTCTGGGTAAATTCGTTATGAACAGGTCAGCTACTATCGAGAAACTAGTTGAATGGCCCGCATGCACTATTTCGACAGCCGAGATGTGACCCTGAACAGTCCCTCAGCAAATAAAAGGCGTGAGCATTTGGCTGTGTTGTGCAAAACCACCTGCGAAAACAAAGTGAGAAGAAGTCTGAATGTACAGAAATGGTTCACTGCTGTTATTGTTATGCAAGCATTATATCTTCAAGTGTGATGTGGTGGAAAGGATGACCGTAAGTCACAGAACACTGGATTATGGAAATTGGCACATTTTAATTTGGAATTCATGTCATTTTTATCTGTCAGACTTAACTATGCAAACGCTTGCACAATGCTTGCATCCTGTACACACTGACATGAGTGAAACGTGTTGGATTCCCTTTGAAATGTAGTGATTTTTACACTTTGTGAGGTGAAATCTGTATTTATTCACAGTGCATTTGTTTGAATAGTCATTTACATTTTCACTGGGCATGGCCCTTAACACCCGCCACCACCCTGAGTATTCAAAGGTTTATGTTTAGTATACTTCTGTGTAGCCAGTCCTGTAAGACTCTGTCCTTCAAGACTTTCTTAAATGGGGAACACAATGAAAGTGTAGTGCCTATCTGAGGGCTATGGTATTTGAGGCTTGCTGCACTGTATTCCTCCCTGACCTGTGTCACAACAAGTTTCCTAAGAACGCCTTTAGCGAGCTGATGTTGAGCAAGGCAAAGAAAAAGATGTGCGTCTTGATAAGATGTACCCAGGACAGCACATGTTTGTGTTACTCTTTCATCACCGACATAATATGCTGCTTTGTGTTATCAGCTGTGAAATAGCAGATAATTCATAGACAAGGTACAATTGCCACTGACAAGTATCAGTTGCAGTGTGCAGAGCAGCTGGGTCTGTCTCACGTACAGTGCATAAACCAACATTTCTTTGCCTGCCTTTTTTGGATCATGTAAAGACGCCAGACAATGAGACAGCCACTCCATTGTTGTTAAGCAGCAGTAAGTGTTATGAGGTTGTGGTAGGTGTTATCATTCACCTCAGTGCCTCGTGTCAGTCAGTCTAGGGGTGGTGTTGCATTCCCCCTGCAGGGAACTTATGTTAGTCAACTTGGAGAAGGGTGGATGGGGGAGTATTTTGTATAGACGTGTCTCGATCTGCGCTGGAACACTGACTGACTAAATATTTCTTCAGAATGCAATTGTGGGTTTTAATTTTCTGGATCACTGACATTACGTGAAAACGGTGTCAAGAAGTGCCAGGAATGAGTGTTAAAGTAAACATATATAAACATATAACGTATATATTGAGAGCAGTATTAGGTGAAGGTAGATGATGATTTACAGTGCCTATAAAACGTTTTGAATTATATAACAGTCCATCTAACTTTTTTTTTAGAAATGTATAAAAAATCCTCTTATTGTGTGAATTGGTTGGCTGCACCACTTGTTATAGGCAAGTTAATTTCACTTAACTAAGTGAGCATCACTACTAATTCAGTGATTACTGATTCACCCCAGAGACAGCATTGCCAAAACTTTGATGACTGTTTAAAGTTTGACTGCTGTCGGAGGACAAAGGTTATCCTTTGGGCCTTTATTCTGTCCATTATGCTGCTATTTTTCCAGCATGCTGTCAAAATGTACCTCGTACGGAAGTTAGATTTATGGTCGTAATTAAGGTTTTTAACAAGGCTTTAAAAAGAGGTTAACCCAAAATAAGTACACTTGTGTATGGATTGCTCAAGTTTTGTTTGGAATAGGCAACTAACTTCATTTTGTGTATTTTGGATCAGTGAAGTAATGACTCGAAGGTTTAAAACTTACCTGCATAGACGAATATTCTCAGTTAGTAGGGTTAGAAGCCTTCCCTGCTGTGCATTACTGCACTTGGAAACATTGAGAGAAAGCCAAAAAGTCATTTGAAGTGACCACACGCCTGTCCAAAGCCTATATGAATGGCTGCAAAAAAAAAGGCACAACATCTGTCCACTCAACTACTCTCTAGGTCTATCCTCTCTCCTCATCTCTCAGTAGGGTTTGAAGCTGGCTCCACAGCCAAGAGGTACTGCAGTACAAATATTTATATGAAGCAGAAGGGATGTGACAAAGTGAGCAATAGGAACTCGGCAGGGAAGAGTGCTAGGGGTTACCCTTGGGCTAATCTCCACTAAGACATATTTATAAACCTAGCTAACAGTTAGGGTGGACCGTTTCCAGCTTCAACACCAAGACATTAACTGTATTTGGTCAGCAAATAGGACTCACTATAATGACGTCTTAAACCAATGTAATATTTGTATGGTGCACAAACATATGGTTATACTTCAGAGTTTCATTTGGTTGGTGCACTCATAATAGTTTCCATGCTCTAGGGTAGTGCAAGAGTTCTGTCTATACTGCATTTCACTTTTTTCTTTAAACTCAACATTTTATCTGACACCATTATCAGCTATAAACAAAGCAGATTTTGCAAAAGAGTGGGTTTATGGGCAATGCTTTGTGTGCATGTCAGCAAGGGTTTTGTTGCCCATGTGAGCAGATGTTGCAAAGAAACAACAGTGTATCATCGGTAATCACAATCACACAAACAGAGCAAAACCGCTAATACACAGGAAAAAGGGGATGTAAGGATTTATTCTAAGTGGACAAGTTTGCAGAGATGATTCAACTAATATTTTGGAATTTATAGATAATAAACTTTACAGAAATAGTTGCTAGTTGTATCATAAAGACATTTTGGGAAATCTGCTTACTCAGCTTGTTGCAGAGTAGGATAAGAGGCCCAATGACACTTTAATTGAAAGGTAAACATGAAGCCAGAAGCTGTTTAGCACAGCTTAACATAACGATGGAGACTAACCTGGCTTCCAAAGTTACCACATCTCTAGTGGCTGTGCCTATTAGTTACTGTGTCTATTATTAGTCATTTTTAAACTGATAACTGAAGAGTCAGTCATTTCTCTGAATTTACTCCTGAACCTGAAAAGTGAACATTACAAGGTTTTATAGCATTTAGGCATATTGGTTTTAACAAGATGCAGGAGGACTGACAACCTATTGTCCTCAGCACTGCTGTTTCAGTTTTTCCCACTTTAAAGAGTCTGTCATTAAATAGTTAATTCCACTACTGTTAACAGTCCATCTCTCAGCTGTAACCCATCCCGCTGCAAGATAGTGGAGTCTTAACCCCTCCACCCCCTGCTCAGTAGCATTCCAACTGGCCAGATGGTGTCTGCTCTGCACTGAGAGATACCAGAGAGCTGAGAGGGGTGAAACCCCAGGAGCAGGATTCTCTGGATGAGACATTTTCCTCCCACTGATCCCCCCTCCTTATGTTGCCCCCTCCCTCTCTTCTCAGTCTTGTCTGTATCTTACAAGCAGCCATTCTGGGATAAAGTCCATCTTGATAAAGTGGGAAAAGGTTAATTTCTAGGGCAAAACTGTGAGAAAGTGTCGATAGGTTCATAAGCTTGCAGAAATGTTGGCAGTTGGCAATGTCCCGTGCACTAGTAGTTTTAAATTTAAATATATTGTACACATATCTAAGTATGTGCAAATAAAGTGGAAAGTGGTTTCAGGAACTAGTAAAGTAAATGCTGGAAGTAGTCATTGAAAGGTATGGTTCGCTAGTATTTAAAGTGACTGGCCTAGTTTAGCGTTAAAAATAGTTGCACTGATTTGCTTTGGTCAATTTCATGAGCAACTCTTTTCATGAAAAGTTGGCAATATGCACTTGAAGTGTTGCTGGAACAAGGCTGTGTTTTCCATATGTTGGTGTGCAACAAAGGGTGGTGAATGGTGTGAAGAAAGGTGCTTTAACTGTAGCTACTATGGTACATCTGTCCTGTAAAAAATGTGTGTGGGTGTTTGTTTCTGGTCCACATTATGTCTTTGAATAGAGTCCAACACAACACACTGTCTGTGTGTGTGTGTGTGTGTGTGTGTGTGTGTGTGTCTGTGTGTGCGCACATGATCCACTCGCTAGATAAAGCCTCATAAACCCCACCCCTCCCACTCACCACTTCTGCCTCAATGATTGCAGCCTTGTTTGAGGGCCAGTTTGTGTATTTCAGTTGGCCTGTATTTGTGTCTCTTCAGTTGCATGACTGTGTGCGCTGCGCATTGTGCGTGTTTGCTTATTTACTGTCCCGTACATCCCATTTAATGGACCTTTGAATACAGCAAACAGAAAGCCGGAAGGCTGGAACAAAGAGCGGGCCTGTGAAGGAAGAATTGAGGAAAACACACATACTCTTCTGTGTTTAACCCTGTAGCTTTATTGAGTTTAAATAACGCACTCTTCTGTCCAGCTTGACAACGATTCCAAGGAGGAGAAATAACACACTTTCTTGGCCTGGAGACAGTGGTTGCTCTGCCTCAAGCAAGTCAGTACAGGTTTTACAGTGTCAGTTACTGCAGCAATGCAGAGTGCAGGCACGAGTACCCGGGGGGTTGTCAAGTGCCTTTCGGGTGACTGACTGCAGTAAGCAGGACTTTTGGTAAAAGGGATTTGAGGGAGTTTGTCTGTGTGAGACACAGGGGGGAGAGGGAGAGATGGATTAGTCTCAGGCTCTGTTTTTGTCCCTCCCTCCAACTCCCCCCTCCCCTTCTGCAGCAGGAGCAGATCTTGTCCTCCCTCCGCCCCCGTACCACCAGACTGTGGCCCCTTGGCACCCTGGAGACACATGCCCCATAAAGGCATCACATTCACCCCCACAAAAGGCTTTTCTCCTCAGCCTCTTTTCCATCTTCTTTCCTCTGCCCTGACCCCTGCAGTACTCACTAGTCTTCTGTTGTGCAGTCGTTTCCTTGTCATTTCCTATTTTGTATCCTCCTCCGTCCTGCATACTTCCTCTTTCCTCTGCTTTTCCCTTCCTGTCACATCAACCCTTTCTCGCTCCCTTGGTCCTCATTTTCTTGCAGCTCAATGCCAGACAAGAGTTGAGTCATGTGAATGAAGGGCTTTGCGATGTTTAGACGAACAAACTCGTCCTGTCAGAATCATTCTTTTAAGCTCTCTATTAGCTGAGGGCTGTTTCAACAAGATGGAGTGCTGTGAGACTCAACATTCTGCCAGTGGTTAGGCAGGCTTGGTACTCAACACGCCTTAACTGCTGAAAGATTGCTTTTTAATGAGAAACACATTGGTCACTCAGTAGGTGGTTGATTGTTATATGACGGTGGGTTTAAAAAAGTGTGACACACCCTAGATCTGCCCCCTCCTTGGCTTTCTTTCTGGTGCATTTGTTTTAGTTGATAGATCAATGCTTGATGTACAGTATGTCAATGATGGAGTTATTGGATTAGGGAGAGGTGACCTGTAATCAAGCCTGTCTGCGGTCAGTGGTTGGTCACATGACCTGGTTGCAGTCATATGCACCCAGTGTGCCCAAACCTTGCAACATACTGTGTATTATTCACAATCATAGGACACATTAATTTTACTGTGTTCTCACACTTTTCTGGTAAATCACTCTGGATGCATGTGAATCAGAGTCAGGAAAGAAAGGGTGAAAGATACCTTAACATGAATAGGATTTGTATTTGGACTTTATTTCCACTTCAGTATTAGTACTGAATATAGTGATTGATAGGATAAAAACAACTGACCAAATCTCAAACAATGGTCTTGTAATTAACTCAGATCCTTTATTTGGTGAGTGGACTTCGTACTTCCATCTTTTGTTTTGCTCCTGTGGTTTGTGCACTTGGCAGAATTTCACAGAACCACACCAGCTTTTTTTTTTAATGGGCCTGCAGTCTGTTTTTGCACTGGCACCTGGTTTTCTCAGTGGAGCAGAGTTTCCACTCTCCACCCTCCTCCCTCAGGAAAAATGTGTGTTAGACCCTGGTTGTATATTTCACCGCTTTACGTTTTTGCACACCAAAGGAAAGTGAATGTCGTAAAGTCTCCCTAATGGTTGTGTTTACTTTATGTGGTTTTTAGTTTTTAGACCTTTTTAGTCCAATTTTGCAGTATGAGATACACATTTTAAACCTAAAGTGTAAATCCCTGTTGTGTTAGCTAAGCATTTCAAAGTGAGATATGAAAATTAAAACAATAGGGGATTTCCAATAAAGCTTAACAGATACAATGCTTCTAGATTGGACACAATTGTTCCATTAGTGCTGTGATCCCCTCATTAAAGCGATGCCTTATAAAAAGCTGTGGTTTCTGTGGAGACTGAGCTTAAGCGTTTTTTGGGGCATTTTATTACTTATTTTATGGAAAAAACACTGTTTTCCATTACTTTTTTAATGCAAATCAAATGTTTGTGAGTAGGGTGTGATCCGTTTCTTTATATTGTCCTTTCATTTAGATCTAACAGAAAAAATAAATTCTTCTCAGGTGCTCCAGTTGACTCATTTTACACAGTGTGGAATTTATGTCAAGTTCAGTTTGACCTATTTCGACCTTTTATGCAAACAGAGGTTGTTGATAGAATTGTGAGCATAACAAGAAACTTATCAGATCATCCTTTTGAAATTCTGTAACACCAGCCAAGAAAATACATTGAGAATATATGTGAAGTGACCATGGAAGTACTTAAATTACAAAGATTTCTGATCTTCCTCTGTTCATGTACAGGGTGTGTGTGGATACCAGTTAAGATCTGCAAGCTGTTCTTTTAAAAATATTCTGAAACAGAGGTGAAATTCAATTTTCTGTATAGCTTCATAGTTACCAGGTTCACAAACCCTGATATCATAATGTCATCACCATCAAGAGAATTTCATAGTGTAGCTACAAGTGCCTTTAAACAGACTGATTGTAGCTCCTGTGACAACTAGTAGTAGTGTAGGGACTAAGGAAGTAATGTCAAGAAGTCCAGATCCTGCCACAGGTGGTATAAGCCAAATGCAACCAAACTGACATCGACAATGAGATGTTGATACACTTACTAGGGCTGTGGGGATACACAGCAACAGAATCTCTTCTCAAATGGTGCAAACTGTGTCTGAACCGTTTGGGGTTTTGCAACGTCTGCCTCTTTGGTTTATTGCATTGGTTAGTAGGCCGAAAATTGGTCACACAGCACGCGCTCACTGGGAGGTCTTTTCAGGACCTACAGTAAGTATTTAATATTTAACAAGATGGTCATGGAAACTAGAATTATCAAGGAGCAAGGAGCGGTTGAGTTGTTGAACCCACTTAATTTTCTCACCGCCCTTACTCATCCTGTGTGTCAAGAGTGTTGAACGTTGGCCAGTTTTTATGAGTAACATTTCCTGATTAATTCAGCTTCTACGAAGGAGGATATGGGGCACTGTCGGGAAGTGACCCATGTGGTCTTTGCTATGACAGTTCCTTCCTCTTGTAGCCAGTCAAATTTCCCATCATACAATGTAAGGCCAGATAACGCTTCAGCGATGTTGTGTGTTTACACGCCAGAGGGGAGCAGAACGAATATCATCCACACAAATTAGCAAGTAGGGCTGGTGCAACTGCATACTAAGTGAGACAGATGCATACAAAATATGGTCGGTGAAACAAAACTCAGATGGTTCTGTCATTCATTTCATCACATTAAGTTGTGTTCAGAGTCATCTCAATAAGTTTTGGTCCTGCATCAATCTGCTTGCTCCCCTTGCCTGTATTTCTGAAGAAAGAGCGTTAAATAGGTAAGACACCTGTTTTGTCAGTGTAAAATGCCTACCAAAACAAATTCTTGGGTGAGTTCATGTGCTCTGATAGGTTGATGTTGTTTAATGTATGACTCACAACTATGGTTTCAGTCCCCTTTGTTGCTTAAAATAACAGAGGCAGCTTCCAAACAAAACTCCCTCAATGTTCTAGGTCTCCACGGAGCAGCTTTAGCGTACTGTTTACCTCTCCTTTTATAGGTAGTGACCTAGGTGAATTATGTAACCGTGTACATAGCCCTCAAACCAATATCCAAACTCTGTTTTGCCTTCATAAGGCAATTTACGGACTTCAGAGGGACACACGGTTTAAATCCCAAACTCAAAAATATCTGCTTTAGTTTTAGGCAAGAGAAGTCAGGGAGCCTCGCAGTTTTCTGCTGCCTCAATTTTAGACATGTTTTGGAATTTATACTAAAATGCACAGCGCTTATTACTAAAACAAACCTTATCCTCAAATGATTATACGTTATAAATGTAACAAACTGTCACGTTACACTCTTAATGCTAAAATGTGGATTTCTTGCAGGCTTGGGTCTGGACTATAGTGGAGTTGCCACTACAAATTGATCAAGCCTGCATGTGCAATAAGCCATTTGACTTTCATATTATGCAGTAAACTCCTAAAATGCTCCTAGACCGATCTAGTTTAATTGAATATGAATAAACAGTATTGGAGGTGAACTGACAAAGTGTTAATTTAACAAACAGATGGTGAAAATCTTACTTCATTGTGTCGGGCACACATTGCTGTAGGTGTTTTAGGACATCTTTAGGGTTGTAATAAATGTAATAAACAGCAGACAATATACAGTGGTCCTGCAGAGTTAGTTTATGGTGAGACTGCAGTTAACTGTACACCAGGGAAGCACTGTGGTCCCTCACTTTGCCAGGCACTGTAGAAGGGGAAACAAGGTCAAGGTGAAGATATTCACTTACTCACTCACTCAAACACACACTCACACACTGACACATGTATCCCTGATATATACATAGATTTCCCGTGTAATATTTAAAAGCACTATTTTTAACAGAGACCAAGAGTCTGGGTTGTTGGCTTTAATAGTCCAGCAGGTGATCTGGGATCAGAGGGTTGCACTTCAGATTTGTTTAAGCTTGTTGTTGTTACAGCAAAGTGCTTTGGAGTCAGCTCATTTACTCCATCTCACGATGAGACTCTTTTCCCTCTTTCTCCTTGTTAACATTGTCCAGGCATATAGTCATCAATTAACCTTTGCATGGTGGGCGTTAGCCGGAGTACCCAGGAAGAACCCACGCAGGCAAGAGGAGAACAAACCAACTGCACACAGAAAGACACCTGGTTGACCCATTGATTTGAACCAGGCCACAGTTCTTGTCTGTTCTAAGGACAGTGCTGACCGCTGTGCCACCCATATATGTACACACCTTGTTTTATTCATCTCATAGTCTTCATTTTGGCCTTCACCAGACAGAAGCCCCAGAGCATTGTAAGCATACTTATGCAGTGAGAAATGTCTACGGAAAAGCCCTTTTGCTTGGAGTGGAGCAGGCAGAACCAGTGCACACACAATTTATGTTTATTGGTGTTGTCAGCTGGCAATGTATTTCAGTGAATGCAGTTATCAACCCACTGCATCCAAGCCATGTGTGGTTTTCTGCTTTGTAAATGCATAATGGAACAAAATGATCTCAACTCTCCTATTTTTTACATCCTTAATTTAACACACTAGGTATAAAAAAGTCAAACGTTAAAAAGAGTGCACATTTTATTATGTGAGACATGGAAAGGAGATCTTGAACAGATTATACTTTTCAGTGACAAAGGAGGCTTGAAGGCTATAATAGCACCTCAATGGAGAAGTCCTGTCACAGAAATAACTCTCAGAGAAAGACATATTCACACACACACTCAAACTTATGAGCTCATTCACATTTACATTTGTAAAAATGGTAAGTAAATACAAAGTCATTAGAATGTGGGATAATGTTCAATAGTTTATTAGCCCAGGCACAAGGCCTCAACTAAGTAAGTAATAAAATGGTATGAAGAAGTTATTTGATGTGTATTTTTTTCACATCTCCCTCTTTCCAGCTCTCGCCCACTGAGTCGATGGAATACGCGTTATATGAGAGTCTCGCTGCGGTGGTCGGCTGTCTTTGAACAGAGTTGTCTTACATCATTCTCACATGGGGGGTGTTAGCTGGGGCAGGGTAGGGCAGGGCTGGTTTTTAGCAGCTCTGCTGCTGAGCCAGTTTTACTGTGAAAGCTGGAAAAGAACATGCCTCAGTGCCTCGAGTTCTCAAGTTTTTGTCTTCCTGTCATCTGAAATTGTACTCTACAGCCATGATATACAAATGTCTTCCTTTTTGTGTTTTCCTTGCAGCACTGATGTGTTTAATGGCTTGAGACATTACTGTCAAGGGGGATCTGCGAGAGAGTTGGACACCATATCAGCAAATTTGAGCCTGTCACTTAAACGGCGTTACACTGCATAATGGATGGAATAGACACCTTGCAGAGCTCGGCCCTAGAGACCAAGGCTGAGCGAATTGCTCGCTACAAAGCTGAAAGAAGGAAGGAGCTTGCTGAGCGCTATGGCAACACAGATGAATTCTCCTCCAAATATGTCCGTAGGGACAGGAAAACTGATAATCCATCCTCAACAATCAAGGATAATGAGAAATATGAGGATAATGGCTCAGTGCAAACATTTTCCAAGAGGGGCCTCCGGAGTAAAGAAGCAGAACCTGTGGAGCAGGCTGAGGACGAATCTGCACAGAAGAAAGAGGAAACCACTCGCCTCAAATCAGAAACATGTTCATCTGCTAAATCAGAAACTGTCTCCACAAAGATGTCTTCTCATTTCACGTAAGTTCATTCATTTTTAGTTCGTTTTTTGAAGTTAAAAATAAAAGCACACTTGCGTTGCCCATAGTTTGTCCAAACAAACAAAACACAAAGCTCAGAACATATTGAACCTGAGCTAAAATCTGTGCTACGCAGATGTCTGTCAAATGTATTGTGCTGTGGTTCACAGTGATGGCAGGCAACCTGCTTGCTTTGTTTCAGTTTACAGACACGCTGGAGATCTCACATATTTAACACTTCGGTGAATTCAGGTTTGACATTGTTACTGACGGGCTGCCAGGAATGCTCTTCCAAGAATTGTGCATACAGTAAAACATGTCCAGTCGTGGGTCTGGGGATATTTGCATTGTTATCATCTGGGAGATTCTGCTGTGTGCACAGAGCCAAACTTGTCTGTTCTTGGAAAAAACAGCCAGAGGGAATGATGATAGAGAGAGAAGAGCTGACATGAGCAGGGTTATCCTGCCCTCTTAAGTCAGAATTTAGGACTTGAGGGGTTAGGATTATTGAGCTCTGCCAGGTTTGTATGCCTTGTACTAAATGAAGCAAGATATGCCGATAGCTATCACAGGGGGCCTGTTGAAACCAGTTATATTCTAAAAATTGTGATAGGCATGGCTTGTGTTCAAAGATTCTAGGTATACACAAAAATGGGTTCAAATGTCCTTAGAACGTCTTAAAGCAGTAGTTTGACACCTAACATACAAAATTATGGACTGAATGTTTAATTGTAGAGAGTTCAAGGATGCCTGTCACATTAGTTCTCATCTCTTGTCAGCTTTGCTATGACATTCAGTGCCTGTCACAATCCAGCTGTGCTGTCTTGCAGAATATATTGTAGAAGCTATTGTTATCAGCCAATAAGTTGTCAGCAGATGCCCCAGATATTTGTGGATTCTACGGGGTAATTGTAGGTATTCTTTCAAATGATCCTTACAGATCATTCTGAATTGTATGTCAATATAAGGTATCGTAGATGCCTGCTTGACATGTACTATATGTCCTTTGAGATTAGAGCTGCATACATATGTGCAGAACATTCAGAGGCAACGTGTTTTTGTAAGTACTGGAAGGAAACTGGCCCTCAGCTGTTCTAGTGAAAATGAAAACTGTCGACAGGTTTATCTGACACAGACGGCTCCTCTCTTAGAGTCATGGCTGAAGGGTGACATTCCATAACGCTACATTTCTGACATTTACAATCAACTCTATTGGTAATCTAAAAGTACAGATCCACTATTTATCTGTTCACGTCAATGTAACACCAGCCCTAATTTCATTTCATTTCAGAAACATTGTGTTTGTTAGTTAATCGTGGCAAATGTGCACAAAACTAATGTAATGTTTGTACAAATACAATGGTTGATTCATTAACTACTGTAAAGATACTGTATGTAGGTGATAGTTCTGTAGGTTTGACAAAATAGAACAGTGAGGGCACTTGCTGTAAGTGTTCATGGACCCCGTGCCTTGATTTGACTGAATGTTTAGCTTTTCTCTCCTCCATCATTACCATCGTTCCATCTGTGTTTTTTCTTCTGCTCCTCTCTATGCATTCCACTCAGCTCTTCTCTGGCTAGATTTTATGGCAGCATACCGACATGTGCTTGGTTTCAACCAGCAGTCAAAGTTTGGGTGGGGTTGATGAAATGTCATCGGACCCCGTGGTTGCAGAGCAGGGTTAGAACAGAGTGTTTGAAAACTAGATGGCATCAGACAACAGGGTCACCGAGGCAGCGACCTTCCAGGATCAGTCCACATCAATTCCAACCGACTAGCACAAAGGTGCCTCACAGAAATCTAAATACATTTTGTTCAAATGTCGTATTATAATTGACTATCAAGGCCTTTCAAACTAGTTATTTTACAGCAGGAGCTGGCCCAGGCTTAATTGATTAAAACATGTTTTTCATAGGACAGTTAGGTATAGGTGAAGCCAACAAAAAAATGGAGTGTGCTTTTTCAGCTAATATGGATTGATCAGGGTTGCGTTCCCATCTTCGGTTACCTTTGACCCTGGCCAGCTGTCCACCATGATTCTCCACTGTGTATAAAGCAGTCCTCTCCCCTCCTCCTGTTACATCATTGCTGCTACTCCACAGGCAGCTGCTGTCATCATCCATATTTAACGCTCATTACTTAGAGATGAGCAGCTATTGTCAGACACTACACAGACTTTGCTGTTGTATTGTTGCCAACACGAGAGGAGAAAAACAACACAAGTAAATGTCGTCAAATCATGCGGCGTCTTGCATCGTTTTGTATGTGTATCAAGTGTACATGTTTGGATCAAGTCATTATAATTCCACATAATTCCTGTCATCACTTCATTGTGTGAGAGAGTGACCTCATTTGTCTCTGTCTCTCTCCCCTAGCCTGCTGGAAACTGATGACACAAAGGAGCCAAAGGGTAAGACAAACCCTCCACTTTCTCCACACTCAAATCCTCTATTGTTCCACAGACTGCTTTATCCCTATACTCCTGAAAGTCCTTTCTACTGCTCCGTTTTAAAGAAATGCTGAGCTCGCTGCTGATATCATTATTGCTGGATTTGTATTACTCTGCTGCTGGAGTAATAGAATGCGGATCTACTGACGTGCGTTGCTTCTGTTTTGTTTGCTGTCTAATTTAAAGTGAATATTTTGCCTCAGGTGATTTGTTTTGTTTGTTTTTTTTTTACAAAATATAGAAAATGTCGGGAACATGTTTTTTTCTTTGTCCAAAGACGGTGATGTAATTAAACTGGAAATTAGTTTCAGCCAGAAGCCAAATTTTTGGTTTGGGCCACTGGCTGTTCTTTTTCCACTTGTATTCAGCCACCTGAGCCCACAATCTGTCTGTCTCTTTGTTGCTCTCCTGTGTGTATCATATTCAATCCAATTTATCGTTAATTACTTCTGCAGAAAGGAAATTATCTGAAAGAGGTTATAAGCCATGGAATTACATGTACAAACCTCAGATCTTTGATGTCAAAAGGCTTTCTCTATATTATTTGATTAAAATTATGAGTATACATAGAGTTCAGCAGGGCACAGCAACAGAAACAGTAAATGAAAGCTGCTCTAAATTAATCCCAGGATAGTCAAATATTGAGGTAATTTTAATACTTTTCTACTGTTTTGCTTGAAAGAAAACAAGTTCTGAAATAATCTAAAATCAGACTCTACCGTGCGGTTTAGTGAGATGTCTTTCATTAGAAAAGAAGTTGAATGTCAACAACAAAATTAATGGTGGAATCTAATAAATGATGCTGTTGATTACTCATATTTATCATCTGTCAAACATTGTTTGTAGATTAATGGAGAAGCGATATTTCTCGAGTTAAGGACAAAATTAAAAACTATACAAGAAGAAACCAAGGGAACAGTAAAGAGAACAAAGGACAGTCAGTGTTCGTATTTAATCGAGATATGCGAGTGTGAGAGTATTGGCAGTGTATTGATAGAGTTTCCTGTCCAAGCTGGCAGAGATGTCAGTTCTCTGAGCCAGAACGCCTCTCACGCTTCTCACGATGAAGGGTTTCCCCGACTGTTCAGCTCTTCCACAAGCCAGTTATTCATAAATGTAGACCTTCAACTGGCTCATAGTGAACATATTGTATGTGCCTTTATTAAGATGCTTGTTTCCGCTGTTCAAGGACACTTTGTATTGCTCATAGTATGAGTGTAATCAGAATGATTGCATTTAAAGTTGGTATTCTGTAAATCATATGCAGATTTGATGAACTCTACATTGTTCTCTGTTCTTTGCAGACTCTTTTGGCCATTACAAGGTCATAGGCCCCTCTCAACAGCTTAGGAGTCTTGTTAGATAGATATAAACACTTATGGAGGAGTCGGTAGACTTAAGTGCTGCTTTTTTTCTCTCTCCTCTTGCTTTGGATGTCAGATGGATCATGATGTAAAAAGTTGGACTGGAGTCAAAACGTTAAGAGTTCAGCCTGAGTGGAATCACTAGTTCAGTGTTTCATCATCTGAGTTCTGGACAACAGGGGACCTTAGAAACATAAATTAGACCGTAACTGTAGTAATAGGCCTCAACATTTTTTCCTTTAATAGAGGGGAGTTTGTTTGACACTCCATTATTTTAATTTGCTTTGTCCTTTGTTTTCTTTGGATGGAGGGCAATTTTGGCTTGAAATGTCACAATGTCAGGGCCATAAAATCAGATTTAGAGTGAGGGAAGAGATTTCAGTGTGCTGACTTAAGAAACTCGTGTTGTTTTGGAATATCATGAAATGAAATGGTTTTCTTTGGTTTAGATTATGAGTATTTGCTCTGTGCTGTTTTCGATTAGCGAACTCGCATAAGAAATGATTCATTTTCACTTTGGCGCATTTGCACACATACACAAAGTAAATATGTTCCTCCGATTAAAGGCGTCAGATTTTTGAGACATTCATGTCTGTGGCCAGTGGACATGTTGCTTTTTTAATTTTCTTTCCTGCTCAAAAGACACCTTAGAGACAAAGGTGAAGCCAATAAAATGGTATGCTGTCGGTTTTTCTGTCCATGTGATTAGCTGTAAGGAAAACCCACCCAGTTTATTACTTCTCGAGGACAGCTTATCTTGACTCATAGAAGAAATATTGTGTGTGGGAGCTAGTGTGAATACACGTTTGCAGACGTGGATGAAATTACCCCTTAACTGTGTATTTGTGTAAGCGTTTTATTCTGCTATTGTATTATCTAATTTTCACTGTCCACCTGAGCTGCTGTGAACATAGCCATCATTTTATTTGTGTGTGTATTTTGTTTTCAGTTGATGAGAATCCTGTGGACTCTGCCAAGAGGACTGTTACTTCCAAGACGTCTCTTTTTAGGGTATGGTATTTTAAATCTGTCTCCCATATGTTTTAGATTATGTGATGCATTCCGTTGTGTAATCTTTCTATAACATGATTGCATTTGAGTCAAAGACTTTGTTGTCATGGTGCATCCTGAATAAGGCAACACGTGTGCCTGATTCATAGGTGTCCCCTTATTTGTTACTTTTTCAAGTCCCTCCTTTCTGTGCAGATTTTGCCAAGATGACGGCACACAGTAAACTAAATCCCAGCTTGCAAGCATCCATTTATGGGCTTATGAATGATGTCTCAGATTGTATGTCTATATTTCTTTCTACAGTTTACGGTTAATTCTGTTTATTTCCATTGCTGATGTACTAACAGTCCTTTCCAGTGCACCTGGTGCACGCTTCAACCTCCCTCTGGAAGTTTGCTCCATTAATAACAAATTGAGCAGTTCCGTACAGCACTGAATTGTTGTGCACCTGGAAGCACACTTGGCCAAAGTCGTGACTTCAGCGTACACAGTCCATGGAGGCCTGACGGCCTGGAGGCAGTGGTGGGAAGGAAAATTTTGGGAACTAGGAGATGCACTCAGAAACAAAAACTTGATAATGCTCCCAATCCTATGGGAGATCTACACATGTGCTCGAAAATACAACAGTGTCTGGATTTCCCAGGCTGCTTAGGTTTCAGAAATGGTTGGGCTTCATCATATTGGAAGTAAAGTACTAAAGTACAGTTCTAACTTCACTTTCACAGACCAGGAGCGCTGCCAAGGGTGACCAAGTGAACCCAGATGGCAGAATGTTGCTCCAACCTAAAATCTGCTGGGAAAACAGGCTATGCAGAGGGTTGCATTTGCACTATGCTTTTTTCCTCCTTCAAGCCTTTCATTCATTCCTTGTCCTAGATTTCTGTTATTCTAAGGTGTCTCTCTCGAAAGTCATCAGCAGTGACAGATACGTCTTTTCACTTATAGTTCATTTCTTCTATGCTGTGCCTGGTGAAAGCCGGTGAGTCAGTGTCTCCAGCAGGACAGACAGAGTAGGAGTGAGGTTATAGCACGTCTGCTTTCCAACAATAAAATATGTAAATGGAGACTTCTACAAAAAGATAGACGGCTCATTTATAAATAAAATTTCATGGGCTTATATAAAACGGAAGTAATGTCTATCCCTATCATATTCTTGATAGTGAGTGTCAGTCATACCAAGCCTTAGTTCTGTAAGGATTGGTATGCAATTGTGTCAAAAAGACCATTGATTTCCATTGCTTTCCTCACAGCTGGAGATCGACTTATCCTCAGCAGGTCACCCTGGAGTGTTTGGTAAAGTGTTTACTGACACAGATCTCACACAGCTGCATGGTTCACACTAAATGCAGATGAAATGTCTCTTGTTACACTTTAGAAAGAGTGGCATGGATGTCATGAGACATTTAAATTCCTTCTTTTTAAGAGGTCAGGTGGAACGTGCTTTTTTAAAGTCTCTCTCTCTCACTGGTCAAAGTCAGTGTCAATTCAGACTGACAAAGTATACTAAAAACATTCAATTTTAATCAAAAAAGACCTGCAATCACACATGACATGGATACAGCTAAAACCAGGATATTTGTGTAAGTGACCTGTCCAATCTCTTTTTTTGCAATTTTATTCAGCACCATCAGATAGGAATTAGTTATAAGCTAAATCTTGCTTTAGATTACTGGTTTTGTACATAGTACGTATTGGGTTAATTTTCCTACTTAAACCTCTGAGGAACTTGGCTGCAGTATTTACAGGGTTAACAGCTTTGCTAAAGTGGAGGGGTGGAGTGTTATATTCATTCACTTCCCTTCTCAAGGTTATTTTCTACAGCTCGTGTACGATGTCAGTAGCAAACACTGGTCTAATGTTTAGGCTGTGGTCACTCTTCTCTCTGCCCGCAGGATCGAGGGGGCACAGAGGATGGAAACTGTGGTCAACGTTCCCACAACAGAGTAAAACATCAGCAAATAAGCAGTGACAAAGAGGAAACATCTACCAGGTGAGTATATTCAATCTGATTTGTCTGCCATCACACGTTTATTTTACTTGCTACACTTTACACTACTACTCTTCATTTTTGTCATTTGAGTAAGAGACATTTTGGGCTCCAGTATCTTATATGTGCTTCCGCATAAGCAAAGACACTCACCACAAGCCTGAATGGAGCGTATAGGTAATTACAAAGCAAGTGAAGGGGAATCTATTGATGTAAACAGCTGCAGAAATAAACTGGATAAACCTGCAGATCTAGCTTTTATTACCACTCTGGCACATGCATACACACACAAAATCACTGAAAGCCATGTGAATGTCAGCCATGGCTGTGTGGTAACCATGGTGAAGCGAACCAGACTGAAGTTTGTAGTTGCTGCAGTGAGAGCCACACTGTACTTAGCACTTTAACCGTTGTAGTACAAAGTCTGGACTGTGCGTGTCTCCGCATAACTAGGTTAAAGACGTAACTAAGTTTGTTTGTGTCCATTGTCCTGTTTTTTCCTTAAAGGTCAGATCAGCATGTTTTTATCATTTGTTTACATTGCATTGCATTGAATGCTGTATTTCCAGAAGTCAACAACATTAAGTTCAGGCTTTCATGCAAGCCCCCAATACAAAGTCTGGGTGATCTTGAACTACATTGCTTCTTATGCACTCTACACAGCTGTCCCTGCCCGCTTCAAGCATTTTCGTCCCGTGTGAGAAGTCCGACTCAGACGATCTCATGCTGGATGCTGTATGTGTGTGTGTGTGTGTGTGGTTTCGATCACATTATTGTGATCGAAACCCTTTTTTTTCATTACTTTGTTTTCAACATCAACATCAGTCTTTGTCTTTAATATTTCAGCCTTCCCAAAGCTGACACAGGCGTAGCAATGGAGGAGAACAAATCTACAGATGGGCCGTCACAAAAGGAGCACTGTGAATTTTCCACTACAGAGGAAAAAAAGGTCAGTGAAACAATGTTTGCCCCCTTGCTGTTTTTTTGCACATTTGTCACACTTAAATGATTCAGATGCGGCCTGGTAGCTCAATGGGTTAAACGTCAGACTGGGATACAGAAGGTCGCAGATTCGAAACCCGCCTGACTCCTAGTCCATCCCCTAGCAGGTGTGTCCCTGAGCCAGACACCCAGCGCTAGCTCCCTGTAAGTCGCTTTTGAATTGAGAGAAAAAACAGGCCGGACCTGCCTGTCCCTATGTGAAAAAGTAATTGTCCACTAAACCTAATAACTGGTTGTTCCCTCCATTGCAATGGTGGCAATGAGTCTCTCACGTCACTGTGAAGGAATCATAGCCCACTTTCTTTCTTTTAATTGAGCCATTTGAGGGTTTTTCGAGCATAAACAATTTGTTTGAGGTCAGATTTGTTCTGGGTTCTTATTTGAGACATCATTGTGCACTAGACCAGACACATTTGTTTACAGTGGCCATTACCAGGGTTTACTGGACTTCTAAAGCCTTCAAAATGGCTTTGTAATCCAGTAATACCCAATTACATTGTTTCTCATCTGTTCTTCAGTTTCTTTAGATCACCACAGGATGTGTTGCTCTCTCATCGTGCTTCACTTTGTCAGGCAGCTTCTATTTGAGTGCTTTCAGTGCTTCAGTAGGTCTGGCAGTAATCAAGTGTGATTAATGAACTACATAAAATGTGGGTAAAGCAGTTTCGGACAGCTTTCTGCCCTAATAAATAAAATCATAATTTAGAAATAGCATTTTGTATTTACTAGGGTTATGTTTATGTAATATTATAAGACAGATGATCTGAATCAATCGTCAAATGTAACAACAATGCAAAAACATAAGAAATTAGGCAGAGGGGCAAACATTTTTTACCATCACCGTACCTTTAAAATATCTTTCATGGTTTCCATAGCTCAGTAGGTTCAAACATCAGTCACCTGTGTGGAATGGGTTTAGAAAGATCTAGTTTTCAACCACTCACTTTTTGACCACATGCATATATATTCTCTATCACACACTTATGCATAGACCACCTAGTTAGACTTGCACTCTCACACCCCGCAGTATACCGTTTTCTATTCTTCTTCCTTTATCTGCTCTTAAAGCAGCACTCCCTCATAACCTTTCACCTGCTAGTGGGAAGTCTGCTGTTGTTCCAGCTGCTGTTGTATCCTCTAGGCAATAACGTATCAAAGGCAAATGGTCTGTTTATGTAGTTTATTTTTATTGCATTGCATGTAGTGGTTTTACTGTACTTTGAAACAATTATTACTATATACAATCTTAAATGTGAATGATCACATCTTTAAAGTAGTTCATGTTTGGTAGTTTGAACAGCACAACACTTATGTCTCATTGCTTTAACATTACTTAACACATCATATGTTTTTGATCAACACCGTTTGGTTCCTGTGAAAAACAAACTCATGACGTTCCAGATTTACTGACAAAGAACAAGCTCTTCATGGTCTTTGTAAGAAACCTGTTTCTTGTTCTTTCAGTTGGATTTTCACAGTCTTCAACTCACCATTGTTCCTACAGCACTCACTCAATTGTTCAGCTATCATTTTCCTTTTACTTATCACTACTCTTCACCTTCTCCTGTCTGACCTAAATCCCAGCCTCTTTATAACAGCAGACAGTAGAAGCAGAAACCATAGTAAATTAACCACAAGTGTATGTTTATGGACATGGTTGTGTATTAGATAGATTTGGGATAATATATAGAAACTGGAGAGAGAGTTGCTACTGGAAAATACTGGCCTGGTCGTTTGAAAGTACATGCTATGACCAAAGACCATAGAATCAGTTAGTAGGGAAACTTTAATATGAATGATATTTCCAGTTATTATTAATTTTCTGGCTGGTAGTGAAAATAAAATACATGTTTCTTTCTCATTTTCTGTATCAGCCTTTCAGTCTCCTCTCTGACGGCAAGAACAGAGACGCCTGTCCATCTCCATCACTTCCTTGTCAGCCTGCCTCGCTTCAGCGCCAAGACTCTGGGCCCCAAGGCATAAAGGGAATCCTAAAGAAAAGCCGCTCCACTAGCGTGGAGTCGGACCTGAGCGAGGGCTCCATGCATGAATGCATCCTTGTCCGAGAACACAGTGTCACTCTCAGCCACCCTGAGAGCGAGGAGGAGATAGAGGAGGAGGGTAAAGAAGACCAAGGGGAGGAGGAGGAGGAGGAGGAGGAAGAAGAAGAGATCAATGGAGAAGATCAGTCTCCAACTGAAGATATCCCAGATGGCGAGTTCTTCAACATTAACAGACAGCAGAGGGATAGCAGCAGCAGTAGAGGGAGTTCTGAGGAGATGCAGAGTCCCTCACGTGACGAGAGCCTGGAAAAGACCTCCATTGTCTCTGATGATGTCGATGAGCTGGAGAGCAGTTTGGATGGAAGCCTGAGCCCCTCATTCAGACAGAGGTCATTGGATGTACATATAGGATAATGTTGTCAAAATGTATCCCAATAAATCTAAAAAAAATACAGAAATAAAGTGTGTAACTAACATTTGACCTTTAGTAGTTGCATGAATTCTACAACCCCCTTTTTCACAATAGTTTTGATGCTGCATAAAAACAGAATGCAATCATGTGCAAATGACCCTATATATTGAAACATCAGAAATACGCTATATCATCTGTCTCTCACAAGGACTAACTTGCCCTTCATACCTTCTGTAGATACCTGAGCTGCAGCCAGTTGTTATTCTGTTAGCTCGTTGATAGTAGCTTCACCCATGTGACCCGTGCCTCCTGTGGAGACTCACTGCTGCTGCAGTTTGGTTCAAGTAGTTCCACTACTTTTAGTGCCCGTTTTAATTTTAATCCTTTTTCCTAGTTAGTACTTTCTTTAGCCTTCTTTTGCCTCTGTTCCAACTTTCTTTTACTTGTTGCTTCCATTATTTCATTTTTTTTACTGGTACCTTCAGTTTGTTTCTTTTGTGTCCTACTCTGAATAAAATATGGGTTTGTGAGATGTGCAAACCTTTGCATTCTGTTTTAATGTAAATTAAGAGTAAGACAAGCTGACAATCAGATGACTATGCTGTGTTGAGGATCAGAGTTGAAACCTGAACATGGTTCTGCAAGCTCCACAGACACCGGATAGCACATTTAAGTATCTTGAATACTGAGACGTATGATTCAAGCTTGCCCAAAATGAACAAGATAATGTGTACTTGACAAATCTGAGAAAAGAAAGTTAAAAATCGTATCTTTTTTCAGACTGTCAGATTGTACCAGTGGAGAGGGTGAGACGAGTAGGCTGAAGGTCACACAGTCTGAGCGGATCCAGACGCCACTGGCTGATCGCTTTAGTCAGCTCCATGATGCTGAAAATGCCTGGAGGAAGAAGGTGAGTGAGTTACGCCTCCTTTTTGTTGTGGGGTTAAGAGGTTGGTTAGGTGGTGTGAGTAATAGCATCTTAACGTTAACATATTTGATTGTGGTACATTGTTTTTCAGTTTTTGGGATTGGTAAACATGCTGTAATGAGTAAGCACTGCTATATACTGAGGCTTCCCCTCAGCTCTTGCAGGGAGACAAAGATTAAATCAAAGACTTATTTCCTCCATTGCTGAATAAGCTTATTTCTCTGAGTTGCTGCCAGGAGGGTGTGAGGTTAGGGGAGCTTGAGGGTGTAGCACATTCAGGAGTGGTGATGCCAGAAGCAGATATCCAGGGCTTAGCCAGCCTCCCAAAGAGAACAAGAGACACAACTCCTTCAGAAACACCTGCAAGCCTTCCAAGCTAATACCCCTTCCTTTGTTGATTATTCACACTTTCCTCTCTTCATCTCATCTCATACTTAGAAAAATAATTCCGCCCAAGAGCAGGCTTTTGGATTTTTCATAGACTCAGCATAGAGAATTTTATAGACACATGCTAAGACAACTAACACATTTGTGGAACAGTGGTGGAAGTGCGTGCAGGTCTCTACGTGTTCCCAAATAAACAAGACCACCCCTGTTGAGTATCCAATGGAAAACTCAGTATGTAGGATAATAATCATCCCATGGACACTGTGCAAGTAAACAGTGGTACCAGTGCAGCTGTGGTATATAGGGTTATGGACATCCCCAAAACAGTCGATCTGACTCGAGATGATGTCATATTATTATTATTTATATAAAGCATCTCTTGGCTTGAAGTTGCCTGAGGGAATTTCTGGTTTGGATTCATGCTTCATCCAAAGATGAGCTAACCTTAGAATAAATCCACTTCTAGTCTGGAAAAGCCACTGTATAATGATCTAAACCCAGCCAAAAACGTCATTCACATCCTAAATACTGAAATCAGACTTTCACATGTGTGCTTTTATTATGATCAACACAAAGTCCATAAAAAGTTAGTGTAACTCCAATAATTGCACAAAAACTGCTCCTTCAACACTCGTGTCCAGAAAGTCTGTGAATTTCTGTCTGAGACTAGTGCTAATGAATTCGTCTGGAACCTGCTGTGCATTGCAGCGACTGCTGTGCGCTCTGGGACACTGGCTCATATCAGGGGTAGTACATGGCCTGCTGGATTTTTGGCATTGCTGCCATGTCTGAGGCACTTATTGCATGTGTATACTCTTGCTACATGTGCGCGTGTCTCCTGAGACCATTGGTTTTCATTTGTAGGCATTTTGTTTTATCTCCTACACTGCAGAGCTGGAGCAGATGTTGTTGCTCTTTGGTTGATATGTGGGAGACCAGAGAATGTAACATGCGTGGTACAAACCATGGCCATCTCCTACCAGCTCCAGATGTTTCCTGTTGTGCCTGCTAAGCTGTTACGTTGTAAAGTGAGACCTCATTGTAAATTTAATTTAAAGAGATTTTGTTGTCTTGAATACTGATTATTACTTAACAGTGGTCACACTTTTATTCTAGTCATACATTAACATCACATTAAGTTACAAATTAGACTGTCCATTACGCAATTATTGTAAAATCTACAATTTGCTTCTAAAGATTTAGGATTAACTAAATGTCTCGGTTTATATTTTAGTGATGATTCATGGAAGACATCTCTCCATATGTCAAAACACTGAGACTGCACCTCCCCCACAAACCATATGAAACTAAATCTATAAGCATAGAGGTGGTTCAGAGGACACACTTCTTCCTCTGCCGAATAGGCAGAAATTAGAAATGTCTTCCTATTGTTTGTCACTTTGTGACATTAAATTATCAAGCTAATTTCTTCAAGTCAAAAACCGGAATAATTCATACACAGTTTGCTTTTAGTCTGCTTCCCTTTTCCTTTCTCTCCCATCCTCCCAAACCTGATGCCACACTGTAAATGAACAATGTTTCTTCATTAGTCCTCAGTGCCAAAATATGCTTCTTTGAGCTGCAGCTGTTTAATGTTGCCCTACTCTGCCTTTTCTCCCGTGTCTCCTCTGATCATTTCTGTGTCCTTATTATCCTCTTCCCTCCGTCCTTCCTTTTTTTTGCCTACCTTTCCAGTTTCCTCTATTCTCTCCTGTGGACTCCACCCTTTTCTTTGACTTTGACACCCGCCTGTCAACTTTTCCCCATCCCTTCGGGTAAGTATGTCTCTTCGCGTGGAGTTAACCGCATAACATTTCTGATGTTGTTTGTCTACCACTGCTCTGGACAATCTCCGAGGATAACATCTGTGAAATTAGAGCTGTCAACACACACGCTGTTTCTACATGAATGTGGTTTGCTGCCCCTCAGTTGTTCAATATCTGTGTCAGTGGTTTGGCAAAAGGGGCTACCCACATGGTACAGTAGGGCAGGACTGAGAAAAGTGGTTTCCTGTGGGGGTTTGAGGCCTAGACCCTTTTCTCCCCCCTCCTCTCTGGGGTCCTGTCAGCCCAAGGTATTTCCCCTCTCTGATTGACTGCAGAGATAGGTTGTTAGCTGTAGGGTCTGTGTCAGGGTGCATGTGTGTGAGAGTGCTTCAGACATTGTATGAGGTAACATATGTTCTGGTTTGTATTGTAGCATGACTGAACAAGTGCCATTGTACTAAGAGACTAAAGTGCACAAGCAATTGGAATTGGTCTTACTGAAATGAAAATGTAAAAAACCTAAAATGTCATGCTACATTCAGACATGTATTTGAAGAAACGTCTTTCTTTGTCAAACGACGTATCACATTCTCTGTTATGAAATCAGCAAGCGTTCACTTTTATGTTTAGCTTCAGCGTGTCGTGTGTGTGTGTGTGCATTCCAATGTGATTAAATGCACTCCTTTGAACCTCTCTCTCATGTCAGGCTAATATTTGACCATATCATGCAAGATGTTTGACATTAGTAAAAAAAAAAATCTGTTACCACTTGTCCCTTTACCGGGGTCTGTAGTGAGTCAGAGGCAGAGAGAGAGGAGATGGTTTGCTGTGCTTTAAATGCTGTTTGTATATTGCAGCATATTAATCTTTACTTCAGGATAAAAACTTATTCCACAGACCTGTTACTTGAATTTAGTTCTTCTCAGGAAGTTGATTTTATTGCAGCATAATTTTAGCCTGTTTCCTTCCAGAAAATCTAAATATGCGAGTACGCAGGGATTCAGTGACTTCCTCGGGGACATTAAATATAATGTTGGAAACATAGTCTGTTTCGAGGATTGAACTTTTGACCTGGCGGATCCCAGGGTATCTCTAAACACCAGGTTATCTTTCTTTTGTTCTGTCGGCAGCTGTTGGCTTTAGTTCTCTTTGATGTCTTTCAAAATAGCTGTTCTGGAAATACTCTTATCTGTGGTAATGCAAAAACATGGATGAATACATTTTTATGAACTGCGTAGTAATCTCAGAGCAGTTGGTTTGACTTTACCAAACCAAGCTGTGTGTAATCCCCTGTAGGTAGGAAGTCACCCCTCACAGTACGTTACACCCGGTGAAGTGAGCATTATTAGCAAAGGAACATGAGGTGGCAGCCAGCAAAAGCCCAGGCGGAGCCATAAAAGGCTTCAAATATTTAGGAGGGGAATATCACTGCTCATGGGTCCCAGCGGGGCCAGTGTGCCCCGTAAACCTCTGCTAATTTATTTCTAATGGTGGAGCTCAGGTGCAGAAACGGCAGCACGAGTAAATCACCCAAGCAAAGTCCTGCTTAGTGGTGAGGGATTGATGGCCCCAATTGATATACAGGGATTTTGGTATTTTCCTGCAGCGACTCTTCACTTTTTTTAAAAATAAACTTTGATTAATGGTTAAAACTTCTGTGGAAGTTGTTGTCTTTGGAGGAAGCCACGCTCCTACGGGAGTAATTAGAACGCCATAAAAATTCTCAAGTGACGGACTGAATTAAAACTAAGACTAAAGTTTATGTTTAATTGTATTTCCAACAGAAGTCCAATGTAGATGTGGAGCCCAAGATGTCGCTGACAGAGAGGATGAAGATCCTTAAAGACAAGGAGGAGCAGTGGAAGAGCAAAGGCAAAGGAGCGGCCAACGACTCCATCCAGTTCACTGTGGCTGGACGCATGGCAAAGAGAGGTGAACAGGGGTTTCTTCATTGTGGCTTCACGCATGTGAAGCAAGCTTATCCCTAAAAATACAAATCTATCTGTGTTTCACCAGGTCTTGTGTCAGATACGGGAAAGGAGGAGTCACCTCTTAGCATCTCCAAGAAGTCTAATGCCACACCTGTGAAACCACTTGAAGGTATTTACTCAGTGTTTAGTCTGTGACTGACTCATTTAGTTAATCAATACCCAGTTAAATACAGTTTATACAAACACCTGAAACAAACAGGAGTTAAGATATTGTGAATATTTAAAATCTATACGCAGGAAACAAATTTAGATTAATTCTGGTTACAACGTATTGGATTTTGTGTTTGTTTCTTCTGGACAGAAATCTCCAGTAGAACTGATGTAAAGGTGGAAGGAGATAAACGACTTGACAAGCTTGAGTCTTTCCTTGACAAGCTTCATAATAAAGGTACAATCCTCATGTGTGTTTAGTCACAGGAGATAATATTTTATTAATCAACGATTTTTATGCATGGAACATTCTGTTTATATATGTTTTCCACAGTTTTTTAGCATTTTAGTTCCAGTTTCATGTGTCTAGTATCTAGTACCTGCAGCAGTTAATAAGAAAATCACATAGTTTATCCAGTTCATTTTGTTTCTGTATGAATCACTGTCCTCTGAACTTGTCCTTTTTTAAAATCACCATTCAGCCAAAAAGCATCAATAGCAGGAGAAAAATTCTTCGTAACATTTCCTCCTCCATTCTCTCTGTTTCCTACCATGCTCGGCGGCTCAGGCATGAGCAAAAGCAAGACATCCACCATCGAGGTGACGGCAGAGACGGAGAAGGAAGTGATGACCCTGGATGATCAGGAGACTTTTGGCAACTTTTTTAAATCTGTGTCGCACTCGGCAGTCCAGGACAGCGTGGTTGTGACTGAGGAAGACCTCAGCCAGATCCAGGCAGATTCACCAAAGTTAGTTTATAACAATCATAAATTAATATTAAAAAGTGTTTGTTTAACACTTATTTTCAATTAGTGTTGATTGAATTCGTACACGTTATCAGGCTCACCTCGGCTGTAGAAGAACACAAGCGAGCAGTGCGTCCAGCGCGGAGGAATCAGGGCTCGAGGAACCCTCTGCGGGCTCTGGCTGCCCGCAACGACATCCGGCAGGTCTACACAGAACAGAGACTTAACGTAGCCACAGTGGAGACCAAGAGGATCCAGGTGGAGAGAAGTAAGATAACAACACGGGCATAAGAAAAACAACTCCTGTTTACTATAAATATGTATATGCACAGATTTGTTCCTTAACCTTGTTGGGAAAGCATGCGTTGGTTATTGTAAACATAGCTTTGCCTTTGGTTTAGATTTATAGAAAACGTTTTCTGTTGGTATCAGATTTAGTTGAACTTCAAATACAAGAAAGCATTTTTGTCATCCTGCTGATGTTACTGCAGTACTAAGGCTGTCCAAAGCCTTAGAAATCTTATTATGTGTATAAGTGGCCAAAAAGATCAACTTACTTCTAAACTACTAAAGATCAACAACTTTTGGTGGGAAATTGCGTTTCTCCTGGTAATTTAACCTGATGTACTATAAACCGCATGAAAACAGAGGTTGGAAAGAATGAGATTAAGATCGTCATGCAAGTTATACGAATGTACTTTCTCTACTGCTTGCATATTTTCTATATTCAGCTCCTCTCTACAGATACTATTCACAGCCCAGTCTGTGACCTCTTAACAGTTCACGCAATAGGAAGCGAACGCCACAGCTTTAAAAAGTATGTGCAGTTTCGTGTAGCACACATGAAACAAAAAAAACCTCCGACGTTCGTACTTCTAGTAATTTATCATCTATTCTCTTTGATTTGTTGGCAGATCATTGCATGCTCATTAGTTCAGCCTGGAATAATGGATAACTGTGGCACTATTCTTGTTTTCTTCTGCACCCAGTGGCTAAACACTCCAACCTGGCCGATGTGGCCTTGGCGGGCCTCGCCAGCAAGGAGAATTTCCGCAAGGTCAGCCTGCGCAGTGTCAAGTCCACAGACGTTGTGACCAACAACAGCGCCCTGCCTTACAGCAAACTCATGCTTATTCGCATCAAAGGCAAGTGAACATACTATATTCTATATGTTTTTCTGTACGGTCATTTCAAAGTTGATACGCCACAACAAGTGATTTCAGCGCCAGCTGAGTGATTCATGTATCGGATCAAAACTGTTGTGGTGGTCTGTAGGTCGAAGGCACGTCCAGGTGCGCTTGGTGGAGCCCGCAGCCTGCTCGCTGAACAGTGGTGACTGCTTCCTCCTTATAACGCCAAAGCACTGCTTCATGTGGACCGGAGAGTTTGCCAATGTCATTGAGAAGGCTAAGGTTAGTAAGTGTCCCACATTGAATAAAATCAATGCTGCAGAGACGGATAAGACACTGGTTGATATCTTAATTACCAGAACCAGGCTACATAAACTGTTTGCTCTGCCTAAGACGTACGTATAAAAGTACAGTATACTTTGTGTGAGCAGGCTTCGGAGATGGCCTCGTTTGTTCAGGCCAAGAGGGACCTCGGCTGCAAGTCCCCCCAGGTGACGGTGCTGGAGGAAGGAATCAACACTGAGAGCAAATGGGCTAAAGAGTTCTGGAGCCTGCTGGGAGGAAAGGCTAAATATAGAGGTACGCACGTCATAAATGTTATCATGTCAAGAATTGTCTGTATAACTACACATATGCTTAGCCTGCTTTTTCTACACTGTGTGTGGTGTTCTTTGCATGTGTTTTTGTTTTTATAGGGGCAGGGGAGCCAGAGGAGGATGAACTGTATGAAAGTGGGGTGCAGGACTCGAATGGTGTGTACAGACTCCAGGGAGACAAACTATTGCCGCATGAAGATGCCTGGGCCTCCATCCCAAGTGTGTCCCTGCTCAACTCTAAAGAGGTAGCACCACCTATGACCTGGAACCTGAAAGTGTTAAAATAAATATGTCTGAAATAAAAAACACACAAAACTTTGTCCTCTCACCAGGTCTTAGTATTCGACTTTGGCAGCGAAGTTTACGTGTGGCATGGAAAGGACGTACCGTTGAGTGACAGGAAGGTAGCAGTCAAACTCGGAAAACAGCTCTTCAGCAGCAGTTACGACTACAGCAACTGCAGAGTCAACCCTTTAGATGCCTCATGCACAAATGAGGATGTGCCTCAGTGAGTATGACATAACTTTGAACCTAAACTAAATTCAATAGGTTTTTTATTATTGAGATCACAAGGTGGCAGCAAATGTTCTTAGGTCATTGGTTGTGTTATTGTAGCCTCTAGTGGTTTCATCTTGTCAGTACAGCTGCTCAGAAGATACTTTTTTTTTCCTTGTGTGCGTCTGTGTGTGTGATATGCAGGAAGGGAGAGAGTCGTCCAAGTTGGGCTCTGTTTGGTCGTTTGTCAGAGCACAATGAAACGGCCCTGTTCAGAGAGAAGTTCCTGGACTGGGCAGAGAGGAAGAAAGAGGAAGCCGTTCAAGATGAGGAAATCAAGGTAGATGCATTTTATGCATGTTAAAGGTTAGCGAAGGTTAGGTTAGTCGAAACAGCTGAACCTCGACTTCATTCATTATTTCCTGTTGTTCTGTTTTAAATGAATTAAGAATAAACAGTGAGCTCCTCTCACTGTCCAGATATTGAATATACTGAGCTAAGAACTAAACTACATATTTGATTTAATATTGACTAACATTGCCTAATGTGTGTGTGTGTTTTCAGAGCCCAGTGTGCTCCACTGTGCGCTCTCCTCTCGACACCGACCTGCAGCCTTGTGATGCCAAAGCCTTGCTGGACAATGAGCCTGAGCCTGTGAAGACTGTTCTGGAGGGGGTGAATGTCCAGCGAGGGTACGGCCTGGTGAGAACAGAAGAGGGTAGACAGGCAGAGTTAGCTACGGTAGCCGTGGATTCCTGGCATATCAAAGAGCACAGTGAAGAGGAACTGCCTAAAGAGAGCCTGGGCCAATTACACGAGGGAGACGCCTACATCATCCGGTGGAAGTACTCTATCACCACACTGGGTGAGTTGTGTTTGGCCTGAAGGACAAACCATGGTCTTAACGTGCTGAAAGCAGAAGTGCATTTAGCGCATTTCTGTTTTGTTCTCTCAGTGGGGAAGCGACAGAAACCCGGCGAGCTGAGCACAGGTTCTTCTGGTAGAGAGAGAACTGCTTGTTTCTTCTGGCAAGGCCGTCACTCGAGCATCAGTGAGAAAGGAACCTCTGCCCTTATGACTGTGGAGCTAGGCAGCCACAGAGGGTCACAAGTGAGAATCAGTTCATCACTGTAACATACATAAATCAGTTTTTAGGAGTAGCAGTAACAAGTAACAGAAACAAATACTTCATTCATCTATACGTTCCAATAAATAAGACATGAATGTCTTTTTGTGTCTGATTTGCTCTCTAGGTATTAGTGAGTCAAGGAAAGGAGCCTCCATGTTTCCTTCAGCTCTTCCAGGGCGCTTTGATCATCCACAAGGGCAGCAGAGAAGAGAGTGCCAACAACGCAGGTTAGAAAACACCATTAAGCTTTCAACGAGTTTCTGTATTACTGCAGAATGTTTCTGATTGTCTGTATCGCGTCTGTCGACAGGTGACTGGAGGTTGTTCTGTGTCCGTGGCGAGGCAGAGAGCGAGGCCTCACTCGTGGAGGTGGCCTGCCAGCATTCCAGTTTGCGCTCGCGTGTCAGCCTCGTGCTGCTCAACGCTCAGAAAGGCAAGCTCTACTTGTGGCATGGCTGTAAAGCACATGCCAGTGCCAGGCAGGTGGCGAAGAAAACTGTGGACAAACTAACCCAGAGGTAAGAAGAGCCTATTTATATTGTAAATAGATGAACGTACCATTAAAGTAGCGGAGCACCTATTATTTGTGTTTCTTTTCTAGGTGTCCCTCAGAATTGGGTCTGACCAGCAGCAGCAGTGTGAAGGTTGAGGAGGTAGAGGAAGGAGCCGAGCCCCCAGAGTTCGTGAAGGCTCTGGGCCAGCACGACACGAAGGCGTATGACTGTATGCTGCAAGGTGCGTCCTCATACGCTACTTAAAGCCACTGTGTCTGTTCGGTGCGAGCTGATGGTGGTGGTGTTGTCTACAGATCCAGGGAAGTACAACCACACACCTCGGCTGTTCCGACTAAGTGCCAGCTCCGGGGTGTTTGAAGGGAAGGAGCAGCTGTACCCTGCCAGGGTGACCGAAGGAGTTACGGCGATGCCATTCCTGCAGGAGAATCTCTACAACACACAACAGCCAGGTACCACACACCAACACAAGCTGTTTCTGTTTGTCCGGATATCTAAAATATCTAAAACTGAACCACTCCTCCGTCCTTCTACGTCACAGATCAATGCAGAACCACTTGTGATGATGTCATAGGTCAGAGATGTTACTGGAATGGCATCTGTATAATGTTTAGCTGTTGCTTGACAGAGACATACAAAATAAAATGTATTTCCGGCAACATTTATTTACTAAGAAAACATCTCTTTCTTAGGTAAAATTTTCTGGCTGGAATAGAAATCCCACTCATATTTTATAGCTTTGTCCTCTAAGGTTTATATGGCCAAATACAGTGGTTGTTCTGTTTTTTTAGATGAATCACTAATAATGCTAGAGTATGCAATAAGTGCACAACCGTCGTAGCTAACTGTCATGCTAATACTTCCCCAGCCCTGTTCATGCTGGACAACCGCATGGAGGTGTACCTGTGGCAGGGCTGGCAGCCTGAAGACACCCAGTGCACTGGATCTGCAACTATGCGCTGGGACAATGAGAGGAAGTGTGCTATGGAGACAGTGCTGCAGTACTGCAAAGGTCAGAGGTCACAGACAAGCATTTGGCTAAATAGCTAGTGAGGGCTAATAATGTAATAGGACGGGTGTATGAGCCTAGAGCCACACGGTGGAGTGTCACGCTAAGGATTCATGGGAAACCTACAACGTGCTCTCTTGGATTACTTTTCTAAAACGTGAAACTGAGTTGTGTAGTCCTGTGTTGTTAATCAGTATTTTAGTTATTTATTTAGGTATTTAATTATTTCCTCAGTCTTCAGTCGTGGGCAGTAAAACGTAGAATGCTAGGGCTCACCTAACAAGCTGTTGAGACAATAACAAGATGACATTTTATTTCTAGAAATATTTTAAGCCCTTTTAATTTGGACTTGGAATCACATGCATCAGGACTAGGGCCTTTAATTTGAAATTGTTTTTACAATACTGGCCTATTACTATTTGCAGAGAAAAATCCTCGGCGCCCCCCTGTGGCTTATCTCATCCTAGCAGGCTGTGAGCCACTTACCTTCACCAACATCTTCCCGTACTGGGAGAAGGACACTAGTATCTCTTCAAAGGTGGGACATCTGTCTCCTCTCACTGCAATGCCATTTTTACTACACACGTGTGCTTTTGCCTGAGTTTTTTTCAGAGCCTAGACTGGGGACGGCTGAAGCTGAATAATGACATACTCCATTGATGCTTTTTGTATGTAGCTGACAGTAGGATCCATGTGGATTAAGTGTCTGTTTAAATGGTTAATAATTTTTTTTCTGTAGCAAAGAGGAAAAAATTGACAGTCTGGGATTAAAACCTTTGTCATTTCATCTTTAAGAAATTCAGGAGAACCGTATTATTTAATACATGTAAAGTTTGCTATTTAAATCGATTATGTAAGATGTATATTTATAGGTTAGACATATAGAGAAATTAAAACTGGTACCTTTTTTTCCTGCTGTAATTTATGTATGTATGTATGCAGGCTGAGAGCTCCAGGAACAAAGTTATCCTGGTGAAGGATGCTCTGTCTAAGCTCAGTAAGCAGCAGTACTCCATTGAGGAGCTGACCAGGAAGCCACCACCAGAGGGAGTGGACCCACAGCGTCTGGAGGACTACCTGTCAGACCAGGACTTCAAGGTAGGACACTGGGGGACTTCCAGAAAAAAAAATCAGAAATAAAGTTTATTAATTGAAGCGTTAGCGGCGGTTTCTTGCCAAAAGAAGCCAATGATGGAAATTAAAACAAAATAGTATTTGCATATAACACATTCCTTGAGCTCACTATTAAATTGAAAAAAAAAACTTAAAGTAAATGCAACATCAAAAGACACTGGTTCATATGAAGAAACTCCAGACTCACTGAAAGTTACTAAAATACATATAGACGATCACACAATTCTTAAGCATGGGTTCACAGCTATTCTTTTGGACATAAATACAGCAAAACATACTGGTCCTGCGGTAAAGTTCAGTCTCAGTCGCACGTTGTGGATCCAAACAGCCTGTTCTCAGGTTCAGAAGTCTCATTGAGAGTTACACAAACAACCTGTTTGCTATGACTCTGAAGGTTGCACAGCTGTTTGTTACAGGTAGCCTCCTTTTGATGTGTGTGTGTGCGTAATGACTCGTGTGACTTTTTGTGACTTTTCTGTTTCGCAGACACTTCTAGAGATGAGTCGCATTGAATTCAACGCCCTGCCAAACTGGAAGCAAAAGAATCTGAAGAAAAGCAAGGGTTTGTTTTAAGACACATTTTCCTGTTCACAAACTTCTTTTTTCTAAGTTCTTTTTCTACGTTTTTGTATTTCAGGACCTGTCCTCATTTTGTAAGATAAAAGTAGCCAATGTGCAATTTTGTTCAAATATTGAGCTATTTTTAAAAAGTGAAAACCATTTTTAGTGTTTCCTTGTGTCATTTAAATATTTTAGTCAACAGTAATGTGCAATTCTTAACCTTTTTGATGGTTCTATGGTAAAAAAAGTTACCCACATACTATAAATATGTAATATACTATATATGAATGTGTTGTGTTTGCTCCAGACATGTCGATTGTTGTGTGAGAATGTTTTTGTCTTTGGTTTAAAACTGAGTTATCCATCAGTTTTAATGTGTCATGGAAAAGCCAGCTCTGTGTAATGGGATTAAATTGTCCAGAAAAATGTCTACACTTTGAAAAAAAAGAAGAAAAACCAAACAAGTTCAGAGAACTATACCTATAATTTGTTTTCACTTTCAAGAAGCATGGTGATGAAGATTGTACTCGTCTGACATCTTAAACCAACAAACATTCGCTGTTTATAGTTTTATTTTTCTTAGTGTAGAGAGATGGTATCTCCAAAAATCCAAACACTTCCTTATTCATTTGTGTAATAAGGTATCGTAACATCATGAAGGTCAAAATTCTGTCAAAAACGAAACATGAAATTAACCAAAAAAAGTTAGGTAAGTTCTAAGTATTTCCTTGTTTTCATGAATAATTCACTTCGTGCCATTGATGCAAGCCATCGGATAAATTGGTTGTTTGGGACCAAATAAAACGTGTGTGTGTGTGTGTGTGTGTGTGTGTGTGTGTGCATCTACAAAGTATTAAGTGTGTAAGAGAGAAACTGCCTTTTTATGCTCCCTGTGATGATGTGTTATATCAAAAACATACTGTTATTATGACTACTTGTGATAAATTTGAAAATTCTCTGCATGTTGTTCAAAAATGTTTTACATAATGAACAAGTATTAATATGTTGCAATATGGATTTTTGTGGTACATACCATATGCATAAGAAGCCAGATTTTATTTCTTGGCACATAAAGGTGAGCATTGGTGTTTGGCAAATAAGATATTAATGCCCTTTCTTCCTCTTTAAATAAAAACAACAACAAAATGTTTGGTTCTATACCTCTGTTGAACATCACGAGCATTTAGAATAGTCATGATATTACAGACAGAAAGTCAGAAAGCTCTTTTTGTAGACATCTTCACGGCAGGTGGAACAAATCACATGGACAATGGCTCAAATTTGTCAAAGGTCTCACAAGAACAAGCACTTGACTAGATCCTGCTAATCTAAACACCCCTATACTGTATTTAGTCTATACTGTAGCCTACATGGCCTGATTGTGCTGCAGTGTAGCAGCTGATGATAAATGTTTATGACATCGTTCAAGGTTTGATGAAAACATCCTGAAGCCTTTTATTCAAATACTTCTTTGAAAACTACTGCATAAAGTTACCATGTAATAGTTTTCATATTTAAACACCAGGTGGTGTTGTCTGTCCAAGCATTATTTGAAAAATTCAGTTTCCTGTAAAAAAAATGTTCATCTGTCTTTTTAGCCATACATAAAACATGACAAGAACAAAATGAAACATTTACAACACACGCACACAAACTTGCTGCTGAAAGCCTTGGACATTGTGTCAGAAACATTCATGAATATCCATAATGTCGCTCATGCATTTCAATAGCTGTTTTAAACACCACCTGTTCGGCTGGCACCAGGGTTACTGACATACAATATATCCAAACACACCCGCTCCTCTCCACTTCCCTGTAGAGCCTCAAATCACAGCGATGTCAACGAACAGCGCGTGCACCACCCAAAGTTATTTCCACAGCAGATGGCAGGAGGCATTTGTTGCTTCCGCGAACAACTGGGCTGCTGGTTCATTTATTTATTACCTGCTCTGTCCTGTGAGCATTAATCACCTGCATTGTGCCGCCTTCTGGCTCAGGTGCCACAGCCGCCCACAGTGCGGCTGACGTGCAGGCAAACAATGAAGCCGCTAACACAAGGCAGATTAGCCTGAGTAATAACTCTGAATGTGAGATGATGATGGAGCTGGGCGCACGGCTTCGATCAAACCCCAAATCCTTCCTGTGCTTAGGCCTGAGGATTTCCTAAACTCAATTTGAACTCGTGCTTAAGCAATATTTCATGAAGCAAACCCCTGGTTAAACACAGACACGTCCTCTTCATCTATCCTACAGTAGCCATCACTGGAACACGTTTTATGTGAAGATATCAGTGAATGTTAGTCAGAAGCAGACAAAAGTTAGGTTTCAAACCAGCATCAACAAAGATTAAAGCTGGAGCAGCAGATGTTTGCAGGTTGGAGAACCAGTGAGTCATTCAGATTCTCATATCTCACAAAGCAATCGCCTGTAAAGAAAAAAAAAGAAACAGAACTCTTGTTTTTTATGTGGGAAAAGCAAGGCCTTGAAAAATTCATTGTTCGTTCTGAGTGCAGCAGCCGATATTGAGCTGTAGCAATAACCTTGGATGCCTCTGTTTATGTGCGTGTGTGCTGAGGAGAATCACTAAGAATAAAGTGAAAATGTTGCTAATCGATGTTGCTCTTTGGCGTCACTCCCAGCAGCGAGCTGGAGCCGGAGTCCTGCTGCTGAGATCAACGTGCCAAGTTCTCCAGGACTGCTTAGGAGCCGCAGCGCCGTTAAATCTCTGAGCTGTACAATATGTGCACCGCGATCCACATCAAGGGTAATTTGAACCATTTTGGTTCCGTTTAAGGTTTGACTGAGAACATTGGGTATCTGCCCCGTGCACCTTTCACAAAATAGTTCCAGTCAGCAGTATCTGACGGTAGTAAAGCTCTCATGAGCCCTGGAAAATGCCTGCTCACAATTAGGTTACAATTCATTTGACCACAAATGTGAGTCTTTGAATGGAAGCCAGGAGGGCTGAACCTACACACCCAGCAGTGCCAGCTGTAGCTGCAGATTGATTAAACTTTAATGTTCTCACGCAATCACATGGTTATTAACAGCTAATATCAGCACCACGAGGGTCAGCAGAGCCGTACTGCGCCTCCTAGTCAGCTCAGTAATCCATTATCATGTGTCAGAGCATCAGGATTACAGCAAGAAACGCAATGTGCACAAACATATGTTGGTTAGATTTGGTTTGGGCTAAAATAAAGATTTACTGAAGTAACAGCAGTCTGAAGCTGAAGGCCACCCACCATCAGGCCAACCTTGTTCTCGTCACTCCAGACCAACACTGACTGCTCTGTCGTAACAGCAGTCAACATATCAGTATGTGCCCTCTGGCCTGTGGTACTGTTGGAACAGACAGTTAATAGTGTGATTACAGAGTAGAGCAATTTTGACCAGAACCCTCAAACCAGGACTGACATGCTCATTACTCTGAGTTGATCTACTTTGGTCTCCTTCAGCGCGCAGTTCGGAGCTTCTCCGAGCCGTTATGTTCCACTCATACATTGTCTGACTGTCTTATGCCTCATCGTTGATGCATAGTAGTTTACAGCCAGAACAGTAAGAGAACGAGCCAATATGCAGCACATTTATTTTATTATTTACATGTTCATATATCATAGCATCCTCATTAAAAAAATGTGTTGCTTTCCTTCTAATGGAAGCTTAAGAGGTGTTGATCTTCCTGTAATGGAATTTAAATGAAAGAACGAAATGCGATCAAACAAGCGAAACACTTGCACGGCACACACGTTTCGGATTAGGAGCGCTCTCACAGAGCCAGTCGCTGGAGTGAGCGTTTATGTTGTCTGATGTGTAATGTCAGCGGGTATTTCCAGGCGGCAGATGGTGACAGTTTGCCTACTTAACTTCAGCACAACACGCTCACACACTCGCACACACACACGTACAAGCTCACGCGCGTCAACTAAGCGTCCACCACGCAGAGAGAAGACAAACAAACACATACCCTGTTCATTCCTCTACCACCCTCTGACAAAAGCAGGTACGGTGCACCACTTGCATGCATAAACTCCCTCTTCACAAATATGAACACACACACACACTTCCCAGTGACAAAAGCCTGCCTGTATCAACCGTGACATCAGTCCTGTTCCCGTAGGTGAGAGGGGAACTGCGGATGACAGATTGATGGAACGATCTTTCTCACTCCCTCATCCATCATTTCAGCCTGTTTATCGTCGTCATGCTTTTCCATCCATCTGCTGGAGGGAGAGACACAACCATTTAGGCCAGCCCTGACCATCGAGTCACCCAGAGGGGTTTTAGACAACGCACAGCCTCGCTCCTACCCAATGCAAGGACGCCACAATTTGATTAGCTCAAATTAAAACAAAGCGCTGTCAACTTGACCTTGTCTTTGTGAATAAAGGTTGCACAGCGTCTTTTATAGACGGTGATGTGGACAGAAAAATGTGCCCTGTGGTGGCTCAGCTGCTTCATAATCTAATTCCAAAAGTTCTGTACCTGAGTGAAGTTGGGAAAAGCCCAACACTTAATCTCAACGCGTGGAGGGATTTGCCTAAGCGCCACTAAGACCTGTCTCCGCTGATGAAGTGCACACTTTGGATTTTGAATCCGTCCATCTCAACCAACCTGTTTTGCACTTACAAGCATGAGTTAAGAAAACAGGGAGATGAAACTGCAAAATAGTGCATGTTGCACATGCAGCGATGTCTTGATTCAATAATGACTCAGCAGGGGGAGGATTCAAAACTACATTTTGTATTTACTTATTTTATCTTTTGAAGCGTTTTGATCACCTGAATCATTTAAGTGACAATTATGCAAAAAACAGGTGGTTCTGTCTGTCATCGTAAAAAACAACTGGTTCTATACCCTCCATTCCTATTGATATATTGATACATTGATAGGCACTGAAGCACCTACTCTACTCTACAAGTACAGGAAACGACATCACTTTCATTCAGACTTCACATGATACGCTCAGCAGAAACTTTTCTGTCTGTACTTAACTCAGCCAGTGAGCTTTTCTCCACTCGTGCCCATCGTGCGGTCCGGCAGCATTAAATGCAGTCGCCCACTGTTGGACGTGGATCGTGAGCTGCTGTGTGGCAGGGGAAACTGAATTTGTTCTGCCCTACTACTATGTTCTCCCCCTTTCTTCCTCACATCCAACCAACACATGTCCCTCCTGCCTTGTCTCGTCTATGTGAATCGATTCGCTTGGAAATTACACTTTCATAAGTGTCACCTACTCCTCACTGACTGATAGCAGTAATCTGAACAAACTGTGAAGTACTAAATGTCTGAAAATGATAAAATGACAGCAATTTTCTACAGAACTTCTTCATTCTGTGTATTTTAGAGCTTTTTACTAGCATACGCTTTCACTACTTTCTCACTGCCTGTTCCATGTCCTTTTCCATCCATCAAACTGCAAACACAGTCTGTCTCTAAGTCTCAGTCATTTAGTCACCTTTGCTGTGCTGGAATATATCTTTATCTTATCTTTAAACTGCAGGATGCATTTCACTGCACATGAAATGTATATATATATGGTAATAAAGAATCGTGAATCGCACTGGGATATATTGTACTTATCATGCACATTTCTTTAGAATATATGTAAAAATAAATATAAAAAAGCTCAAAATGATGAAAGATTGTACATGTCTTGCTGAGGGTTAGATGCAAAGATTGACTTTGCTCTGTGAGGCAGAAAAAACATCAATTGCTTTTCTAGACGTCTATAACATCAATTACCACGTGACTCCTAGCAACAAAATGAATATGCAGATTAATAAATAAGTTGATAAGTTTACCATAGTTAGAACACAGTGAAGCACACCTCTCTAACGCTCCCTGAATTGATTCTATGCTTGTCATGCATTAGATAACTGTAGAATCTATTTGGTGAATGTGGAGAATGAGCTAACCGGTGAGTAGCCGCCATCCTTTCTGCTCTCGTTGTAATTAGACTGCAGCTGAGGGCTTGACAGGGGGGTGATACTGTGCTGAGATTTCACTGATGAGCACTGTAGGGTCAGTTCACATGTTACACTATGACACACAGACTAACATGGGAGGAAGAAAGACGACACCGTTACTGAACAGTAGTCTTGAAGATGACTTATTTCTACAGAGTATGTTCCTACTGTGGCTCAATATAACCTCATCCTCGCACGCAGATGCTGTGAAATTGCTTTTATAGTCGTGTTTACCTTCGCCTGTAACGCTCACCGCACACGCGCCTGGTCACGCTCACGTTTTCATATACATGCTGCACATTTTTCATTTCAAATATATCAATAAATATATTTTCTGTTGGGTTTCAGTGTCACTACAGGTGCTCTATACTGCAGAACCTCTGTATTTGTTTCATTTTTAAATCTGTCCTTCGTTCTCTCTCTCTCTCTCTCTCTCTCTATCAAACAGTCTGCCTCCTTTCATCTTTCGACCCCTATGAGAATAAAGCAGTTTGGAAAATGAATGAATGAATGAATGAATGACACAATTTGTTGAGTTTCAACCTGCTCTTTATAATTGTTTCAAACTGTTTCTTTTTCCTTCTTCTAACTTGCCATTGCAACGTCACTGGCCCTAAACATATAAAATATGATGCTGCAGAACTGCAGTATCGTTACAAATGAATGCCGTGTGTCAGTGTGTAGCACTGATAACATACAGTTGGAAACACTGACTGGCTGACCCCTCTCACTGGGTCCCTGAGGAGGCAATGCACTCAAGTGGCTGAGTCAGTTCCTCCAGCGTGTGTCAGTGCAACAGCACGCGGCATGCACAAGCACAAAAGAAATAACTGTCATCAAGGTACACACATGTGGACACACTACTGCGCAGCCTGACATGATGTATGTTCTTACATTGCACAACATCAAAGAACTGTTTCCTCCTCTCAGTCCCCAAACCTTCTGTTTAATTCTTCTTCCTCGCGAGTGTAATTTTCTGTGAGCAGCAGGATGTCTCGCCTTCTATGCCTGTGCTAATGATGTTGGCAACACCAATATGCATGTCAGAGGAGAAAATATAACATGTCACAGACTTCATATTTAGCTTTATATTAGCTTAATATCAACAAATAATCAGGAAAATTCGTTTTGGCAGAATCCTCTTTTATGCAACACCAGCAATTTTTCACGAGAAGCTCGATTTCAGCAGCGGCAGAAGTGATTCTTGTTTTATAGCTGCAAATTCCTCTCCCACCTCAGTGCAGTCCATTACAGGCATTTTCTATCAAGGGAGTTTATTACAGGCAAAAAAAAAGGAAATCACCACAATCCCTCTATTTCCACCAGGGAGCGCGTGTTTCCTGTAATGACATCCATGCACATTGACATATTTGTAAAATAATGGGTGTGATGACCCCTCCTGATAAGGGGTTATGAACAAAACCATTTTCCTGCTGTTTTACAGCCTCCCTAATGATTTGTGCTACCTGCTGCCTGGGGCGTTAGTGGCGTGCCCCTGATCTGTCTCAGCATGACGAGGTTGTCGTGTAACGACGCGGCAGCGTTTTCATGCACCGAAAAGCAGCCTGATCTGTGTGTTCGTTGTGATCAGCCACGGTTAACTTGATGGATGGGATGCGAGTCTCAGAATAAACTGTCAGTCTTCCAAAGTGTTACAACCACAGTTGTGCGATTCATCACGCCCACCAGTAGCCTGCATGTGCACACACTTGAACTCCTGCTCACCTTCTGCTGCAGAGAGCGAAACCTCACAACCTTCAGTTAAGATTAATGAATTACATTTATTTTCTATATTGCAAAAGAAAGCAGACGGCTAAAGCTGTATCTTGAAATTGAAACAGAAATCTGAACCTTTTAAGGAAACACCAATTTAGAAACATGGGGTTCATTACTGCAGAAACAGCAACGTGCACACCCCACATTCCTAAAGCCATGATGTTCAATGGCAAAACATGCTCCTGTACACAAGCCCTGTACCCTATGCACATTTATCTGACCCAATAGTTTTATTTGCAGTTACTCTCACCTGAATAATAAGTCTTATATTTCGATTGTAGTCCCCAGTAACTATGAGGCTTTTTCATTGAAAGAAGAGTTTGACTGTGAGGCCTGGCTTTCTCCTCTTGTTTGAAGTCATTGTGCTGTGATAACTGGCTGCTGGCTCGAAGATTAATAATCACATTTACAAACATGTCTGACAGTCCTCAAATGTTGTTTAATGACTATGGTCAGAATGAAGTTAACTTCCTTTTTAAAACATGTCAGAAGCTAAAATCTGGCCTAGCCACTGGCCTCAGACTTCAAACACACCCTAAGCTAAAGATTTTTAATGATTTACATGACCTAAAGATTCATTCTATTAATGTACACAATAACAGTATCTGTTTTTTTACTAAATATATCCATAAGGTGATCTATTAAATGTCACCTGCTCAGCTGTAAAATTTGCTCATGCTGTATTTCACTGACAGCTCTCATGGACACTTCACCCCCTGTGGTGAACCACGGATCCCGTCATGGGAGGTTCAGTCAGTGTATGTAGCACACACACAAACACACAGAAACACTCCACTGAACACTTCACCTCTCATGTGGCTCTCCACCGAGGCTGCTTCGATCTGCCCTCCGAGCTGAGATGCACAAAAGCTCAAGGAAGCATAATTAACACTCAGCATCTGACACATACTGTACTTCCTACACATAATCTCACATACAGAGACACTTGTGCACATCAGACATTACCTTACCGCTCATAAAGAGAGAAACGCGACACCTGTACTGTGCTGTCAATTAGTAGCTAGATTTAATCCAGACACGATCAAAAGCAACAAACAGGAATAAAATCTGATAACACAGTTCCCACTGATGTCTGTGTTCTTTTTCCATCACACAGCTCCATATGGACTTACAGGTGGCTAATGCAGGCACCTTATGGCTTAGGTGATGGATAACAGCTTCGCTTCACACAGCCGGTGTTAGTCAGACTGTTAAGCACTTCAGAATATTCCTGCTTACTTTTATTTTACTTACTTACTGTGTTAACACGAGTGAACTGGTTGCTGTTGTAGCTTCATGTTTCTTGCACAGTTTTATCAGCTCCGGGGTGTTGTGAGGTCATTGTGACGAAATTAACAAATAATTAATACAATGTTCCCAGACATTTTTTTGTGAGTAATAGTGGAAAAAATACTTTACTTCAGATCTTTTGTCAATTATATGCATTTTTCTTGATTAGGACTGATTTTGTAGTGCTTCATTTATTTAAAACATGTTGCACAAGATCATATTACATTGAGTGAATATGTCCCACAAAAAGGACTGACGTTTGAAGCGTAGTTGCCTAGGAACATAATAAATAGGAGGCAAGGTCGGTCAATCTCACGTGTAACTCTAGACCAATAAGTAATTAACAGCATTTCTCCAAATCTTTAAGTATTCCTATACTGACCAATTTGTAAGTAGAAACAATCATATGGACGATTTAGTTTTAGTACTTTTACCCACTATGTGGCTGCTAATCAACTGATATCTAGCATTTATTTACTCCTGCCGAGTTTTTAGTCTTTATAAGTGAATGTTTGATAAAAAGGGAGAAGCTTCCCTGAAGGCTTTGAAGGTTTGAGTTAAGTGGATCATAAAATGAGATGATTTCCCTGTGTCCAAGGACAAAAATGAGTTCTGTTGGGCTACTTCCTAGTGATTGCTACATATATGTAGCTACTGACTGTACCTCTGTAGCTGTTTTACCTCTGGTGGCATGAATGTTATATTGGAGACCACTGGAGAATAATTTAGATGACTATCGGCCAATGCTCAATAGACCTTGTAATTGGGTATTCTGGAGATTTTATATTTTTAAATAGTGCATAGCCATAATGTTTTTGTGATTATAGTGTGTGCTTAATAACTAATTAATTTGAATTGATGATATCTGATAGGTGGGTGTGAAATTAGCAGATCGTGACTGAGATTGAACGCAGCCTATGTACGTTTTATGTGCACTGTGAGAAACCCTGATGTGAAGTACGTGTTGCTGGTTTAGTTTGATCTTTAGCAGGTTGAAGAGACCACTCACACATCCTCCACTAACCCCTTAGGATTAGGTTTGCATGATACTATATCTGACATGTGTGAGACATGTGACTAGGCTGGTGGTCCTGGTCTGATAGATCCATGCATGATGAGTGACATGGGCAGAATATCAGAACCATGGTGGCGATGACGGAGCTGATTAATAGCTCAGATGTGTGAAACAGGCCTTTTTTGTCCGTGCCACTGACTCAGTGAGATGTGTGTGTGTGTGTGTGTGTGTGTCTGTGTGGACTAAATGGTAGCGCGCGCGTAGACATGAATGTGCATGCGCGTGTGTGTCATGTACTGTATAGCAGATGGGGCTCTTGACAGTGAACTGGTGAGGGACGACATTGAAATGATGTCATGCAGTCCTCTTCCTGCCTCTCCGTAATTAAATAAACTCCCTCTCTGTCTGCTTCTACCTAGCTGTCTCACTCTATCTCACTGTAATTCCATCAGACCCAGATCCCAGGGCGTACACTGCAGGGGCAGGTGGTGCACGTGTGTGTGTGTGCGTGTGGAGTGCATGGGGTTAAACATGCGGATACAGTGGGTGCCGTAAATTCATGGCCTTTCCCGTTTGACAAATGATTCTGTCAGCCTCTCGAAGGGCAGCAGCCCTCCATCGACCCTCAAGGTGCCCTTCCACACGTTCAACTGTGACTGCAAGGCTGAAAACCACAAGTGCAATGAACTTAATGAACAAATATGCAGCTGGTGCCTCGGGGAAGCACAGTTAACACATTTCATTGTGTCCCCACAATACAGTGCAACCACCTTTAGCAGAGGTGGCTGCAGAAAGGAAGAGTTTATGCTGACTTATCCTAAAAGATTTTTAAAGAGCAGCACTGAGCAGGCAGGAGGAGTTTGGCTACTGCAGGGATTCATCTTGTGACAACCCATAATTAATGACATTCGCGTACCTCCAAAATGTGAATGTTTTAGATTTGTCTAAGATTCAATCTTCATTGGATAGTGTTGTAAAAATGCACGAGACACCTGAAACCTCCATTTTGTTCTTGTGGGGTTACACATAAACCTGCTAACCTGCACAGACAGGACGGAACGAGTAGCAGAGGTTAGGGAGGATGAAGGTCTTCCGCCTGACGCTATAAAGGTTTTATATGCGAGTATAAGATTAACAGGTACACAGCCGTGTCTCATCACATCAAAAAAAACAACATCATGGTTTTTAACAAAGAAAATATAAAAAAATAAATGAGTAGAGTAAACGAAATTATTAGCGTGAGATGGTCAGGCTTAGTGTAATCAGCTGGGGAATGCATTATGGCAATGAGTCTCTTTGTAAGTATGGTGTGACACGTGTGTGTGTGTGTGTGCTTGTCATATTATCACTTTTGAAAATTGTCAAGCGTTGCCGCCCAGTAAAGATGTGGGCAGAGAATGAATGCTGTCTGTTCTACACGTGCTTTGTTTGCAGTATGACGGCACCTGGAAAATTCCTAAAAATGAAAACTGGTGCTTAAGCAATGGCCGGTAACTGGGGGACTAGGTTCATTATTGTTGATAATGAAAGTAATGACACAAAGCCAGGCAGATGTTTATCCCTGATAATAGCATTATTTATTCCACTCTGTAGACATGGTCTTTGCTAGTTTACCCTGCGGATCTCCACTCACATGTTGGCACAAAAGCGTTCCTATTCAGTAACGATTAGTCACTCACTCTCTGTGATTGCTCAGCTAAATAGATCGCTTTCATTTCCACAACATTATTAAAGGAGATGTTTTCACTGGTGACATTTATAAACAAGAATCTAATCAAAGTAATCAAACTGCTCAAATCCAATATTTGCTTTTCCACCCATTACAGAAAAAGAGTTGGAGTGGATTATCTCAGCAATTTCCAACTGCTCCATGACAGAATGTGGTTTATTTGAGTCTGAGCAAGTGATATTTAATGGCACTATGGGGATGGGGGAGGAGGATGGTTGCTTCCATTAGGCTTATACACGGTGTGATGGCAGGGGAAATGAGAGTTGGTTTGGTGTGGGCGGACGGGATGTGACTCCCTGTGTTGGAAAAAGACAAGAGGCTCCGTCTGATAGAGTTTAGTCAAAGTGGGCTAATATAGTTGAGCTTTACAGTTATGAAAGCAGCTCGGAAATGGAAGCATGTGGGTGCCAAGTGCCTCATCGAACGCTCGCTTATCTAATTGCATGGCGATGAGTAGGGGGAATGCTTATTAGCCGCGTGTGTGCTATGTGTTCATTTATCCATGACTATTATTATACCTTCATACATATGTAATCCATAATATTAACTGTGTTTCAAGTACCATTGTGTGCGACACAATTAGATTTATACATTGTGTTAGTGTGTGTTTGCATCAGCTGGGACTGTACTTTCATTTACATTCTGGTGGCTAGGATTGTGAAGCCTTGATAATTGCTGTGGGGGTTCAGCACAACAGCTCCCCCGGTGGAGGATCCCAGGTCAGGTTTCTCTACCGAATAAAAAAACCTATCTACCTGCATCCACTCTGTCCGTCACAGGATATTACCTGATTCTTTCTGTAGACAATTGCAGAAATCACACTTTGATTGGTGTTTTTATTATTGAGTTCCCTCAACAATAGTTTATCCTACACGTTATTATATTCTCACTCAGTCTGGGATTTTATCACCACTGCGCCGTAGTCAAACAGCTGCGAGTCTTGTCTCGTGTGGTAAAACCAAAATAATGGTTTTACCACACAAAATGAGTTCACAAAACAAATACCAGTGAACAGCAAGATGTGGACACTTTTGATCTGATCTGCAATAAGATACAAATACAGTCAAAATGTTCTTACCAATGTCAGGAAAAGTGATGAGGTAACAGGTGAGCTGCAGCTTTACTGGCCCTCTATTGGCAGCTCTAATTTGTTTGGAAAAAAATAACTGGGATAACTTATGGCAGGGTGAGGAGTCTTGTTGTGTTCACATGTAGTGTAGGTCCTGATGCAAACAAACAAGTGGCACTGCAGGTACTCCCGAGGCCTGTACTGGGAATTAGATATGGCAATAGACCAGGTTGGTGGTCTAACAAGAGTGTGCTGTCACATGACACGTATGATTATAAAAGGAGAAGCGACGCTGGGCGTTGGCGACAAAAGGGTGTGAACATTTGATTAAGTTTTTTTTTTAATTTAAATTACAAAATTAAATTAATTTTTATATTATATTACTAAATAGATTGAGGTTTAATAGGATTTTTTTCATTGGTGATACAGTGCATTTACTAAGTGTTTGTGGTATTTTTATGGGTAGTAACAGTAATAAAGCCGGGCCATTTAGATGAGGATGCTACAATAATGGATTTTTTATAATTAAAAAAACAAGGAAGAATTCAGACTAGAAACTGAGACAAAGGTCTCTCTTATTTAAAACCCAACGCTTTGGTGAAACATGATTTGATTAAATGCGGTTTCGCTTGAACACAGTTTAACATTCAGGCATATTCTAATCAATGTTTTTTTTTCTGGATTTTTTTTCCCTGGAGTTATAAATTGTAAATGGTGCCTTGCCTATAAATTGTTAAAGGTTGTTTGTAGGATGTATTTATGTTAAGGTTTGGTGTTTTGTGTGCTAGGTGATTTCATTATGCCAGTGATTGTATTCACAAGTTCAGGGATCCATGTGTGTATGTGTGAGAGGGGATCATTGTACAGTATCAACAGTGATGTGCTCTATATGTTGCAGTGATCAGCATGATGTATGGTATGCTGTGTTCTTGCTGTATTATTAATAAGAAGCAGTTGCATGAGTGTGTGTGCTTGTAACACAAACACAAAGATTTAGAGACATGCCCCATCTTGTTTTTCCCTTCCCCCATTTCCTTCTATTTTCTAAACTTCCGTAATAAGACATTTAGGGGCAAAGGTGACCCTGACTTGTACACCTTCACCTCCACTTAGCGGTTTACCTCTGTGACCTAGCATGTGCTGTCAATAGGATGAGACAGAGAAAACCAAGAGATACTGAATGCATCCATGTATTGTGTGTGTGTGTTTCTGGAACTCGTGCACTTGCGTTGTGCCTTTAAGAAAACTGTATTTAATGTCTGCATGAATAAGTGGTGGTCAACAGGAGCAAACCCCAGAGGGAAACGCCTGCATGCATGGATATGTTTTGCACAAGTTAATGCGTAGATGCGATTTGTTTACTGTGGCTGTAAGCATATAAGAGCAGATGTGCATGTTTCTTGTCTTAATGCTCAGTCTTATAGAAGATACAGGCCTTGATTTCTTTGTTTAATTAGCTACTGAAGGATGGAGCGCTGCAAAACATCCTCTGCATCTCAAATTCTCAAAATCTGTCATCTTAAGATTGTGTTGTTTTCCTAAAGTGAAGAGTCTTTGGAAGCCGGTGGTATCAAAGCAAATCATGTTCCACTTCAGCTCTCTACAGTGGACTGCACTCTTTTATAATTCACCACCTTGGTGTTCCCACTAATTAATATCAAATGAAGAAATGGCTGAATATATGCATCAGCTGGGAGCCAGTTTGCACTTCAGTTTTATTTTATCTGCATGAGTAACTGCAGGGTGTAGGATGTCCGACATCCATCTCATTTTGAAACTTTAAGCTTTGCGGTGATTTCTTTTAGTCAACTACTGAACTAATGGAGCTCTTAAATTTAAGTGATCTGCCTCACGCCTGCATGATGTGAGTGTGCCTCCAGAGTGCCGGCTTCACAGACATCTGATACTGTTACAGTTTAGTCATGATGAGTGGGCTAAAATGGATTTTGGAATTGTCTCTTCTCTTTTTTGATCATTCCCATCCATATTGTTCAGCAATGCAAGTAAACAAGCTGAGAGGAGCTGGAGACATCTGTTTCCGATATTATATGAAGTGTTTTAATTCATTTACATCTTTATGTGGTGACTTAATGTCATGTCCTTATTCTCATTTATGCCATTTGAGGATTTTGCACATATAGAAAGTACATTATATCATGACATTTGTTTAGGTATTTAAATTAAAGACTGCTTTTTGTGCCAAATAAATGTAAAGATAGTAACACCAACAACAATTATGTTCATTGCAGAGTGAAGAAATATTTCAAACGCCAGAGACTCTCACGTTGTTGTTAACTTAGGGCTCGAGACACAAGGTAAAAAAAAGAGCCCTAGGGTGAATATAAAAATGGCAAAGAAGAAAAAAGGAGCTAGGCAGGACATGCAACAAAATTCCCCTGCTAGAATTAAAACTAGTTGGGGTACTCCAAACCACTGTATATGTCCCACTGCAGCTGAAAACATGTTTTGGGCATTAGCCAGAGTAGTAGAGACAATTGATTTACTGAAATGTTTTAAAGTGTAAGCAATGTATTTGGACCCACAAAGGCTTAGCACTCAGAGGATATGTTGGTATGAGACAATAAAAGCAGGAAGTAGGTCTATGTAGCGACGAAGAAGACTGAAACTAATGATTTGAGGTGAGTGCCCTCTGTAGGCGGGAGGATCATGGTACATCTTCTAGACAGCCAATAGATCACCAGGCACGTTTGACTGCTAATATTGCTAACAGAGGCAGTTGCTGTCTGCTGAAGTGCCAGGAAAGACTGGCAGCCTGGTGCAGAGTCTTGTTTTTGAGACGCCACTCGTCCCGCTGGCTGCAAAGGCAAGATGGTGACAGAGCATGATGGATAAAACCGCGGTGCCTATGGGTTTTGGCGTCTGTTGGGTGGTCTGCCACTGAAAGATATCCGATCCTCTAACAGCACTGGTCACTTCCCTCATCACAATAAAAGCCCACACTTTATGTGCAGTCTAAATAAAATCCCCTTCTAACAAACCCTCTAAACAACAAGATCCAATCCACAGGCCCAGAAAGATATTCAAAGATTCAGACAGTAAGTATAATAGAATCACATGTGCTTTATCCTGAAGGTGACAATACACAACAGACAGCAGCTCTTGTTCTGAGCAGGTACCAGTCAAAGTAGTCACATTAGTTATGGTAGTTGCTCGTGCCAGTGTTCAAACTATATAAAGTAGGCTTTTCAGTTTAAATTACTTTATTATCCCCTCCGACTGGGCCTGTCTGCACTGACACTGTGCTTCCCTTTACCATCTTACAGAAAGGCAACAACGAGCTTACAAATAGATTTTCTAAGACAAAACTGGTGTCTGCTGAAATTCTGCTGTTGCCGTTGTTTCACTTGAGCAATCTTCTGTTATCTGCTGCGAAGCCAGAGCAGCACTGCTGTCTGTAACCTCGCATCCAAACACATCTGCTTTCTCTGGGCCTGAGGTACAAAAGAACATGTTTTACTTTAATAGCTTATGCATTTTTAAACAACAGCACTTGCATTGAGTGTGCAAGCGTCTTCAAACGTATTTGGTTATTTTTTTTCATATCTTTAGTCGCAGCAGTCTAGTTCAGTGATTCCAGCTCGATGGAAGGGGGAAAATCTTCCTGTCCAATGTTTACATCATGCGCCAAGTGTTGTGTAAGGTGTTTGTACGTATATATTCACAGACTGCATGAGTCACGTACAGTCATATCAGCCATGTCTCTCTTTTTCTTCTTCTTTCTGTTAGCGTGTCTTGGTGCACGTGACTTGAGATAATCAGTAAATCAATGCGTTTCACTGCACTGATGGTATTACTAACAGGCAATTAGTGCTGTCAATAATTCCAATAACTTGATGTTAAGAATCCAATCCAATCCAATCCAACTTTATTTATAAAGCACTTTAAAAACAACCGTCAGAGGACCAAAGTGCTGTACAA
>JAUMHF010000011.1:7241503-7279597 GCA_032359275.1 Microctenopoma steveboyesi | reverse complement strand
AGTCGAGGAGGGATGGCATCATTCGGAGAGCCTGCAGGTTTCAAACGGCCAATAATCTCCTGCAGAGAGGACAAGGTCACGGGCTCAAACCTTTCCAAGACAGCAGGAAAGGGGCCAGAAATAGAGGGGTCATAGGCAGAAGGGGAGATTTGAGCCCTAGTGAAGGAAACCTTGTCAATGAAAAAGTTTAAGAATTTTTCGGCAGCTACAGGTGAGGGCTCAACACAATCATTCTGTGGTGGATTAAGAACAGAGTCAATACACTTAAATAAAACACGGGGATTATGGGAATTTGACAGAATGATGTCAGAGATGTGTCTTCCCTTGGCATCTTTCACTGTTTTTTGGTAATTACGCGACTTGAACTTTAAGAAAACCCATACAAACTTAAAATGACCCCATTTTCAGCCAAGCTAGCAGAACACGTTCATAAACTATCATGTGGATTCCTTTAAACTTTCCTCTGACATTGATGGTGCCCAGGGGACGGATCCTGTTGACTTTGGTGATGTCACCACGAGGTTCACATTCATTGTTCTGTGTGAAATATCTTGAGAACTGTCAAATGGACACTTAAAAAATAACAGGCTGATGTTAGCATTTAGCTTGCAATGCAACGTGATGCAATGAGGGTTAAATAAAATAAAACCTTTGAACGGCAAGCAGAGGCTCTTTTCTTGTTTTATGCTGAATAAGAGCATGGAAGGATGCTTTGGCTGTTTTTATCTTGTTTCACACGTAAGACTCAACAACAGCTAAAATCCGTTGTTTGAGTACCCTCCTGATGTATGTATGCAGTGCAGAAAATGCTGTGTTCTGAATTCAGTTCTTCACAAGCTGAGACTCAAAGGACTCAAAGTGTGTCTTTTTAATCTCTTCATATCTTACTTTGCCCCATCTTCCCTCTGCCAGTTGAAACAACTTTTCTAAAGGATGTCATAAGTTCTTTGTGCTCACCAGTGTAGTGATTAAGATATTAGCATATGGTGATAGGCACAGCGACTGAATAGTGGACAGAAATCCCAAATGGCTGTCAGGCCTTGGGGGAAGAATCATGACCTTTCACTTGTTTAGCTGAACGAAGGGATTTTACCTTCAAATAATAACAGAGATATGCTACGTGAGCACCCCTAGAAGGTCAGCTGAGGCAAGGAACAAATCACTACAGGCAAAATTTAGAAAATATCCCCAGACAATCAGTGTTTTTGTTTAGAACAGACTGCTTTTGAAATGAGACAGGACACCTGGGGAAATCAGGAAACACAAAATGAAAACAATGATGTGGTGAGTCAGCATCTGCACATTATAGAAACACAAAAGAACATGACTCGGGTTAATGAATGTTACCTTACTGACTAAATACTAGACACGAAAAACAACAGAGAAAGTAGACACTGAAGAACCAAAGAGCAGGTTCATGCTTCTGATGCATAGCTAAGGTCTGTGTACAACATTGATTCTCCGTCTTTGACCCTGTTTGACCTTACATACCAGTAAGGTAGGAGAATTAACTGAGTGCCTTCAGTTTCTGAGGCCATTTTATTCCTTTTATTGTCCAAAGAACTGTGAGACTCTCTGACCTTATCTAATTTATTACGCGGATCAATTGCAGGTCAACTCTCACTTATCGTGTGTTGTGACTTGGTCTGTACCAACTTTCCATTCAGAAATGCATTCATGTCAAGGTGGAAATTACCACCATTTTGCTGTTTCATTGAGTTCGATTAAGAGATTTGTACTCACTGACTATGTATTGTGTTTTGTACTCTGTGATGCCTATTGCAGAAAAATGGAATAAAATAAACGAATGCTTGTTTTATCAGTGCACTTTGCTCATTTAAAAAAACATCTGACAATGTGCTGCAGTCTACTGAAAAAATGTCATTTTAATAGTGAGGAAAAACGTAAAGCGAGAGAAAGGGAAGGAAATTTCCATCCCCCAGAGGACATGTTATGTCAGGAAGCAATTGCGTTACACCGCGATGTTCAGCATGGCCTTTGACGGTCCTCAGCACAGTTCAGTCTGTTGCTGGTTTTAAGATCCACACAAGCAATATCATAAGACTAATACATAAATAGTATTTTAAGCACATCATATTGGGATGTTTATTGGATTTCATGATCTTTCACGCTTTTACACAGGTAGTAGTGAAGTGTGTAATTGTCATCATAATTTCAATTATATATTTCATCAATTTGTTTCTTAATGGAATGAAGATTTTACAACCTGAACATCCCTTGTCTGTAGTTTGTCTCTTCAATCTGAACAGTTTTCATTTGAAAAGACATAGACAAAGATATAGACATCTAATATACAGTGAAAGCAAGTTCTCACTAGGATATTAGTGTGTTATGGTCATACACTTCAGTGAGACAATTCAAGCTCACGTCTCTCGAGAACGTAAAAATCAACAACAATCCAATTATAATGCTCATAAAAACGCCCTCGCAGCTTCAGCGGACTTGGGTGTTTTATTGGAAGCACACGCACTCTTTTGTGAATGTAGCTTAACTAAATGAATTAAAATTCAAAGGTAGCGGATGTGTGTTTAAAGTATTAATCAAGTACTAACAGGTAATAGTCATAAAAAGTATGTAAACATGTATGAATTGTAGTTATATGCACGTTGTAAAGACAGTGTTTGTGTTTTTCATCATATCCATACACAGACCAATACATATGTGTAACTCCTAATCTCCTAAATCAGTTTCCTATTAGTTACTGTGTTAATCAGATTATTGAATAATCTAATCAGTCAAGTAATGAGATATACAAATTTCCCCAACTGACAGAAAGTTGTATAAGGAACCACAGACCTTCACAGAACAAGCAATCTGATTAAGTCCCTTCCAAACATAATTTGTCCGCTGTTAATGAAAATAAATGTAACCTGATGCCACACACTGTTTCAACAGCAGGATGCAGAACAGCATAGTTCGTTCAATCACGTTTACGTCAGTGTAAACAACACTTTTGGTAAATGCAAAGTGTGGGTGAGCGTGTGTGTGTGTGTGTGTGAGTCACTGACTTGTCAAAATGCTGTTGACACACATGCCAGTCACAGATAATAACACCACAGAAAGAAGTCAGTCAGTGAACATCCCAGGTCTTGACTGTCTCAGATATTACTCACACTCTGCTGAGCTCTGAAGGACCCCTTCATGTGAAGAATTACCTCTCTGGGCTGTAAGCGATGCCCTGAAACATGAGTTAAAAATGTCACCCAATAGGAAATGTGAAACTTATATTCAAAGCGAGAGAAGAACAAAAGAAATCTTGTCTCCCGCTCTCATTGCACACGTCTTTTTTGCGCTCAGCACTTACCGAAGAGCTCTGTGTAATTAAGCACTTCTCTTCTCTCTGCAGTCGCCGCTCCTTGTATTGCTGTGCAATCGTTTTAACCAAGTAGGTTTTAATGTTACTAGTTTTGTCAGCAATAGTTCAAAGGGTCACCCCAGGAGAAAAGAAATAATCAAACAACCAACTCTTTAGTGGAATATTGATTTGTCGTGGGAATAATATTCTGTGGAGCAATTTCATTCGCCTGTTTCCTCTCTATGGTAAATTAGAGCATGGCAAGACTTATCAAGTGCATTTCAGGACATGAGGCTCACTGTGAATACTGATGAGGGAGAGGGAGGGGCAGCGTCTCCGCCTCAGAACTGGAGCTGACTCAGTTAAAGGGTAAAGCTACTCAATGTAGGAAGTCATTACTGCTGCCCCACATAACTGACAGTCAATTTATGTGCATGCGCTGGCTCCATCCACTGATAAATTGTAATTATATAATTATATATTAATTCATTTTTTAGTGTTGGTCTTACTCTAAATATGTATGTACTTCATGTGGAGTGACGTATGCTCTATAAGCTATGCATGTACAAATGTATCTCATTCTGACCACATACATGGAAATCTCTGTAAAACACAAAGTGTTTGAAGGAATTTCCCTGTAAAGGACTGCAGGTCATTTTACATTAACATTAAACTTTCACTGTTTCAGAATCTTCTGATGGAAGATTATGAAAGACAGCTGATTCACTTCATAGAATTACATTGTGCTTTATATGTTGTCCTGTGACTATGTGCTGTAGGTCATTGCGCATTTCAAGTCATGCAAACCATTTCCTGCTTATCCTAATTGCACAAACCTGCCTCTTTGAAACAATTACTGCACAGTTCAATAGAGCCAGATGGCAAAGAACCTCTCTCTGGAAAAGCATTTAGCATGAAAAAGATATTTTTTATCCTAACAACATCTCAGCTGCCACATTATTCTGTGATAAATTCACATAAGCACATATTGTTCATGCAGCTTTTTTTCTCAAGGGCATTTAACATAGAAGCCATTCTCCACTATTCCTAACAATGACTATGACAGCAGCTGTGACACTTTCACGAGATTTCAGAAAGAAAGAGACTTTCATGAAATCCTGGTGTGAGTACATCACTTGACCCACTTCACTGCCAAAAGGAAATCTGAAATCGTCACAGGTCACAGAACCTACACGGGGGCATATTTTAATGTTCTTTTAAGTTTTATCCATCCCAAGTAACAGACTTGGCTTTAACTCAGCAGTAGATACAGGGTGAATGAGAGGGCACGCGTTGCCGCTGACACACCCTGCTTCTGTGCTTTATAGATTATACTTGCAACAGTGCTCTGTGAGTAATGCTTTGCTTGTTTTGTTTTGATGTATCACGAACACCATTAGTCTATTCTATTAAAAGAGGTTAAGTATCATTCTGCACTGCTGAAGTTTTATACAAATAAAATGTGAAAAAGCAGAACAATGCCAAATCCAGAAATAATGTCCGGACGCTGTGCCCACAAGCAATCGGGCTCACGAATGCTCTTCAATGCCAGAGGACAGGACACACAAAGATTTGCTTTCTAACCACAGATGGCTATCTCCCTCACTAAGTGGAAACTAATAGTATTCCCTCAAGAACAAGTCTCACGACTGCAGTAGTGGTGTTAGCATGTTCCTCCCCTGCTGCAGATAGTCTAGTCACAGATGGTTATTGGAAGTGTACGAGAGGATTATGTGAGCGACGCGAAGCAGAGAACAGGCTGAGAGCCCTTCCGAACCCAAGTCTCATCCATTTTTACCAAATGTGTCTTAAAGATAAGTTTCGTTCATGGTTATCCTGTGTGTGTGTGTGTGTGTGTGTGTGTGTGTGTGTGTGTGTGTGTGTGTGTGACTCGATTTTCAGGATGAAACTAGTCAAGTGAACAAATATGCGATTAAATAATAAATCATTAGTGCCAAGTGGGAATCATGTCGCAGCATTAGCCTGCAATCGGTTTCCCTGCCAGACTTCCAGGGAGTGGTATGAGTGTTACAATAATTGCTTTTGTCTGAACAAAGCCTATGGGGACGTTGTAGGTAAATAATGCAGAGCTAATTGATTGGATGTGCTCCCAGTTGACTGCGATACAGGAGCCAGTGTAACAAAAGTAGAGAAGTCACTGCCACTGGTGAAGGTTCACACACTCACACACACGTCCTCCATGAATGGCTTCATATCAGAGTACAAAGAGAAATCGAGATTCTCTCAATTTGACCCAAACTGCTGGCCAAATAAATGAGCAGCTGCTCCACGAAGCCGGCTGACTGGCTGGCTCTACGGTGACGTCTGTGCTACCAGCTAGTAAACTCAATAAGTGAGACTGTGTTAAGTAAGACTGCGGGAAGGAGAGGGCTGTCATCATGACTCAATTTCCAGCTTTACCAATTTGTCCCCAAACCAGCCCATGATTTACTTCACCAAGAGGATGTAAATCATCCTGGCAGGAGTTGGATAAGAGAGAAGGTTCAGGGCACATGTGCAGCTTCTGCACAACTGATGTCCTGGCTAACGCATCATTTCCCCAGAAGACAGGCTGGCATTGTGGCTAGTCTGGGACACTCAGCATTTGTGTGTTTGCCAGATTGAAGAGCCTGTTTGCTCAGCTGCTGTTTATTCTTGATAGTGGTAAATGTATGAGACAGCATTTTATTGGTCATTATTCTGCTCCACTGATAGCAAATCTGTTCCGAGTCCCCAGTTTGGCAGTCAAACCCATGTAATCGTGACAATTATTCTGTCCAAAAACCCTCTGAGAGAAGTAAGAGTTTGACCAAAATACCACTTTGTTAGTGGTTGTCTTTACTTTTCATATGCCTCCGGTCTACGTGCAGTTGGCAAATATAACTTAATAGAAATGGGTTTGTAAGATATTTACATAGAGCCATGTCAGTACTGTTGTAGTGAAGAGTCTGTTAAAACGCCACAGCCCTCCAGATATCAGTTATTATAAAATTATCTTAAGAATGCTGCGAAACATAATCATTTTACTGATTGGTTACAAAAAACTTATATAAGACAGAATAAGACAGAACAGAATAAGACAGAACATCTCCACAGTGAATTCAGTTTGGGTAAATATCCAAACAGACCAGCTGACATGTCTCTGAGAGGCATGAGGGTATTATTGACACTATTTCAGGGACAATTATGTAATTGTAAGTATGATTCTTCTCGATAATGTGTGGGCCCAGTTTTAGGCCCCCCCTCTGTCCCCCCTTGTCAGCAGGCCTGTATCCATCCATCTATTTTCTGATGACAGCTGTCATCAGGCGAGAGGCGGGGTTCACTCTAAACAGGTTGCCAGTCTTTCGCAGGGTTGACACAGACCCAAACAACTATGCATGTTTAAATTCTCACCTATGGACAATTCAGGAGTCACCAATTAACCATTAAACTTCTTTGGCATTATTTTCTCCTGTAGTATATATAAAACCACACTTTTTATTATGTTTGGCTCAAAAATACAGTTTAGTTTAGTTTATTAGTTTAGAAGATTTTACTTAAACACACATCATTTAATTTGTGGATTAATAATACGTATACCAGCTTGCTAAATAGTTAAAGAAATCTGAAAGAATATACACAGATAGACATATACACATTTAGAACAGGGATGGAGAAGATGTTTCTGCCTCCTAGTCTACATTTAGAAACAACATGTGGACCTGCACTCTGAGACTGGAGTGCTCTGCTGGGATAATAAGGTATTATGAGGTACTTAAGATATGATGGAGGTTGATCATTAAGTGCTTTATATGTGAGGAGAAGGATTTGAAACTCTGTTGTAGATTTTACAGGGAGCCAATAGAGAGAAGCTCATGCAGGAGAAAGTTGATCTATCCATCTTTCTCTGACTGTGTTGATGATGGAAAGTATGTGACAGACAAAAAGGTTGGCAGCCAGAGCCACAGCTAAGATGTCTTATTTTCCTGTATGAATAAAAAGAAGCAAACAGCAAGAAGAAATACACATGTTAGTTGTTACACTTGACTTACTCGAGCAAGCACTCACTTGCAGTCTCCTCACTTCCCTCGAGCAGCCACTATGTCTCATCTCAGCTATTCACAGAATTGCTTTCTAGAATCGGCGTATACAGTAAACTAATGTGTTTGAATTATTTATCAAATTTAGTGTGCGGGAGAGAAATGCACAACTCAATCAGCTGCACGGAATAAGTCTGTGTTCAGATAATCAGATTTATTTGTCATGGAGGTAATTCAATTCAAAATAATTCACCTGAAAAGGGAACATTAGAGGCATTGTGATCAGTACATACAGTAACTGCTGGTTATCTGATGTCTCATGTATCCCAGTCTAGATAAAATCTATCTATCTAAAAGTTGTGAGGATGGTACATCCAGAAGAGGGCTGAGATAGAAAATAGTGTCCCAGAAAATATGCAAATTCTCTGAAAACATGAACAAGTCTTCATTCTGAAGCTTCTCTTTGAAGATTACTAAATTATCCCACATGGTATTTATTGAATGCGTTGCTTAGTTAATCCAGAGGCGCAAGATGAATTAATACGATGAATACTGCAATGTGTATAAGTGGTGTAAGGCCTTTTGCAAGATCAAAGGTTTTTGTTTAAGTGGGGTGAGGTTGTTGTCGTACTTGAGCTGCATTTTTCTCTCATTTCAAAAGACAGAAAAATGGTTTCTGTGTCACTCACTGAAGATCTCACCTGAATTAAGGCTCATAGCACAGCTGGTGTGTGGGCGAGTGACAGGAAAGAGTGCAGTTTTATTTGAATGAAAAAGGAACTATGCACACCATTAAATCCTTTGTTTATAAAATAATCAGATGTGACCATTCATTATTAAACTTCATACACACCTGAAGGTTGTATTATATACATTAATACTTATTTTTAATTTGCATTTAGGCAAGAATGTCGTTCACAATCAAATGATTCTGCTTCACTTACTCCAAACCTCTCAAACCATTCAAGATCCTTTTCCTTTTTTAAGCAAAGAAAGATTAATTTACTAAAAACAGCAGCATCGCTCCGAGGTGCATCATCTGCTAATGTGCGGTGAGTGATTTTTCACAGTGGTAGAATTGTAATTCGCAGGTTTTGAAAAAGTCTTGGTGGAAAAACTCAATTAGGATGCCAAGACAGTCTGTCAGTCTGTAATGGAGTGACAGGTTTGGTAATAAGACGGGTACATGCTGAGCTCTCACTCCGAGCAGATATCAATCAGGATCGTGCTGGGAAGTATGACCTGCTTGGAAATGTGGATACAAAATCCTCCCCTGCCTGTTTGATTAGTGCAAAACAGTACTGTCTGTTTTTTACGTATTCACATCCCATTCACTCCATTCATTGCCATGCACCCCATCACTTAGTACCCTGTAGTAAATTGTGCTTTTAGACATTTTTGCCTTTGCTCTATTCATTTTTGTGTGTAGATTTTTTTTTTGGAAGTCCCATCTATCAGTGTAATGACCTTAAAACAGGTGTAATGTGTTCTTTCCTTCTTGTCCTCGTCAGCTGTCAGGCATCAAAGGTCTGAATCAATTTGATCTGATTTATACATTTTTGGTGTAGACTAGACTACACTAGACTAGAGAGTAATACGGCTGCCTGCTGGAGACACAAGCATGCATTGATCTTTCTGTGTTAGCTAGAGAGACAGATGCCCGCATACCAGCTTTATTTTTCATATAATAAAAAGCCATTTCTGAGGGCAGGTAGCATCCAGCCATAGATTTGTAACTAATACAGCTACAGTCAGAAGCAACACTGACAGAGTTGTGAGACTAAAAACTAAAGCTGTGGACCTGAAAATCTAAATAAATTAAAGATGCTGACACATTCAGCTGATCTGTGAAGAACAGCTGATGAGGCATCTGTGGTTCTTACTAATATGATTGTCCGTTTTTACATAAAGTCATAAAATGTATTGTTTATGTAGAAAAGTACAGCTGCTAGCTATAAGTTTCAAAGAGAAAAGACAAACTTTCTTTAAACATTAACATTTCCATAAAGAAAATTACGTCTCTATCACACTGCTTGTTTTTTATGAACATTTTGAAAACATTAAGTTATGCACTGAGACTTCAATACAATACTACTCTAATTAATCCTTCACTGAAAAAAACTGCACTCTTTTATTTTGTAAATAGCCTTAAGTCATAACACTTCTGATAGACAGTGGGCAAAATACTGCTGAGTATTACTTTTACTGTATGCAATTTTTCCAATATGGATGAAAACATGGAGATTGTTTCCTTTGTAAAGTCTCAGAAAAGTAATTCTCACGCTTGTCAGACTGGAGTTGCTGAAAGGACACCACAGCAATAAAGAGCACTTGAATTGATGCGTAGTGACTCATGAAAAAAGCAAAGAAAGAAAAGCAATTGAGATTCTGCAGCGGCAGCTGAGCACTATTTACCTGCGCTGCCCCGAGTGAGCCTGTGGGCACAGCGCTGCTGACACCATAAGTAAATGATGCCCACTTTGATCTCTATTTTTAAATCTGGTAGATTGTGGGGTTTTTTTTGTTTTAGTAAAAATATGTGTATTTGAAAGTCTCTTCTTGCACAGTTGAAATCTTGAAGAAGATCCCGAAGCTTGTTCTGTTGATTTTGAAACCTGATGTTACAAACAAACGAGATGAAAAGAAGTGGGGTGCAGTTACAGAAAGACCACTTCGGGAAGTATCTCTTACTCTACTTTTCCAGTGGTTTAATGGTCTTCTCGTCAGCGAAAGCAAACTGACTTTACACCTGCAAAGTGGTATTAGCTTATGCATACAGATTTATTCATATCTTCATGTACCTGCAAAATGTCTGTATCCACGTGTCAAGAGGTCAAAATGCAGCTGAATCCTCACATTCCAGCAGATCCATCAATTCACACGATTGCCCGGCCCATGAAGCTAATGGTGCTGTAATGTGACAATTTCTATGCTCATTGACTATGGATGAGCATCTGGTCAATGTGGATGTGTGATCTAATCGCTGCGCTCCTCCTGATATCGTCTCACAGCTTTTCCCCATGCACAAAGACAAACATCCACACATAGAGCCCACACAACCACACGCTGCACCTACATCTGCTTCTGTGATGGCATAAAACTGCAACGTCACACAGTTTGAAAATGTTATATTACATGTAATGATATAGATGTTAAATAAAGTGGAAGTACTCACATCCACTAACTTTTCACGTTCACAAAGTAATTGTGTTCTTAAAAAGCTGGTATTGAACCGATATGTCTCATGTTTATGCATCCTACATGTATTATAAATGTATTTCAGCCATTTTGTTCAACAGAAAAAAAATAAATATTTCTCTAAAGCCATCTTTCCAAACTGCCCTTTGTCCGGCAGCAGGCTGTTCCTGCATAATGCATAAACACCTATTCTGATAAGCTGCAGGATGGGCTACAATGTTCACCCCCAACCAATCAAAAGCCCTCTTATAAATAATCACCCCCCCCCCCTCTTTATCTTTAGTAATTGCTGCTGTTGGATGTTTACAGTATAAAGCATTAACCCTCTTAGCTTTAACTAATTCCTTTAGCTAACATAAAAATATATTAACTTCAAGTTTAGCTAGTAATTAGAATAAATAGAAATACATTTTTGCAACTGCATTACTACAGTTTCATTGTACATCATGTGATGTACACTGGGCCAAGGCAAAACATCCATAGAGAATCATTACAAAAGAAGCAACTTTACATTTAGTGCTTAGCTAGAGTCATGAAATAAGTGAGATTATCATAATTTGTTTGTTTTAGTTCACTAACATTTGGAAAGTCCAAGAGAGCTGTAGGATTACTTTATCCTCATCTGTGTCTGGAACCAAGCGGCTTGACTGTATAAGGACGAGGGTGGAATATAAAAGTGATATTTATGACTGGAATCCAGTCCAGTCATAATTTTTTCATAGTAGTAGTAACTGTGGTAATGCTATATCTCAGTGTAGCAATGTGTAGGGGTGAGCTTCAGCTAGCACATGATGATAACAGCATATTTGATTTGACATTTGAGTGACTGGGTCCTGCTGAAACTATTCACTCTTGCAAGGAAATTTTCAAGATTTTGAATAAATGAAAAAGACTCTACAGCACAGGAGGAGCAGTACCCTCTCCTCTACACCTTACATGAGGCAAAGAAAATATTTTCATGTTGAATCTCATTCCTGGAAGACCAAGAAGATTTTACATGTGCACACATATTTTATCCATTGTTATAGATGTATAAACTTTCATTACACTACGGGAGATGCCAGTGAAGTGAAAACTAAACTAAGTTTGTAAATCTTTAGTAATGTGTTATTCTCATGCTTGAGTGGAGCATGAGAATAACACATTTCCCTGTTCTGTTGCGTTCATCATAACAGAGTATTGTCCTTTGCGATGAGTGATCTATTCTTCTTTACATCATTTATCTGAGTTAATTTTATTTCAAAATGGACAGAGGTAATTTTCTACGGTTGGCAAATTACATAATCAAATTCATGTTTTCTGCTATTATTTGCTGTGTAACTAATTAGATCTGGACATCATCAGATGTAAAAAATTGTCATGCTATAGAGCACTTCCATCCCGATAACTAAAATCAAGACTAAATGAACTGAGTGCTGTAGCGTCTAGAGTATGGCTGCTGTCTTCTTCTGAACACACTGATGCATTCTGCAGGCTAAATTATATGAATCATCAACTACTAGCAGCAAATATGCCACTGAAAGCCCACAGAAAATGGAAAAAGGAGTTCTGTAGTCCTTGGCTGTTGTGATATCAGTTTATTTAATATATAGTAGTTGCAATATGAACTTTTGTGTTTGCTTTGTATTGGCAACAATACACGTATCCCCTGATGTCAGCATCCCTGCATTCCCAAATATTTGTTTTAAATTTTAATAAATGAGGTCATGATGAAAGAAATGTAAATTTCTATTATTACATTTGATAACCCATGCGTATAATGGACCAATACAAACTCTGCACCATGAGGTCAAATTAGCTAAAATTGTACAGTAGTAAACATACAACTTAAATGAGCAATCAAATAAACAATTATTACAAGTAATAAATGTGTCAACCTGACTTGTGTATCAGGGTTTTGTTGATTTTTATCAATTCAGGATGATTGACTTTTCGCAGAGCACCCATCCCCCCAGTTACAGTTGACGTGCCCATCAAGCTTTTTTTCTCACACAGCTATAGTACAGTGATAACGGTGACAGATTGACCCTTCACTATCTGTGATAAAATACATAAACAATGGGTCTTGGATTTCAGAAAGAGGTAGACAAACAGCTTTCTTATTTTTAGACAGGAACCATCAATTTCGCTTTCCGTTGCTATCGAACGTTAGCTGTAGTTCACGTTAGCATTATTGTTTTCAGTTGAGTCCTTTAAAATTATAGAATTAAGCACTTAATAGCTACATGGCATTGTGCTAAAAGGACTGAGGTTAAAGCTAACAGGTCCCATAAACAAAGTTAGCATCCTCAGTTGCAGATAGATGTAGACATGTAGGTAAAGAAATAGCATTTCTTTTGCATTGCAGTGTTGAGATAGTTCGTCCTAGTCTAGGCCAATTCATACTTTCTGCTTTTGCTCCAACAGACATGCACTCACTCTACTGCAGTGCATGCTATAGACATTACATCGACAAATAGAGGTATAGAAATAAACAATACATACATAAAAGAACCTAGCGTCTAGTTTACCTGTCTGGCACATGCAGAGTCGGTGCGCTGGCATTGCAGACAGTTTGCATGGGGAAACAAATGTTTGGGCTGTGCACAGACATTAAGAGTCAGGAGACGGACATAATTTACATTATGAATACCATAGTGCATACATGGACACATGGAAGGGCCCTAACTGTAATAAGGATAAATACCTAATTTACTCAGTACATTTTCACTATAGGATGTTGTGAACAGCATATTCTCTAGTGTTTGAAAGCTGACAAACACACTGTTCAATCCTTTCTGACATCCCCCATGTAGGCTACAACTGTATAATCCAAAGCTTGACAGGCCTGCCAACGCCTAGCAATGAATACAAAGCTATGACTCTAGGTTGAAGGGTTGTGACTCCCACGCCAGTGCTTGATTAATGGAAAAAAGCTGTTTGAGATCATAATTAATAATTGATAAAAGTGTATGAACAAAAGTGGAAGAAACAAGCACGAGGGCAGAAGTGTTAAAAGCCAGTGGGGGGAGGGAGGGGGGCACAGATGGTGATCTATCAAAAGTGACTCACAGTATGAGCGGATGGATGGCTTATTGGTGTTGTCCTCCTATTTGTGGCAACGGACAACTTAGAGAGCCCGTAAATACAGGTAAAATACCGGACAAAATCTGCAGAAAAAGATAACGTATATCACAGTAGTCTTTGTTTATATGCAATGCCCGTAAAGCCTGATTCAATTTCAAAATGTCTGTTCAGTCTTAAAGGTAGTCTGAAGGAGTCAGCGGTCAGCATTCATTCTGCGTAGTTTCGGGGGCAGGTTGTCCTCTGGTCGACCACCTAGGAAGGGGATCTGAATTGGTGTTGGGGTTGGAGCAGTGATGGTGCTTATTGCTGCTGGTAGTTTGTGTTTCTCCAGCTCTCCCTCCTCAGCCTCTCCCTCCAAGGACAACAGCTGGACCTGTTCCTCCTGCTGTCCTAGCCTTGTAACTGGGATGGAGCTGGACCTCAGCCTTTGAATGCTAAGAGGCAGGTCTCCCATGCTAGAGGCTTTCCCTCCTGGTAAGGCTGACCCCATCTTCACCCCCCTCCAGAGCTGATCCTCCTTAGTAGAGCTCATGCGCTGGAGTTTGCTGGGCAGCCTAGAGGTTTGCTCCTCTACATGATCTGCACAGTCAGCTGACAGGAGCCTTTCCCTACGGCCTACACGGCCACAATTACCCAATAGAGGGGAAATGGGCGTGGGTGCAACAGGTAGGGGGTTGGGCGACGTCAGTGAGGATTTCTCCTCCTGCTCTTTCACACTGTAGGGAGGTGTGGGGACCTCAAATGTGTTGTGGAACTGGGAGTAGTCCACTCTAAAGAAACCCTCTTCCAGTGACATGACAGGGAGGAAGCGATGGCCCCACAAGACTTCATCCTCGGTGTAAGACGTCCTTGCCTGACATGTCATGCCTACAATGGAGAGAACAAAAAGAGTGGAGGAATAACACAGACAAGAAGAAGACAAAAAGAGTATGACTGAAACCACCCTGTTGTCACAGAGACATTTTTAGAAAGTGAGCTATTAGGTAAAGATTGACAGACAGCAAGACGTTGAACAGAAATGGAAAATGGTGAATTACTTGACGAACGAAGAAAGAAACACAACAGCGAGGGAGAAGCACTTGTGCTGCTGAATAATTAAATAACATGAAATTAAACATTCCTTTAAATATTTTATTTTATATCACTGAGAAATGCACTATGCCACAGGCTAAATGAGGATGAAACAAATGATTAGGAAAAGGAAGCTTTTTCAGCTAGCTTATGTATATACTAAGAATTTTTTATTTAGTCAGAAAAAATGAGTTGCACCAACCAGTGGTTTCCACAATGCCCTCTAGGATGACAACAATCTCAAACTGCTCGTTCATGAGCGAACGCTGAGACAGATCAAAGAAGGGGCTCTTGGTGTTGATCTCATGGCAGATGGTTAGAGGCGACACCAAGAAGAGCTGGTCTGCCCCCGTTCCAAATCCTACGTCCAGCTCACACTGGTCCAGGGGCAGGAACTCACCCTCTGGGGTCTGTCGAGACTGGGAAGACAAATAACCACAACAGGCATGTACATTTTTACTAAAAGCCCTGGTTTGGGATGCTCATTTGAACTGAACTGAACAAACATATCATTTTAATAATATAAATGTATTATTAGTTTAGGGATTTCTTTCTTGCAAAGAATTAGGGAAGTAACACAGTCAATTAGTGACACTGTCAATCTGCACAAAGCTGGTTAACTGCTCTCATCCAACTCTACCAGAACATGATTATTTCAACAAAATGTTTAGAAAATGTTAAGACTACTTTGAATTTATTTATTTAGTGTTCTGTAATGGTAAAACGTCAACATTTCTTTGTAGTTCATTAGAAGATTAGAAGAGAAAAGCACAAACATAGAGAATTAAGTATTTATTCATCCCTCACAACTACAATCATCTTGATATGTCTTATGTCTTATACCATAAAATACCAAAAGACATATTATTTGTTATTTCATAAAATAGGGAATCTGAAGCCTGACGCTGGCACCACATTGTTGTGCAGAAACTGTTAAAGGGTTTTTAAAACCTTGAGTTGCAGTCTGGTGGCCAGCCTGTCAGGATATTCTGTTCTATTCTGTTTTCTCTCTTGGATAATATGTGCCGTCTTCGTGGACATTTTTCATCTAAAATGTCTTACAGCTTCTGTATATGTGTATATGTATTCTTTTGCTGGTGTAATCATGATAAGATTGTAACTGAATCACTGTTTAGGGTCCCGGGAAATAGCTCTAAGGGATGTAATTTTCTTCTGGGATTTAACATGGTTACACAGGAAATGGTGAAGAAACGTGAAGAGGAACTTTAAAGCTCAAAAGCTGCCGGGACAAAGCTTGTAAACTGGGGCGATCATAGCTGTTCAAGATTTCATTCCTGCTTCCACAGGCAGGAAGAATGATTGTTTTTGAAATGAAAAGGTTTTATCCTCAGACTCAGGATGCATATTGATGTTGTTGAAAAATGATGGCACCTGAAGACAAACCTGCACTTGCTATAGATGATTTGCCTGACAGACCTGGTAGATTCTCTACAAAACCCTAAGCAACAACATGTTTTTTAAAAATATTTTTGCAGGATGAATCAATAAAACAAAATCGCAATTTTGGCAGAGAGATTGGTGAGTGTTGATATAAAAACACGCAAAAGGTGAAACAATATCTCAAGGGGAAACTCTTTACAGATCTGTGACATGTTTCACAATGCCTCAACAGGTAAAGGTGAGAATAAGGGTGTAAAATGCAGCAGACTACGGCATCTCTGTCAGACAACACGTGTGTTGGTAACACTGGTATTTACTGTGTACACACCTTCTCACTGCCAGCTCATTAGACTTCTTGAACACTCTCTGTAGTAGCCATTCTTACTTAATCAAGCTGTTAAATTAAAACATGGAATTAAGGAAGAAGCTAGAGGATGTGGGAATAAAAGAAACCCAGAGCTTATAAAAACCTATTTTCTTGTATAATGCCAGCAGCCTCTTACTCCAGCTGAATGATTCAGAAAGGAAAAGGTGTTTGTATCAGGCAGAAGCCCTAAACTCTGCTTAAACCACTACATTAGTAGTAATGTAATGCTCAAAATAATCAAGTTAGATAAAATCCTCAGTTCTGCCATCGCTTAAGTCAAATCACTCTGCCTATTGCCTCACGTTGAACTTGTTTGCAGAATAATCTTCCTGGCCCTTTGAGTGAGGAGCCACTTGGTTTCACAGATGGCAAACAGACTGTCATTTGTATTCACAGTGACGTTGAGGACCGAAGGGTGTGACATTTCACGGGAAGACGTCTGTGCCCACAGATCTCTGGCTCTCCTTGGTGAGACAAAGTGTCACCCATCATACTGTATCAGTGATAGGCCCTCACATAATATGCAGACAGTGAACCTATGTCACACGTCTGCTGACGTTAAATCAGAATCGAAGCATGAAAGGCAAATGCTTCACTAAATCTACAGCTATGGTCAGATAGCATAGGCTAGTTTATCACAAACAATGGGAAAGGCTAGTCTGCTCTGTCTAAAAGTAACACAATTCAACCACCAGCCTCTCTGAGAGTCACTAATTAACACATTGTGTCTTGATTAGTGCATACAAAACCAAATTTACACAGGCCCAGACATCCTGCTGATTTGGCCTTACATTTAATTAACAGATCTGTGATATCAATCCATCCATGTCACGTTAAGCAAATACACATAGTGTCCTTTAAATGCATGCAGTACATCTTTGTTATGAATATATTTTCTAAGTGATTCTCCTTAAAGCAGGCTTGGTTCACATTGTTTAAGATTATATTTCGTGTGCAGCAACTGTGACCAAGTAGTTTAAGTAAATTCACTTAAATATTAATTGGGTTTCTCATTCTTCCCACCCCCACTTCCAAACTCTGGATTTTATGACATTTGAATACAAACGACATACTTTTGTATTTAATGTCCCCACATCTCTGTTGATCTCTGCTTCTGCAAAGCTTCGTACGTGTGGGAGGAGACCAATAAATCGTTGTATTCATATCACTGCATCATTTAACAATGTATGATGGTTGTTGGTACAGCTTGGCAGGTCTCCCTGACTTTCTACCTACATGTCATTGTGATTATAAAATAAATCTGTCCAGTCATATTTAAGGAGGTAAAGTTTCGACTTCTTCCAGGAAGGATGGTTGTAACAAGATGAATCCCCATGTGTTGTCCTGCTGCTGCTAAACAGTTGGTGCCACAAGGGGGAAATTAATGGGCTTTGCAAGAAGATCTGATATAGAAAGAGTGCTTAATTTAACAAGCCACCTGAGATTCAGGTTGAGTGAAAACAGGCCCAATCCCCTATCACCTTCTCCTCTGTGACAGAGTGTGTGTGTGCATGCAAAGACACAAAAACACTGATGGTAAAAGTGTGTCCCTTTGATATAATTGTGTATCTATGTGTGCTTACAGTACGCCACGATAATCTTGTAGGAACCCTTGAGCTTTGGGCTGGACATCGAACATGACATATTCACACAGACATCACATGTGAGCTGCCATTCTCAATCTGTCTACAGCACCATTAAACCTAATTCATCTGTGTAATTCGTCTGTCTTTTCGCCTCATCGTCTTCTTGTCTCCCTGCTCGTCCTTCAGCGTTTTTTATAGTGGCAGATGTGGCGAGTCATGCTGCCATGTCTTCCTGCCTGTCTAGCTAAACGCCTGCATCCATGCCTGTCTGTCTGCTTCTACTAGCCCTTATCACTTATATCCCGCTGTGGACCAACATACTGAGACGAGCTTCTGCTGACATTGATGAGCACCACCCAGCTGTCACTCTCTCCCTCTCAGTCTCTATGTTTTTGTTTAGTTCTGTTTGCCTCACGGGTGCTATTTACTGCTTCTCTTTCCTTCTTTCTCTGTCAAAACTGTCTTCTTAGGAGAGTGCATTTTCTCTGTTCAAACAGGATACAAACATGTTCAATGTTCTGCTAGTGCAGCAGAGGTCAATGCACCACTGCAATGCATTCATATATTAATAAAAGCTGTATTAATATTAATTACAATTCAAGGACAGGTATAGTTTAAGTTCATATGCAATATGGATATAGAGTCCTGCTCTGGAATACTGTTTTACTGATGATTGAATATGTTATTTAAGTCAAGTGCAGGCATTTGCAACCAGGTGACCTGTGAAAATTAGTATGTACCTGAAGAATCATTCCCTCTTCTTTGCTGTTCTTTTTCATCAAATGTCAGTTTTGCCTCACCCGTGCCTTTCACTTTTTACCAAAGCATTTACTAGCTAGTATTGCTTAGCAGGGTGGCATGGTGGTGACAGTTGCTTCCCCAACCTCGTCGTTCATCTCATAGGATAAAGGTTTTAGGGTATCATTTAATTTAATAATATTGATTTATTAAAATGTATAAAAATGCTTAACATTCTGAATTGTGTTTTGCCTTCAGTGAGGAAAAGCTAAAGATATACTAGGAAGATTGACTACATACTGTATGTACAGCTTAAATCCATTCTCTTTTGGATTTTAGATCAACATTTTTCTCACAGATTCAATGCCTGAAAAACGTAATGTAAATACAGAACTAGGAAAAAACACTCCACTTCCAGAACAAGTTGTTGACCTTGCTTTACAACTATTCACTCACAGGAAAACAACCAGCAGTAGCTGGACAGTTTTTTTTTAAAACAAGCTAATGTTAATTCTGCATTCCCTTTTCACTCCACTGTTAATAATATAAGTGCTGAGAAAGAGTATGACCAACATTCATTTTATGAAAAAATAAAATAAAAAACCCAGGTCCCCTAAGAATTTACAACCCACACCTCTTCCTTACTAGAACTGATGATTGATGACAGTTTCCATGTCTCGTTGCCTTTTTACAGGTCCATCATTAGGATTTACTGCAGTATGCTCCACATCTCCAGTCAACCCATGTGACACTGACCTTGAGCTGTGAGTTACCTGAATGCAACCCACTGCTTTCTCTCCACAATGCAGGTATAGTACTAAAGGATCATGTTCCCCTAATGTACCAGCCACAGCTACAGCATACTAAAACTAATACTACTAATCACTCTCTCTCTGTAATGCTTTAGAGCAGACACAACACTGCAGCTACTTAGCAACAATGATTTCCTGCACACTGGAGCCTTTTTAGACAGTTTATTTAAAACAAAGCGGAAAATCCATGAAACATCTGAAGCTGCACTGGGCACCACATTTACTCTTTTTTTCCCACTGAGCATGATTGATGGCACATTGATGTAATATAGTAATTAGGAAAGTCCTGGCTGTGTGACCTTCCATTAACAACTGAATAGCTGTGGTTAAAAGATAATTTAATGGTCACTTATAAGAACCTTATTCATTGGCAGAAATCCATCATTAGAATTATCATCTAAATGTAATCAACTGACCTCTGAACAAAAAAAACAGTTTATAAACGACTCAAAAACAAACTTCACTCTTCACTCATTCATTTAAAATGAAATAATTAAATTACTCTTATACTGATGTGTCCTACAGCCATGTTGCAGGACGTTATTGATGAATGATGAATTAGAACTGAACATTTCCGTCAAACTGCTCCATGTATCTCACACAGAACTTCATTTACAACGGTTCCCCTCTAACAAAGAATCTGCAGTGGTGTCGAGTGACGTGAAAAGAAATAAGCAATAACAGGCTCCTTGTTCAGAAAAGTATGACCAGGGTCAAAGATGACAGCATCAACAATGAATATCCGACTACTTTCACTTTGTTTCAAACCATAAAAAGCAAACACTGTATCAAAGAACTGCAGAGAAATATTACAGTGCAGCCTATAAAACTGAAATTAACTATTGGACTTTGTGGAAGGAGAAAAAGTGATGATATGGCATTTGTGCCTCCATGATGCTGCGCTGATTAATTAAAATTAACAAATCATATTTTTCTTTGCTCTACACGGCTGTTAATTATGATAATGTAAGGAAATAAAAAATCATCCTAGAGACTGGCGATAACAAGTTAATTGGAACTTATAATATGTTAAACTGAGTGACTTTTATCCCTCTAATGTACACGTCAGTTTATTTTCACTCATCGTTTGAAATGCTATTATATATCTGGATAAAATGAGGGTGCAACACATCGTTAAACATTAAGGGTTACTATTATGCAGATTCTAGCGTAGTGGAAGCTTTCTGGTGACTCTCCGAGGTTCAGAAAATAAACTGTCACTTGGGATCATCACATGGCTCCAGAAACAACAAACGCATGACTAAATCTCCCTGTCACAACAAGGCACTCCTGCCCTTTGAATAACTCCCAACGTTTGGATGGGGGAAAGGTTTAGCTCTTGTATAAGCAAATGAAAAAAACATTGAACAAAGGTAAAGGTAAAGAACAAACGACAGAATTATTAAAGTTAGGAGCACTGACCCTCACTTTTGGGCTTTGTACTTAGAATTCAAAACAGTAAAAAAATCAGCTTCTTACAAATTTAAGAGTGTGTTGTGGTTCATGGAAAAAGCTTTCAATGGTAGAAAATAATGATTTCAACAGTGCTGTCAGCTATTGGTCATCATTTCTTGTCTTATTGTTGATGATACTACAGAACATTCCTGGACAGACAACTAAACATAAATGTAGTTTGACTCTTGTTGTGAAGATGCAAAAATCTTTTATCACAACCAGCATCATCCTCTGGACTTTCCAGCACTGAACTAATGTAAAGCTTTTATGGAGCTTGCAGTGTTTCAGGATAGTGGGTTTTTTGTCTTTAGGCAAGAGGTAAGACCATCTTTACTTCCTCACCTACTGTCCCCTGGGGACCGATTCATCTAAACTACAACTGAAGCAGAGGCTGAACTCAGATAAAGCCCCTTTACAGCTTTTCTGCTGACTGTAGTTTGCAGTTTGTAATGACCATAACTGTAACAACATCGGCAGCTCAGAGAGTAAGAGGGAGGAGAACAGAAACGGGAGGCTGTGTTCGGGATAGATTCACCTCAGAAGTAGGCTGGTTGCTGCAGGGGGCAAATGTAAATGGTCACTCATTAAAATACATCTTATGCTGGAGCCTCCTGTTGAAACCACGGTGCCTCTATAAATCATAAGACCCGCGGGGGATGCAGAGTATTCTGGGGATGAATGGAAATTCAATGCATGACTTGGAAAGCGCTCATAAAACATAATGAGCAATTTTCAGAGCAAATTAACTGATTGTTAATTAGCTCGGCTTTGATAATAGAATTTAAATAGCTGAGAGGAAGCAAGGCGCAAATGCTCACTGCGCCTAGGTGAACCTGTTTTTTTACCTGTAGCCTACCTTTATGAGTTTGCACCTAATCTGCGCGGACACCATATGGCTGTTCCGCAGGTTGCCCACTCTGAACATGAGGCACAACTTCCCGTCCCGCTGCGAAATGACCGCGTCCTGGCTGAACATAAGCGTCTCCGCGCGCTTCTTCGGCTGCGACATCTTAATGAACATGCAGCCGATGAGGAAGGCGTCCACGATAGACCCCAGCAGCGACTGGAAGAGGAAGAGGATGATACCCTCCGGGCACTTCTCCGTGATGTAGCGGTATCCGTAGCCGATGGTCGCCTCCGTTTCGATGAAGAACAAAAACGCGGAGGGAAAGTTGTACACGTTGGCGACGCACGGAGTGTAGGACGAGTCGTGGCCGCCGTGGCTCAGGTCGCCGCGGATGTAGGCGATCACCCACCACATGGATGCCATGACCAGCCATGCAACTGTGTAAGTGAGGATGAAGATCAATAGGTTCCAGCGCCACTTGAGATCCACCAGCGTGGTGAAGAGATCGGAGATGTAGCGGCTGGTCTCTCCGCCAAGGTTACCGTGCTGGACGTTGCAGCGGCCGTTCTTCTCCACAAACCGCTGCCTCTTCTTCTTCACCGGTGCGGAGAAAGTCATGCCCCGGTTGGTGTTTACCACCTGGTAGTCCTCTCCAAATTTTCTCCTGATGGCTGCCATTGTGTCAAACACCCACTTATGACGAGCAGCTGATAGTTGTGCAGAATCAGGCTCTTTGCGCAAGTTTGGTACCCCTGCCCCAAACCGTGCGGCACCGTTCAGCGCGCGATTCGCATCCTGTGAGATGGAGATGCGCCCCTCTCCTGTAAATTAATCGTAAGTGAGCAGAGATTCTGCGCAATACATGATTCAGAGACGAACCTTCAAACAAAGGAGTCTCCCGCAAGTGCCAACTTTTGGTTCAGGTCTCTATCTATGCATAAAAAAGACGCATTCAGAATGACAGAAAACAAAGCTGTATTCATGGAGCTCTGTCCTTGGTGAATCCACCGAGATGCTGCTATTCACTGAACCTGTGAATGTGAATGGAAGGCCACAGTGCGCTTCCCTGCCAGCGGGAAGGAGTGACTTCAGATTAGAGTGTGTAAAACTGCGACACATTTCTCTTTCTCCGGGGGCGTGGGGAGCTCATGTGGGGTAACACAGAGGGAAATGTTTTGGCTTGAATCACGTAAAAGCATCAGAGCGCGCAAACAATATATCAGTGAAATGAACCGAGAAAAGCCTTTTACTTTTTAATTTTATTTTTTCTACTCATTGGAGAGTTATTTTCCATCCCAGTTAATTATCTCTGTCCTAAAGAAAACACTGTACCATGAAATTAATTATTTTACTACCCGCGGTGATGGGCGGCTATTTGGTTCCCCCTAGTGTTACTGCACTGGAAGTGAACCTGAGCCTGGGCCAGAACCTTGATTTACTCAATTTAAAGTTATAGTTGCAGACAGATGGTGAAGTAATGCCTCAACAAAAGTGCACACATCCCAGGAAATAAAATGTTCCACACAATGAGTTGGACAGTATTAGATGTATATAACGTTTATGTATTTGACCCAACTATAATGCTGATTTTTGTATGAATAGTTGACCTGGGAGAGGAACTGTGGCCACAGTGGGAAAGATCACATGATATGGACTGAGTTCATTTAATTATATTTTATCTTTATCAATTTTCAGTTCCATGTTCATTTGAATTATGATGTGAACGTGACACAGTGTCAATAAACTGAATCATTGAAACGCCACAGAGGTTAAGATTTACTTCAAGGCCATTGTATGTGATTCCGTTAGATTGTAGAAGTCTATGTTGGTTGATGATGAGAGAAATATATATGTCTCTTGGTTTATCAGAATTAAAGTAGTTTTTCAGTTGTAGAAAATAATATGCTTAATGTAAAAAGCCTGAGTCGTGTTTTATTATCCAGACAACAGCCTACATTATTATAATGAGTCTGCTCAAATGAACTGCTCCAAAACATAAGCTGCTAAATTATGAGATTGGGCTTTTTAATGATAGCTTTTATTCTGAAACTAAATTATAACAAGCTCATGACTGTAAGTCATTAATCTGATGAATAATTTGATCTGGAAATTTAAAGCTGTAAATGCAAACTGCATGAATGGTTTTTGGTTAATGATAAAGATATGTTGCTTTGCACTATGACTGCTTTTTTCTATTCAGTCCGTGTAATTATGGTAAATGTGCACTAAAATACAGAAAGAAACAAATAAAAGTCTGTCTTCTCGTCATCCAAAACCTTCTAGTGTTAAAGGCATCAGTCGAGAGGGAAAAGGCTCTCAAGAATCATTATGCATATAATCAACATAGCCAGTTCTACTCAACCACAAATGCAGTGCTCTCACTACTCAGAGTAAAGGCTCTTCCATTACAGTGAATTCATCACTTACCAACCTTTTTTTGTTCCATCTAAAGAATGCCATTACAGAGCCGAATACAGACATGGCACTTACCACTGCAGTAAAATCTAGGCATGTAATAACACAGTAATCATCAAACTCTGTACATCACACGTGAATTCTTTCATGAGTGAACTAGATTGCCATGGTGCAAAAACCACTATCTTTTATTTTGAAATAGAGATATATAAACAAAATGTATGGGGTTAAAGTTGCAACAATGGGACTCTCTAAAATATCATGAACATCATAATGGAAATTTCTCATTAAACAGAACACCTAAAATCAATTTACAGTAAAATTGAGATTGATAGAAGTTGTCTGCTTAACCTAGCTGATAATCTGTTGTATTTTGTCATCAATGCAACCAATCCACACTTTCTTTTTCCACGTCTTTACAAAGATGAGGGTCATATTATTTATGAATATCAACCAAGTGAGCACAGTGTAATGTAACAAGATAACTGATTTGAGTGCTGCAACATCTGGTCCAATGTAAAAATGAAAGCACAGGCACAGCTGCTACTAAAAAAAACAATAAAGCTGCAACAGAAGCCATAATTCATTGCATCACTCCCTTATGAGATACTACTATAGCCTAAAGACAAAAAGAAGTACAGTATCTAACTACAGGACAACATTTTGCAAGAAAACATTTCAGACATTTAGAGGTAAGATAGTGTGTGAGGAAGACTCCTAATATGAATCTGTTGAGATGGGTGCAAATAGCCCGAATACATTGAACGGAATTAACAATTTCTCCCTGTAAGTGTGTCTTGCAACAAAATCTGCCTCCTCTCTATTTGAAAAAGCATTAAAACGTTCATCTCAATGCAACATAAAACTTGAGTTTTCAAAATTACGTGCATACCCTGCACAGTTGTGGCCTTTTTATTTTACCTTCAACGCAGACACAGCGGGTTTGGAACTCATATGAATACATGACTGTTAAAACAAACGCGAAAAACCAAAGCAAGCGGCCAATCCTTTAAACACAAACCCACGTTTCCGAGTAGTATGTGGAAATTTAGAATTTATATTATTAAGGATTAACGCAAGCCTGCTTTATTTGATACTCTAATGTATTATTGGATTTCCTATACATCTAAAGTGAATAAATCAAATGGCCAAAATGCAACTTAGTACTACGGATTCACAGTTTAATGTTTCCACACCTTTCAGTGTGTTTACATTACAACAGAGCTGCGTTGTCCGGCGAGGCTCTGCAACGCTCGCCTGTCTCCTCTCACGACCCGTCCGCTGCACCCATAATTCCCCGCGCCAGGACAAGATGGAAGAAAGCAGCGGACGCCGGAGAACAATGTTTTGGCAGTAAAACACCAAAGCGTTGAATACGGAGAAAATACAGGCACGTTTGAAACCAACTGCGGTCATGTGTAGGTGAGTGGGACACTGAGTAGACTTTTGTACGTGGCGAATAACTTGGTTTTGCTGAGATTTACGCGACGGAATTGTCTCGCTCAGGCGCAAACGGGAGATGCACAGAGACCCAGCATCATTGTTTCTGTTGCATGGGCCGTAATGCGGGTTTTCAGTCGGGGCAGCTAGCAGCTAACTAGCTAGCTCGTGGCAGGTTGATTGTTATAAACACAGCTGCCTCGAAGCAGCTACATAGTTTTATTTACGCGGTTACTTTTGTAAATCTCATGCGCCAAGGAGTGGCTCGCCAGCCAAATAGACTGGTAAGCATAAGCCGGTTGTAATTACAGCTAAAGTTAGCTATCAATAAATAGAGCGCCAGCGTTGCTCGCAGCCAGACAGATTTAATTTCACAAGCGTCATCAAAGCTTGGTAATTGGAGAATGAGCATTTTTTGCTTGACCTGACTTTAAAGCAAACACGGGCTTTAATTTCACTATATCGACTTTCATTTATTTGTATTGGGTGAATTTATGCATTTTTGGCTGCTTCCCGCACGAGATTGCCGTTTTAATAGTTACTAGTTATATGCATTAATGCCATCAAATCGTGTGTCCCGTTCTAGCGTTAGCTAGCTTGATAGCAACACAAGGTAACAAGCTAAACGTTGGGTTAATAATGGATAATATTATAACAGTTTGGCCATAAATACGGCTTATTTCAGTCTACACAACTTTATATGTTACGGTGACTTTGTATCAGTTACGTAATTTGGTATGTAGGGCGCCTTCGCCGAATGTTTTGATTAAGGACGTAAAGATGCGTTGATTGTGTCTCATTGTGGCTAGCCGACTAGCTAACTATGCTAACTAGCTGGCTAACTATTATGCATCACAAAAGCTCATCTGCTTTCTGTTGAACTGAGTGTCAAGTAGCCAAATGGTCGGCAGGTCTAGACTAAACAATAAATTCTCACTTCAGCCAGTCTTCTGTGCTCATTTACACACACATACATGTAGGCTTTAGTCACCAAGCTGCGGCTTCTTAAAATCACTAAAATGTGCCGCTGGATTTGACCTAAATATTGTTTGTTTTAGACCGTGTGGCGAACCGATTAATTTACTAATAAAGCAACCAATGTCTCCGAGCTTTTGCAATTATTTTGCGTTATTAGCCAAACACTGCCAACGGCATTGTCCAACATGCATTAAAGTGTGAAAACAATAGAGATCAAAAAGTATCAAGCTGCCGCACAGATTTTATTTTGGCTTCAGTCCAAGTCACATGTGCTGCTAAATGTCGCAAGTGGAACAATATGAAACTGTGGAATAAATTTTACAGAGGCAGATTTATTTTTCTTACATAGACATTTCCAAAACGTATAGCGATGAAGTGGAGCTTTTGATGTTTGCTATTCGTACATTTTGAATTACCGTTCAGCTTGAATGTGTGTTTCTGTGTAAACGGTTAAATGTTTTATCAATATTTTTTCAAATTAATTATAAGGAAGTTTACTATATCTTATATTTAAAAGGTTTATGGAAAAGTATTTCACATTCCTATTGAAATGGCCAACTTCCCTTTATCATTTGGGGCTTGATATGACATTTAGTTGACGGATAAGTTATTTTCAGGTGTTAATAGATTACCAATTGGTGTAATATTTTACAACTAAAAGGTCACCAGAGTAAGCTGTTACAAGCTATTCTTGGTGCTATTGTTGAATTTGATAAAAAGCTTGCAATGTTCAGGTTGGTGTTTTGGTTTTTGTTATTGTTTTTAATTATGGTTTTATTAAACTATAAATAATAAAACACTACAGTCAGTGCTTTCCACACATTTAAAGTTGTAGTTTATAAATGACAATGAATTATCAACACTATTTTTTATTTTTACTGTTAAACATTTCTTTCTTTTTTCATACTGCTGTTTTGTAGTGTCACACAAATGTATGGGTGTGAGGTGTTTTACAGTAATTTAGATTCTTCAAATACATTATTTAGTCTATATTAATTGTAAACTAAGTAAATTTCCTTTAACTTCTATGAAATGTAATAAAGATGTGGTTGTTTCTTTATATTTGATTTTCTTAAATTATCTCTTTCAGGATATTTTCCTCCTGCATTCCTCTTTAGATTAATAGCCCTCCTTCTCCCCTGCACGAAACAAAACCACCACCATGAGTATTATCCAAGACAAACTAGGCAACGAGTTTTTGCGCAACGGTGGCATGGACCCTAACTTTGCACCAGGTATGCTTATGTTCAGCCACCTACCGCCTGTCACCAGCTTTACACGGCTGGCCTCCCAGTCTGTTATGGGTGAGCTTCCCCAGGAGATGAACTTAAAGAAAGAACGTGACTCACCGCCAGAACACCACGGCGCAACTACTGCAAATACAGGGGGCTTTCTCCACAGCATGGGTATTAAGCAGGAGCGGCTAAGTGAATTGGATTACCGTATGCCCCTCTATGGCGGGGGTGCAGTACTAGGAGTGAACTGTGTTGGAGGGGGCGCGGGGAAGAGTGGCACCGACATGCCGGACATGTCTTTCGGCAACCACCACCAAAACCACCAGAACATGCTCTTGCATGACCTCAGTCTCAGCAATGTTCGTTCCCTTGGAGAACCGGTGAGGATTAATATTGGAAATGTTTAAATATTAATGCACAGGCCTAGGCAAGGATTTCAGTGCACACACTTTTCTTTATAGTGCTTCGATTACTCTTACAGTTGCAATTGCTGCTTCTATCTGCAGTGTTACATATTTAGTCTTATATTTGTCTTTAGATGCCTGGAAGATCAGGAAAAGAGCCAAAAGAGTCTTCGGGTAGGAGAGGGCGGAGGAGCAACGGGGACGGACAAGGAGGCAAAGCCAGAAGAAAACGCAATGATGCTGCAAAGGTTAATCACTTACTTGTTTTTACATCTAAGTCACTACTCAATTTTATTTTTTGGGCTAAAAAAACACATAAAAGGATTGGTCCTATCCCATCTGTACTTTTCACATTTCCACGTCTTAAAGACATGGAAAAAGGAAAAACAGTTATACTGCTGTACCACCACGCTACTCATTAAGTTTTCTTTGTAGGCAATGATGTTAGATGCAGATGGAGGCTGCCTATCCCCGAACTCAAAGCCACATATCTGTGAGCACTGTAATGCTGCCTTCCGCAGCTCCTACCACTTGCGCAGACATGTGCTCATACATACAGGTGAGAGATGTTTGCTGCTTGTCTGTCCTATATGTATGTCTTTCCTTAATTTCTAGATATGTAGGCAAATGGGGGTACAACATTGCTATCACTGACTCCCAAAGTAAAAATACAACAAGATTTACAGACGATGAGTAAAACACTCAGCAAAATAACATTTTTTAGCACCAATGACCAGAACTACCTTTAACATGACTGATCGGGGTCTTGTTAAAGCAGACAGCCAGTTAAGTCTGGAATGACTCGATGACGACTCATGTATTTCTAGGCATATTAGTCATTCCCTTTGCTGGGAATTCCTCACATGGCTCTTTGAAGTCATAAATTACTTGAACTTTTTTTCACACTCTTAGTTTGTGTTGAATGATTTTCCTTCTGTTTTTATTCCTTGTAACTTTGAGAGAGAAGACTTCTGCCATCTAGAATAATAGTATGTAATAATTTAGACAGTCTGTGTTATTCTAAATACACACTGTAGTAGTTTCTTAAATGCTCTTTTCTGTGTAAATTGTTTTAGTATCTAGTGAATTTCAGCTTTTCTTGTGATGTATGCATGTTTTTTAATGCAATATTATATTTATTGCAACCATATGAGAAATACAGGCTAGGCTTTAATTAATGCGATGAGTGGATGGTTGTACTTTTGATTGCACAGGTGAGAGGCCTTTCCGGTGCAGTCAGTGTAATATGAGTTTCATCCAGAAGTACCTGCTGCAGCGACATGAGAAGATCCACAGTGGTGAGTTTCCTGGCTTGGATATTCCATCACTTGTCAGCAGTATTAGTTCATGAAATTTTTTTTGTTGGGGTGACGTAATGAGACCATCACTGCTGTCTTATCCAGGAGAGAAGCCTTTTAGCTGTGACCAGTGCAACATGCGCTTTATCCAGAAGTACCATATGGAGCGGCACAAAAGGACACACAGTGGCGAGAAGCCATATCGCTGCGATACCTGCCAACAAGTATGTGACTTATCATCTGACCTATTATTTTCTTTTAGATCTTTGCTGCATTCATGTACTGACAAGTGTATTGGAGCAGTGTATTATCATCACTAGTATGTAGGCAAATGTTTCTTTCTGTACGTTCTACACTTAAATTCCTTATAAAGCCATGTCTCAATAGGGTTAAACATTTTTATTTGCAGTATTGAAATAAATTAACATTATTCTAAAACTGTTCATATCTATCCACTTGAAAAGCTTATATCTTTCTGTATTCCTTCTGTACATTTTTAGTTTTTCTCAAGAACAGACCGGTTACTGAAGCACAAACGGACTTGTGGAGAAGCCATAAAGAAAGGTCTGGACTCAAGCATGCTGGAGCTCAGCGAAGCTGAGCTAGGCCAGGGCAGCTATTCACTTACTCAGGGAAACCCTACCACCTCGGGACGTAAGAGGGCCAAGTCCAAAAACGGTGAGGGCGGGGAGCGCAAGAGGAAGAAGAATGCGTCTGCATCAATGGGAGTGGCCTCGTCCTCTGGGGAGATGGCCCGTGACCTGGGCCTGCAGGACTTCAGCATGGAGCACCCATCAGGCTCAGGCCCTACCATGCAGGGACGCTCCCCAAAATTGGTCTTTAAAAAAGCTGGCCGCAAGGGCCTGGACAAAAGCCTCCTCTCTCTAGAAGACAGTGCTGACAGACAAAAACTTTTGGGTCAGAAACCTAGCTCCATGGATCATGTGGAGGACTCTGGCCTTGACAACATGGGTCTACTCCAGGGTTCTGGAGACAACAAGCAGGGGCCCACCACCAGCAGCAACTATGATGATGCAATGCAGTTTGTGAAAAAGCGGCGCTACCTCCATGCAGTTAACAATGACTATGGAGCAGCCTCATTGCACATGGCGCCCCAGGGAAGTAGTGTAATCCAGGGCTCCCTGGGGCCTGAGCCTACATTGGCCATGCTGGACTCATCGCCTTTGGAACTCAAGCATGACAAGTCTGGTATTCCAGATGAGGTACTGCAAAGCCTGCTAGACCATTATAGCCATAAGCCAGAAGGGACACACCACCATGACGTGACTTTTGACCTGTCAGACCACCCGCACCACGTAGACCTCCAACCAGCAGCCCCTGTTACCCCTGAGCTGGATGATGACTCGCCCAATGGTGGTGATAAAACAGCGGTGATGAGCGAGTACTCAAAGTTTCTTCTGCAGGCCCTGGAGCGCACCAGCCATAGTGGACCCTTCCCGAGCCTGGGCCCAACAGGGCCTTTCCCACTCCTGTCCAGCAGCTCCAGTCCCACGGGGCCTCTGTTCTCTGACAAACATGTGTACACCACATCTCCACTGGATTGTGGCTACCCACCTGCTGTTTCATCCCCACTGCCCATCGCTGCCCCTTCATCGTCCTCATCCTCGTCCTCTTCAAAGTCCCACTACGGTATGCTTGTAGGTTCCCCCTCTCAGGCAGGCTACCACCTCAGCTTGGAAACTACCAGCCACCAGCAGCTGACTCCATCTCAGGAGCTGACCGAGCAGTTGGAGAAGCAGCACTCCCCTGGCGCCTTCAACCTACCTCCCCAGGACCTCACAGCCCCAGCAGATGGCTCCAATGGGCAGCAGCCCAAGGCTGGAGCGAGTGCTGCACCGACCAACGGCTCGAGCTACCCCGACCTGTCTCCACTGAACACCTCTAAAGAAACGTACCAGATTGAGAACTTCGCTCAGGCCTTTGGCTCCCAGTTCAAATCCGGGCGGCGAACCCCTCTGAGCTATGCTAGTGATGCTGGCGCAGAGGTCGACCACAGAATAAGGACTCCAGTGTCAGAATACTCAGGGTATACCAGTTTGTTAGCTGATGTCAGTGAGCCAGTGAGTACAGGATCAAAAACCCAAACAAGCCAAAGTTTCAGATAAGGGTCAAACGAGGTGAATCCAGTAGGGGCTGTTCTGTTACTGTCCATACGGTCCCTATACCCATCCTAATTTTGTTCTTGTAGCAAAGTTTTGTTTTTTTTAAACACTGCCATTTAATGTTAATACAGATGACCAGGGAGAGTCTTCCATGGCCTCAAATGCAATTTTTTAAATATGCTCATTTTTATTGTGTATTTAGTCGCTTCATTTTTGTTTAAGATTAGTGATTTTGATATGAAGTACCGTAGATTTAAATGTAATTTAAAACATTTAGTGGGTAGCTATGAACTTGTTTGATTTTCTTTTTCTGAACTCTTGTTTTACCAATCATGATACCATTGTAAAGTAATAATGAATAATGTTTGATAATTTCAATAATAATAACATTTGTGGCAGGGAAAGGCCCAGAATTCAAATGGCAAAAAAGTATATATTGTCTGTTACAAGAAACGTATTAACTCAGGAAAATAGGCAAAATTGTGTAATAAGACTTTGTATTATGAGATGCAATTAGCACAATTTTTACAGGTGTATTTGAGACTACAAAGCTTTGATTTTCTTGGGGTTTTTTTGTTGTTGTTTTTTACTTGTCAGAACAAAACCTTACAGCAGATGATCACGTTTGGTTTCTACTGCGTGTGGCTTTGTGGAGATTATGGTACTGTTGTGTCAATGTGAAGAAAGCCGCATGTACACATCCAGTAGTATAAATTGTAGTGGAGTTTATGCCATGGTGCACACACAGCACATTCTGAAACGAAGAGGATGTTTGAACACAACTGACTGTTGTTTTGCCGCTATACGTTGTCTCTTGATGGATCCTGTCGAACCATGCACTCCTCAGATTGCGTCCACCAGTCACCTGTAGACAAAATCCTGCTCACCGCTGTTACGGCTGATTCAGAAGGCAATGAATACCGAGCCGTGATCTTTTATCAAGCTGTTGCTGAAGTGATTTCTTTTTATAAACAAGTCACCACTTTTCTACTCCGCTCCTTGCTGTTCCTTTTTGTGTCAGTGGAATCAACAAGCACTTTTTTTAAAGAAATCATCATTGGACATAACCCATTCAATTTACATATGTGATACCTGATTATGCTAATGATTATTAATATTACTTTAAGAGGAGAAAACTGTGAACAGGGATGGGTAAGGAGGGTGGTATTGTGGGTGGGTGGAGGGAGGAAGAGGAGGGGTGGATTATTGGTGAATTTGGGCTTTGATAGTGGTTGTCTAGGCATGACCATGGGCATTTAAATGTATTTTCTTTTTCTCAAAGGCAGAATAGAGGGGGTGGGCTAAGGGAGGGGGGGGGGGTCCTCTTACAGTTTGTCAGGTGATATTGTAAAAAGATGATTTGCCATAATTTTGTTATACAATATTTTGAGAGTACCTCTTTGTATTTAAGTGTTTTGAGAGATGGGCTGACATGCTGGAACCCTTGAATCTTTAATCCCACGAGTATGTTGGATGCATACTCAACCCTTTTATTTATTCTCCACTAGCCACAACAGAACTCGGTAGCTGATTTTTTTTTTTTTTTTTTCTATTGGCAAGTAATCACCAGACTTTCACCTCTACCCCCCTACCCCCTCTCCATTTTAAATGATATTTTAAATCTTTATCTTTTAGTCATTTCAGGAAACTGCTTCAGTAAAACAGTTGAGAAACAAAGTTATACCTACCCCCCCTTCCCAAAATACAGCCCTGCGCTCACAAGAATAAACAAACAATGGCCTTCTTTGTCTTCCGTGGCTAAAGCCATACTATCCTGGCGGCCAGGGTTGATATTTAATTTAGTTGATTTCCTGTGAGCCGAACACCCCCTTTCCTATTCCTATGTCTGTGAGCTCCACAGCCAAGAGACTTTGAAGCTGCTCAGATCACGGGAAACAAAGACTGGCTGACCAGCCCTTCACTCCAAGCACACACACTATGCTTTTAAAAGAGAAAAAGAGTGGGTGAGAGATAGAGGGGGAAAAAAGACAATAAGATTGACCTAGATATACCTCATATCACTAAAGCGTAAGAAAAGCAGGGACACGTGTTTCATGTATGTAGTGGAAATATTTGTAGTATAGGTTCGACATATTGTATAATCATTTAACACTGCCTGTGTTTACAATTATAGAGCAAATGAGTCGTCGAAATGCAAATGTATTATTTCTTCTTTCTGTAAAAATAGCCAAGCAGTGTTGCATTCTAGATGCCTAGAACATTCATTTTTCTCATGTTATATCCCTTATTTTTGTTACTTGCCATAATGTGTTTTGATATGATCTCTAGAAGGACATTGTTTACAAAAATGTGCAAAAACACTAAAAATGTGTGTTCTTGACTTTTTTTTAAGTTTTTTTTCTTGTGTATGCATGATAAAGACATTTTTGTATGGCTTTTTTTCTGACTGTCACCTCAATACCAAATTTTGTAGCAGAAGCCTCCCCGTTCCTTTGTCTTATTTGTTCTAGACTCCTTGTGAAATGATTTCCCAGGCTGTACCTGTTATTGAGATGATGACGGGATTAGATAAGCCAATAAAACTTTGTTACAAAAAGTAAGGGGTTTTCTTGTCCTTCAAAAGCACTGAAAATCCCCATTAGCAAAAAATACTATAATAGTTCTTAATAATGTAGTATGTTGTGTGACTAATAGCTTAATCCTGCTTTCAGGAACAGGAATACACATGCAGAAAAAAACTATACATCTACCAGATTCAGACGAGACAGAGGCCTGATAACAAACCAGTTCCAAATGTGTTCTAATACCTCGGAAATTGTCAGTTTTCGGCAGTGGAACAAAGATTGGAGTCGCTTCATGACTTGTATATTTATATTGGCGGCCTTTGTTCCAACTGTGACTGAATCCAGTTTCCAATCTGTTATATTATTGCTCCACAGATATGTTTAAGTAAGCAAATATCCTGCCAGAGGATGGAGCTGTTTTCCTCTCAGTAACTCAGGATCTATACACAGACATCATTTTGGATGGTCTAACAATTTTATTGACAATGTGCTTTCTTAAATGTTGTCTGTATCATATAAGTAGTCTTCTGAATACGTTTATAGATTATTTTATTTTCATACTGACTGGGTGTGAAAGTCCTGTTTGCATACTAAGATGAGTGATGCACTGTTCTCATGGCCATTTCCTCTTTAAGTTTTAAGTGGACCAGATAAGCAGCTTTCACCATTTTGTAATGTGTGAATACATTTTAGAAAAGTCTATTTGTAATCTCTCTATTTGCCATATTTATACTAGAAAGAATCTAAATATCGGGACATAACAAGCACTGGGATTTAACACGTTAGTAATAACATTTTGTGCAAATCATTGACTTCAAAAACGTCTAAGTTTATTTACCTACATCAAATCAAAGTGAAAATGGAAAAAAACTCAATAAATGAGGGGAAGCCAAACAAATGCACACGATAACCTATAAGATATACAATATAATATAATATAACAATCATTGACTGGTTTGATGAGATGGTCTTTGCAGTTAAAGGATCTCACAATAATCTCACAAATAAGAGACCTTAGATAAAAATCTATAAAATACAAAAAAACATCTGTCCTGACTGTGGACCATTTGTCTTTTTAACAGGTAGGAAATGTACAATCAAATCTTCTATCAAATTATTTTTGCAAGTAGAAGTAGGTGGTTAAACGTTATGTTAAAAAGGTTTGAAGAATTGAATTCCCCCAAAACAGGAATATTACCTAAATATTATTAAATATTCCTATAAATATTATTAAATTACATTCACAAATGACTTTAGTTCGGAGCAATGAAAAAAACAGTTTGGGTGCTATTCACTAAGGAAACTACACTTTTAATTGTGAACTAGTTTCACAGTTTTTAACCACAAATAGCATTTCGATTCTGATATTCTTCCTTATAGTCAATCTATAATAAAGCCTCATCATTTCAGAATGAGTAGATAATTATAATGACAATTGTCAAATAAATAAAAAAGTACAACATTTTCCTCTGAACTATCATGGAGTAAACTACAATGGGAATAAATATGTAGTACAAGTACCTCAAAACTAATTGTACTTGTAAAAAGTGCAGGCCTACTTGCTTACTAAGACACTTGATGTTTGTTTCGCATTTACTTATATATATTCTTTACTTTATTTGGCAGATGCTTTTATCCAAAGCTATTTACAAGGAGAAGAAACAACCAATTACCATCCAGGTTCTGTAAATTATGAGTTACAACAAACTTAGAGCCCTGATGAGACACAAACTTGTCAAGAAGAAAAATATGCTAGGAATTGTTAAATGCTAGACATTTTTTGTTTGTGTGCAAGACTCATTTGAAATACTTTTTTAAACAAGTGAGTTTTTAATGTTTATAATCACTTTTGTATACGTGAAGCATGAAGTCAAAGGTCTTCAGGGGAATGACTGGCACTTCCACTGACACCTTTTCCTGAACTAATATCAGTCCTCGCCTCACCGACCCCAGTAAATATCATATCTGAACTGTAATCACACTCATCACTGCCAGGAACAGCAGGCTGGGTGTGGTTAAGGACAGCCATAACTGACTTTGGACTTTCAGTAAGTCAGTAAGGAGACACAGAGGCAATTATTGCATGTTAACATTCATAACACCAGGTGGTGACGAATGTAGCTTGTGGTTCTTTGACTTTCTCTCTTTGCAGCAAAGGTTTTATGTTTACATGCTTTTAAAAACACATTGAGGAAAAAGCTCGAGTTCAAAAGTTATTAACATTATTAATAATTAATCCTGGAAAAATGTGTTACTGAAGCCATTAATACAAGTGTCTGTATAAGACATGACAGTGTGAGTCAGCATGAGCAACTCGGACACGGAAGCAGAGCAACACACAAGGAAATTCAGCTATTATTTTTTTATTATTTACTGTATTATTAACTATTATTAACTATCTTTGTTTTTCTTGACGAGTCAAGGTTACATGTTTTCCCTTTGTCTGTGTGTTACTCCAGTTACTCCTGCTTCCTCCCACCAAACAAAAAAACTTGCACTTAGTTTAATCCATGACTCTAAAATTGGTCTTATATGGGAAATGTGCTCTTAACTTATTGGACACAACTGGCATGATTATGTTTCTGGGAAAATAAATAACATCATTGATACAATGTAATGTTCAAACTTAATAAGAATTTAAATTATGTATTTATGTATTTAAATGCATGTTTTGTGTATTTAATTATCAACTAATCGTTATTAACTTATTATCATTTTAGGCCATTTTTTGCTGATATCACAAATATCAGCAAAAATGTAAAGATGTATTTATCCAGAAATCTGAGCACAGTGTATGTGGAAGTCAAAATAATGAAAAAATAGGAATATCGCTGTTCTTATATTGCATTAATGTGGACACATTCCCCAACAGATCTATTCATATTCACCTAATTAAATCATTTAGTTTTTTTGTTTTCAACTTGTGTTTGTGTTTACCTTCATACTTATACTCTGATACACACATAATGATTGACGTAGCTAGAAAAAGCATGAATGTTTATGAGAAAGCATGGGTTAATTCATATCCATCTTTCCAACTTTGATCAAAGTTAACACATAGATTAGAGATCTTTAAAAAAAGTTAAAACATCTTTATAATGATTTAAATGACATTTTTATATGGTAGGATATTGTAAGAAATGTAATGTTGAGGTCTTATCAACATCACATTGTTTTAGATTTTTACACCAGTTTTATCTCTTATCTTATGACGTCTTTAAATCAAAGGTCACATTTTCCTTATTCCGCCCTGTTTTACTGGTCACATAGTTTTCCAAAACAGTGTTGTAACTAGGTTGAATCATTTTCTCCCAGTTAGAGTTTTACACCTTTTCTTCGTAATCTCATCAGGCTTCATGGACAGAGCTTCTTCTGACGTGTTCACTGAATGCCCATATGGTTTAAGTGGGCCAGTGAAAAAAAAGAATGTTTGTAGAAGGGTCAAATGACGACTTCCATAAATTCATAAACTGACTGGAATGAAATGTGATCTCTGTTCCTCTTGTAACAGCACGAACAGTAATCAGTAACTTATAAATTCTGAGACTAAACTCTACATAAGAAACTGTGCCAATAGCTTAAGGCGATGAACATTGTTTAATGTCACATATCTGTTTTTATTCTTGTCCTAGACATTGTCTAATTTAATATGCATATATGTTGCCATGGAGTCAAGTTAAAAAAATATCAGCAGATAGCTCAGTGGATAGAGAAGTTGTTTATGAACCCGTGGGTTAGTGGGTTTGATTCCAGTCCCCCCAGACTACATGTTGAGGTGTCCTAAAGTGACACTAAAA
>JAUMHF010000011.1:7223285-7238692 GCA_032359275.1 Microctenopoma steveboyesi | reverse complement strand
GGCAACAACAACGGAAACAACAACAGCTGAAACAACAACAGGTATAACTACCACTGGGGCAACAACAACGGAAACAACAACAGCTGAAACAACAACAGGTATAACTACCACTGGGGCAACAACAACGGAAACAACAACAGCTGAAACAACAACAGGTATAACTACAACTGCAGAACCACACACAGGTTCAACAGTGTCAGCTGAGACTACAACACCACCAGATAATACGGCGTCTACAACGACACCATCAGGTCAAACTCCATCTTTTATTTTATATTTTATCCATCTTATTTTCTCTACGTGTGTCGGTTTTAGATGCTTAAATGACACTATAAATACTCATGTTGTGTGTGTGTGTTTTCCTTTAACGCAGTAAATGCTTGTGCCTCAAACCCATGTGGCCGTGGTAGCACTTGTGAGCCCCGCGCTGGTGAATCCTTTGTATGCTTGTGTTTGCCTGGTGACACCTACAACAATGACGACAGGAGTTGCGGGAGTGGTAAGTTGTTTGTACGTGTTTGGGAGGTTGTTATTCCATTAAAAAGTCACTCGATGGTTCTTTCTAAATAATTTGTAATGAACTTTAAGTGACTAGTTTAAGTGACTTCTTGTTGTATTAGGTCAATCAAAGTTCGTTGGCTTTGCATCTTTCTTAAAATTATGTTTTTCTGTCGTAGCCAAAGTTTTCCCAGGACAACTGAAAACGTCTGATGTTGAATTTAAGGAACAAATGAGAGACAAGACATCATTAGAATTTCAAGATGCCTCAGAAAAAATTAATAATTTGGTAAGCAAGTAGTTAGAATGTCTGGTGCATCAGCAAAATCTACAGATACCACATATGTGACAACCTTACTGAAATGGTATTTTCTTTCCAAAATGCAGGTCTCAGCTGTTTTCAAAGACTCTAACTATTCTGAAACTATTGTGCTCCAAATCCAGTGAGTTTCAGGGTGGCAATGCTGTTTACAATCTTACAGTTCATTAACTGCATGATGCACTTTTATGGTATTTTGTTTTGTTCACACAGACCAATTCAAACGAGAAACGTTGCGTCAAGGGAAACCGGGGTCAACGCAGATGTGCAGATTGTCTTCAGCTCAACTTCTGAGATAACAACAGAGGAATTTAAGCAAGCAATCACAACCAGTTCAATTTCTTTTGCTGGTTAGTATGTTGATTAAACATAACTATCACTTACATCTGACCGTTATATAGTTTGATGGTGACATTTATACTAGCGAGTAATCTGGAAGTTGAGTCATGGCAATAAGGCTTCTTTCTTGTTTGTTTAGTCTTTATTTTTTCAACCTAACAAGTAAGACGTCTTTTTGCCACGACTAAACTTCCAGATAGCCTCACCTGGATGAAAATCTACACAGACAGAAACTAGTAAAAGTAGAGTATGACAATAATCACTGTTAAAATTCCTGTTAAAATAACTGAAGCATTGTGTTGACATGCTGCGCTACTGTGTGTTTAATTCATTCAGTAAAAATGGTTTAGTTTAATATGTCAAACAATAATTGTTCTAAGTTACGATTACAAAACGTAGAACCATCTGTCAGTGTGATAATTTAACTACATTTTTATTACGTATTATAATGTAAAAATAAGATAAATCTTATGAAAAAAGGTCATACTAACTGAATCTGTTTCTACATGACATGTAGGGTGTATGCATGTATTTCCATTAGATCTACTGACGCTGTCTTTTTATTATCATTTAAAGAGCGTGACCTGTGTCCGGATCCCTGTGATGCGCTAACTACTGATTGCAAATCAGAAAATGGAATTTTTACATGTACCTGTAAACCAGACTACTTTAAGACGAGCTTCAGTGACAGAGTGTGTCTTGGTAAGGGCATTTACTAAGCAGGTGAATGGAAATATGAGTGTAGAAAAATCTTAATAACTCCACAGAACTTTCTGTTTGTATTTTGCAGCTTGTCCCAGTGGGCAGAAACTACAGGGCTCTAATTGTGTCAGGTAAGTAACTTATATGTCTTCTCACCCAGACATCTAGGTGTCCCTTATACCTGCTTATTACTTTGCATAGAGAATAGAGTGAACTAAATTGTCAGTGTTTCTTCTTGTCTTTTAGTTGTCCATTTGGCTATTCTGGTTTGAACTGCAAGGAATGTGAGTATACACTATGTTCGACCGTGAATGTGAAACACACTGTAATTATGTAACAGCTATAAAACATTGTCCACAATATCACCCTTTAGAAGTATGAGGATGGACACACAATGACTGAGGTGACTTAGGGCAGTTGAACAGACTGAATGGTAGCTCAATGGGTTAAGCGTCAGACTGGGATGCAGAAGGTTCTGGGTTCAAACCCCGTCTGACTCCTAATCATCCCCTACCAGGTGTGTCTCTGAGCCAGACACCCAGCGCTAGCTCCTTGTAAGTCACTTTGGATAAAAGCGTCTGCCAAGCAAAGTAAAGTAAAGTAAATATAGCTTCTTCTGGTAGAAGCTGTTAAGTCACTTGCAAATTTTAACAACACACTCGTCATTGCCATGTCTTTTTTTGCTTCTGTTGTGAGTTTAAGTTTTTAAACCTTTTAAAAGTTGCTGACCACTTTATCACACTGTATAATGTACCTGTACAACAGACCATGTGGGTTGTATCACTTATTATCACGCCAAACAGAAGAAACTCAGCGAAACAACTCTACCAACCATTGCCATTCACACAAAACACAACTCAAATACCCAGCAATTATATGGGCATGTAAGGAAAACTTAAATGTTGCTCTATTTTCACAACTTCAAGCAAACAAGTTGTCAAATGAAAGCAAAGACTTAGCTGATTACAAAGATGTTTGCCTAACTCGATGATCTAGGGGCCAAACAGTAGAAAAAGGTGTGGTGTTCTTTTGCTGTTATTGTCAGAAATAGCAGTGGAAATGGCAAGACCTTTCACAGAAAGGTAGTTTTGATCAATCACTTCTGTAACTCCGTGTGCAGCTCACACTGCAGACGTGCAGACTAATTGTCCTTTTCTTTACACCCTACCTCTAAATGGTGTGAAAAAGCAGTTTACATGATATTATTAGTACTTTTAGGCCACTTAATGAAATAAATACAATTCATTATATCATTATATTATCATTATGATTATTTGAATGGGAAAATGTATAGAGCTCTGGATTAATACTATTAATAATGTGTTTTTTGTTTCTTCTGCGCAGAATTGAAAATGTAAATTGTTTACTCTATAACTGTAAGCCCTACATTGATTTGACACTTTTATAGTGATCCCACATGTCCTAGTTTTATTTGAAGTGGCATTGATTTATATAGAGCTCCTGCAGTTGTATTAGTATACTTATATTTATTTAGGGCATGTTTCGGGCAGTAAAAATCGACTTAGTGATGACAAGGTTTTAGCAGTGTAGCCTTTTTATTTAAAGTCCCTGTCATTGTGTGTTGATAGCATGGCAGCTGGCTCTGGTAATTGCTGGCTCTGTGCTCGGTGGACTGCTGCTGATCACACTTATCCTTCTGCCAATTGTGGCAACCAAGTGAGTAATATTCCTTTTTTTTATTTCCAATGTTTAACTGTTCACTGATATACAATCCTCAGGCACATTACCTGTGAATGTTTTTAACTGATTTTTTACGTTAGACAGAAACACATTTTGTAAACACTTTCTAAGGCATTAATCACATCATAAACAACATATAATAGTAATAGACCAACACTATATAATAATATATACATTTTTTATTTTAGATGCTCAAAGAAAAGCTCCAAGAGTAACGGATATGAAGATAGTGGGAAATCTCACCTCAGTCAATTTCCTGCAAAGTCACCACTGGTTAGTAGCAGCAACAGCCAGACAAAACCTGTTAATGGGTTTGCTTTTGCTAACCCCGGGGTGCCTAAAATCCCACGGGCCACAACCACCAACAACTGGGACAGCAGGACCAACTTGGAGATGACTCCGAGCAACAGCCGGCAAAACCTGATCTCTGCAGACAGGAATTCGGTAAGCATGCGTAAAACCATTTAACTAGATAAAGGGAAAATTTACTGGTATTTCATTTACAACTTACTGAAGAAAAACTGTTTCATGATTGTAGCGGATCTACGAAGACCAAGATGACATAAACCCATACGCTCAGTCTCGATCCAGCGGCTATGCTCAGACACGACCCCAGAACAACCCCTATGCCCAGAGTCGACCTCAGGTGAACCCATATGCACAGAGCCAAGGACAGGGCAACTCTTACTACAGTGGAAGCCGGTTGAACTGAAGACAAAAAGATTTGTACCAAATTGACATTTTCCAAGATAGCAACTATATTGCAAACATCACATTAATGTAAAAGTTGGATAAACACAAACACAATGTTATATTACCGCACAATGTTTCACCACATGTAGTAGGCTGGCTAATTGTCATAAATTATTTCTTACTTTCCCTGGCTACTCTTTGGATCATATGCGACACTGTGGGTCTTTTCAGGGGTTTATCAGTGTTTTGTATCGCCATCATCACTCATAATATAATTTAATAAATAGTATATGTTTGTTTGATGGCCTTGAACCCAAAATGGATTCTATTTAATGCCATTCTCTTGCACAGCTAAAGTCTCGCTCGTCTATGAATTTACTAGGAATACATTTGTATGCAAAATGGTTTTAGGTTTATGTTGAGGCAAAAAAGGTTTTGTAAATGAGGCGAGTTTTTTTTTTCTTCTAATAAAACTTAAAATCAGAGCAGTTTACAGCATAGAAATGTTATATTTATGAGTTTATTTTATTTATGTTCAAGCTCTTTCATGACTGATTGATGCCAAGCTGTTATTCAACACAAATAAATTAACAATAATATTAAAATGACCACATATTATTATTTTTCTTACAATTATAATATTCTATATCTAACTTATTATAACACTGAACCACACTGAATTTTTGAATAAAATAAGGCAGTCTACTGTGTGTATGCTACTTTATACTCAAACCTCTTGATAAAACCAGAGCGTATAAAACAAAAGCATTTTCCAAGCACTGACACATGAAGGTAGGGTTATCCAGAGGTGCTATGTAATTTTACTCAAGGACTATATGTACAATTTTGAGGTGAGCTGACATGTTCTCCACTGAAACTAGAAGTTCTACTTCAGATTCAGTGAAATATAGTACATTAGGATTCACAGTGGTTTTTTTTACACATTTCTCATTAACTCGTAATCGAGAGACAGAAACTACATGAACAGCAAGGTGTAAAATAAAAAAACAGATTTTTAGTAAATGGAAACACACATGGTAAGTTAAACTTTGTTGAGAAATATTACAGTTGGATTTGCTGAATGTCTGCTATGACCTATGCCAGGTTCCTCTCACTGTAAGGAAGGAACGCAGCATTAATCACTAGATACCGATAAAGCTTTAGTTTTATTTGTCAAGAAGAGAACACTACATCATGTTTACTGCCACAAAGCAATCTCCCTTGGTGCAATAAACCGGTTGAGCTATATTGCTGTGTCAAGGTCACGCAGAAGAAGATACGCAATAGTGAAGATCTGTTATCAGTTTGTGTGTCTCGCTGTTCTGCCACAAATTTTATATTAAAATGCTAAAGACAGCACCTCTAATTTCTTTGTTTTACCCTAAAAATGAATATTTAATTGCATAAATAAATAAATTGATAATACAGATAAACCAAGTAGAAGTAGTACCAATAATGCGGCCTGGTAGCTCAATGGGTTAGGTGTCAGACTGGGATGCAGAAGGTCGCAGGTTCGAAACCCCGTCTGACTCCTAGTCCATCCCCTACCAGGTGTGTCCCTGAGCCAGACACCCAGCGCCAGCTCCTTGTAAGTCGCTTTGGATAAAAGCGTCTGCCAAGCAAAGTAAAGTAAAGTAAAGTAAAGTAATGTTACTTAATATAAAAATGTAAATATAAAAAAAACACAATAATAATAATATTGTGTAATGGATATCAGACATTCAAATGTGCAATGTTATTATTACATTTAATAATGTGAAATTATTACTCCATGGCAAATTGGGTAGAATTCAACTTCACTTGATGTAATAATGAGGAAGGTTTGATTTTCTATCTCACTTTTCACCCGCGTTGACTTTCAAGGCCGGCACACTTATTCAGACTATGCTGATGATTCACATCACACAGAATAGATATAATGTTATAAATTGTCAGATGTAGAATAAATGACTCTATCTATCTCTTTTTTTTACTACCCAAATGTAGAACAAGAAAGTAACTTTAATAACAGGTTCACATTCAACATCATCCAAAAATGAAAACATTTAGGCCTATTGCTATGCAGATATTTTATTCCATTTTCTTATTATCATCTCTGTAACACATTTGCATTGCACTAAGTAGAAAGACGAATGTCACCTATTAGTTAAACAGTGGTTAACAACCATCATTGCAGCGATATTTAATATGGCTTTAATATTCAAATTACCAGGCAAAACATGAGCAAAGATTCAAATCAGATCCCTTGATAGATATTTGCATTATGAGATGAATCCATTTGTATTTTTTAACACACTCTTTAAAAAAGAGTTTGTACTCCAGCACAGCTGTTTCTTCAGTGGTATCACTTCCCAGTGGTTTATATATGTTTCTTTCAACATTATATGACAAATATAATCTGAGAGATATCTCAATTACAATTTATTCCACTAAAATATTTTGAGATTAAAGCGGTAGCTTGGGTCCCCCTAGTGGCCGTGGGGCACTATGCATCTGCAGAGTCCGCATGGTGCAAGAACTGACAACGACAACGAGAGGCTGGGCGAGGACTCTGGTGCCAATGTGTTGTACCATGTCTGGCCTACGTGCTCTCAAAGACAGTATATGGATCAGCTGTTTTTAATTTTACTGAGAGCTGTCTGTTCTTGAACATTTTCATTTAGACTGTTTTATTATGCAACAAGTGATTATTGCCAGTGAGTGAACCAGTGCGTTAGTGTCCTCAAGGACATTACATAACATGACGGAGCACCACTTGTGTTTCACCTTCTGAATATCATTTCTGTGTGAATAAGTAAATGATCTGTCACATCTGTGGTTGAGGCTTTGTCCACTGGATTGACAGCAGTATCTTCAGCCCACACAAACACCCCAGACAGAGTTACTGAATATTATCCCATTGGGTGTTGGAAGAGGGGGCATCCGGTTTCTAAAGAAAATACATCCAAAATGTAAAGAGGATCGATGTAAGTCTACAAATGTTGTCAGAAGCTTTAGTCATGGCAACTGGACTCCTTTCTTTCGATAGAGATGTTTCGTTTCGACAACTCCACCTGGATGAATGAGAATCTTCACAGACACGTCTATGAATGTTCTTCACATATAAATTCATACATTCAGACATTGGTTTAAACGAGGTGTGAAAGGAGCAGTTTACGGCAAGATCGACTCACGGTTGACTCAGGCGCAATCTATCACCCACTTACAATGAGGTTTCACAGTAGTTCACACTCTGGCCCAGGTGGTCAGGTTTACATACGGGAAAGCCAGAGGAGAGGACGACCCACAGGTAACCACCAATCACAGTCAGCCCCATACTTCGCTACCTGTTCCTGAGTGACGGTGGCTAGTTGCCCAGAATTGAATGGGCTTTGACCATTGATTTTTTTCCCCCAACTGATCTTATGATATCCTTCATATAATCTCTTGCATGGCCACACAGAGGCAGATTAACCGGCATAGTATCCCTCTCCGGTAGGAATGGGGATTTTGGAAAACTGCATGCTGTGGGTGGATAATAAGCTTTGGAAGCTCTTTCAGGCCAGTAAAGACTCAGCCAATACTGAGCAGTCAGAGTTAAGATACAATTTATTGTGCTTTTGCTTTCATTATGATGATTCTGTTGTGTGATTTTCTCTTTCAGTAATTAATAGTAAGCATTTCTTGGCTTGTTGCTGGTGAAAGCACATGTAGGGACAAAAACATTACAGGGACTCTATTCAGTCTTTGTGACTAAATTCCTCTTGTTATGACCACATGAAATGTGTCGGTCAGAATAAGACCCGCAGTATTTTTACAGCTTCTACATTAGAGCTTTGACTAATAAGGAGGTTTTATGATTAGTACATCTTCAGATTATTTACTCAGTAATTGATTAAACATTTTTCTCTCTTCCCAGCGGCTCCTCATTGTATGTTGTGTTTTTCAACATCTTTCTGGGCAACATCTGGACTGGTAGCTCCATGAGTTAAGCGTCAGACGACGGGATGCAGAAGGTCGCAGGTTCGATACCTCATCTGACACCTTGTCCAACCCCTACCAGGTGTGTCCTTGAGCCAGACACCCTGTAAGTCGCTTTGGATAAAAGTGTCTGCCAAGCAAAGTAAAGCAACATCTGGACTGAGAGAGATGTCTCTCGGACTCTGGGGTCCTAGTGCTGGCCCAGGACCTACAGCACTGTCCGAAGGTGATTCACTCCAGGTCCAGCTCCTGTCAGCTGTTCAGTTGAGGCTGAGTCATGTCTGTGTTCCTGGCAGGATTAGTGGGTATGGGCGCCTATGAACAAGGTCCTGACCCCTTCTCTGCCACTCCACTACAGACCTTCAAACAAACATTGACTGAATTCTTTTTAATAATTCTTTTTACAGTGAAGTAATTGAAGACACAATTAATATTTCCCTTTCAGGTTAGTAGTTAAGCTCACAAAGACTTTACTGACTCTAAAGACAAACAGTTCTGCTAATTAATAATGCAGGTTATCTCTGTGTTTCTTTCAATTAATAAATTCATTCATTTCCTTTAATCTTTTCTGTAGGTGCACTGGGTCCAGAGTCCTCATCAGGGGAAGTGGTACGTGGCCAACAATGGCAAAAACTGTATCTAAGTCACAGGGAAACTCTCAGCCAGAGCAGGTCATCTCAGCACGCTGTAGGTATTGCCAGGGTATCTACCAGGGTAACACAGACAAGCTGTAGAGGAAAGGTTTAAATCGGACTTTGAACACAGTGCTGATTGCCAGTTTGAGAGGACTGATAAAAATAAGCAAGCTAATGCAAAAATAAACTAATGAGGTACACTGATAATTGTATCCACATTAGTGTGATAGGGGAGAGGTAGAACATCTTGTTCAGTGACTGACAGGAATTTAACCTTGGTTGCCTCATATTACAGGTCAAAGTGCCAAACGTGTCCAGTTATGACTGATAGTAGCCAAGCACTGTGGCTGAACATGATCTCCATGGAGGTATCTGAGCGACATTATCATTTCTATCTTCTGTGTTTGTGCCATTTTATGTGATTTGTTCTGACCATTCCCTTTTTCCTCCGTCGATCTTTCTGTGTTCAGTCTTTCCAGACTAAAAGTGTGATGAAGATACCAGTATTATCATTAATATTAAAATTCATTTTGATGTTCATCCCTAGACACTGAGTATGTGACCATGACAACAACTGTGGAAACTATGAAAGAGACTGTGGTGAGCAGGCCTAAACAACACAACACACACACACACTTGTTAACGTACTGGATGTGTCGACTAGGTGCACTCCAGTGTGACTCAGGTCACTGTATCCCGGTTGCTCCGCGGTGTGATGGCTGCCCCGATTGTCAGATAAGAACAGCTGTTGTGAGTAAACACCATGTGATGGTGTCTGCCTGTCTGACCCCCTGCAGCCAAATAGTGTAGCCTGTATTATTTTTACATTTTTAGTTCAAACGGTGGGTTTTATTCGGAAATGTGTGTACGTATGAATGTCTGTACTCGAGTTAAGAAAGACGATGTTCATAAGAAAAGTTCTGAAATGAACAGCAGCAGATGTTCTCAAGAGAAAAGGCGGTTAACTACTTTTCCTCGCCCCGACAGCTATTTTTTACCCAGGAGCCAGCTCCAGTGTGGTAACCATCTGCGTGTGAGCCAGTGCTGGGTGTGTGATGGCACTGATGACTGCGGGGGTGTTCTGATGAACACTTGAGTTTATCCCATGAGGGGCATGTGTTATCAACACAATTATTCATCGCTTGAACAACTTTACAATTCTAGCCACGATGAACTTAATCTGAGGAACGGAAAAACACATTTTAAGGATGTGCATGTAGGTAATTTCTCTCATACATTGGAGGTAAATGCAGACAGACGTTCCATTTCCCCTTGTACATGGTAATAGGTGATTAAATAAGCAGTCAAATACTTGATAAGCTAACAGCAGTAATAGTAGGAGTGTGTTTTACATGACTTATACTTTTAGAGGTTGGTCTAAACTCAGCAAGCAGCAGGCATCGGCTGTGAGATGCCATCCAGGGTCTGGTGTATGAATGGGTGCTGTATCTCTTTAAGCCTGCTATGTAACCAGAGGTACAACTGCAGGCACGTCGATGACAAGCAGGATGGACTCTGTATGGCTCACACGCAAGACCAAATATATAACAAGGTTCAGCAAATGCACCAGCAATGCTTGGTTTCTTTCCTAGGATTAGTCCAAACAACACAAAAGCCTCCTGAGCCTTCCCCTTTAAGGCAAAGGTAAAATGGCAAATGTCAAAATGACTTCACAGGACAAATAAGCCTGAAACATACACGGGATAAGAATTGTTACGCAATCAGCTTAAGCATCTATGGGATCAATTTTTTTTCTGAAGAGATTAAGTAGTAATGTTTAGAGTGGAGGTGGGCATTGACTAGCTCATCTAAACTCATTTGTATTTGCGGCAGATGCACTATACAGTATCTGTCTACATTAGATTACTTGTCTGTGTTGGAGAATTGTAGGAATAATTTACATTATATATGTTTGTGTTGTATAATGGGAAGTCCATTCACAATCTTATTTGAACTGTTTATGTTTCAGTTGGGGACTGAAGAGTGACACTTTAGAGAAAACTCACTCAGTGCAGGAGGCGACCTTGTTTTCACAGACGGACTGTATACCCACCCCACGCCGGCATACTTGTGTTGATTGCTCACTCTGTGTCCTCACACTGAAAGAGTTTAAATGCAGTGTAAGGACACTGTGCAGCACCGTGACAACTGTGGCGACCACACTGAAAATATCTATGTTATAATATGAATTTTCATTAAATATGCCTTACAGTTAGCCACTAGTGTTTCAGAATTAGGTGTTTTTGTTCAGTATTTAAAAATGTAAATATACCATGTAGAATATGAGACTACAAAACAAGACTACAGCAGCTAATGACTGAATAATGATCACAAGAAGAAGAAAATACAGGATGATGTTTATTGCATTCTATTCAGTCTTTAAGTCTATTTAAAACCCGACATTTCATCAGCAGGTATGGTTAGAGGGGGTGAGGTTAACTGGAGTGTATTTCAGTGTACATTTGTGTCTGTTTCAGCTCTTCGATGGACTCTCACTCTGTGACAGCTGGGGTAGGCGCCAGCACTCCTGCAACCATTAAGAGGAGGAGTGGTTAAGATGATGCCTGGATGTTTAGTAGAGTTCAGTTTTCACGAGTAGTCCCACCTGCTGGAGAGGCTACAGAACAGTCTAGCCTCCTGCCGAGCTTTAGCTGATATGGAGACAGAAGAAAAACTACATAACAAATCAAAACCTTTTAAAAACTGCATTTTGTATTTCTGCTCTGGGTCATAGTTGTTTAATCCTAAACATTTGTCTGATGACCTGAATCATTTTAGTGCAACAAATACGGAAAAAAATGTAACCAGGACGAGTGCAAATATTTATTGATACCTATGTACAGTACATAATAAATCTTACTAATTTCTCATTCACCATTAAAAGTAAACATACAGCTCTTTGGTTGTTAACAGTGCGATCAAGTACATTTGTTGAAATCTTTGTTCGACGTTTTAGGAGACTTTTCAGAACCCAGCACACGGTTCAGAGGTAGAAAATGTTTGCAGAATCATTTCTGCAGAACAAGCTGCTTCGAGCATAGAGGTAGCCATAGAGACGCATGTCAACATTTTCACTGTGTTTACTCAGTATCTGAAAACATTATTAATTACATGCTTTGGGGGCTGAAAAGGTTTTATTGGTAGATGTCAGCAGTGAAATTGTTGGCTATCGGCATCTGTCTGTGCATGTTTAATCATGTGTATATGCTCAGTTCATTTCATTTTCCCAACAGATTACCAGTTTTTTAGAAACTTCATTTACATGAGTCCTGGGTGATAATGACCACAGATTTGACGTATTTGAGGAAGGACACCAACCACCTTACAAATGATAAATGTCATGTCTTGTGCACTTCAAATATAAACACATCTGCAGTGATTCAAATTTGTTTTATGACCTTATGCATTTTCTGACTTTACAAATATAGAATATTAAAATTGTTATCAAAGCCAAAAAGCCAAATAACTGAACTGAAAATGCTGCAGGTGGAATTAGACACAAAGACACCTGCCTTATCACACAGTCCTGTGTGTACTTGTCTTTGTGTGGTGATGCACATATCACAGGAGGATCTGTTAGTACAGGACTGAAGCTCCGACTAGTGTAATCCACACACTCAGCACAGATACCACTCTGATCCCCAGCCACTATATCTGACCCACTGAACTGAAGATGAAATGCTTTGTCATCCATTTAATTAATGTGAGACTGTGATCACAGGGTACCAGCGATGATTCTGCTCCTCTCCTGTCCCGCTCACACTGTCTGAACACATTAAGGTCTCTTAGAGCTTGCAACAACTAGGCCAAGCAGCAAATGAACAAACGAAAAGTGAGAATAAAAGAGGTTTGAACAACTAAGTAAGAGTAGAAACACTAAGAAAGGAGAAAGGGAAAGTTAGTTGCGACTGATCTATTTCTATGTGATGGGCTGTGATGATTCATAGTTCATGTTTTCATATCACTGGGCCCCCACGAGGCATCTTTGAGCATCAGCCAAAACATGTACTGTACCACTCGCTGCGAGACACAGACACACACAGAGAGGGGATGAATAGCAATGGGTGGATTTGAGAGGGGAGGACCAAAGAGGCATGCAGCCTCCAGCATGTGTGCACACAGTGCTGCATTCACAGGCTGTCAGAAACTTTAACCACAACCAACACAAAGAATTCTAAAACAACCATGTGTTTGACTGTGTCTGACTTTGACATAAATATGTGCGACGGTAGAAAATGACCTGCTAACCACGCAGTGCAAAGTTTTGTGAGCTGAGTTAAAAGCCTTTGGTTAATAGTAGCGTTAGCACAAGTTGAAAGTGTGTGGTTTACCCCAACAAAGGAATGGGAGTGAGATTAACTTAATTTTTCAGTGTGAGATAAGAAGCAGATGGTTAGAGTGAGTCATTTTACATCCAAAGCATAAACTAACACAATTACCTTTAAACACATTTAAATGTAAATGTTTTTATCTGTCATTTTGTTTTTACATTTGTAACTATAAATCATGCCCCCTCAATCCCCCATTTGTGATCAGCAGACGACTTGATTGCATATCTGGCGCTGAGGCTGGAGAAGTCTTGTTAGAAGATGAGAATCCTGAGTGTGGAGATTTACGAGGAGCACCTGAAGGCAGCGTGGAGAGAGAGAGAGCGAGAGCAAACTGGCCCGGCTGGGGGAGGGGGGTGAGTGGCTGCGCTGCGTGGAGTGGATGAGGAGCAGAAAGAAAAGCTGATGTGTGCCAGTCAGCGGCAGACTGAGCGCCTGAAGAGAAATACGTGAAGGAAGAAGGAAGAGGAATCACAAAAGGAGGAAGACTGGTGGTAAAACAGAAGCGGCCTCAGCGGGTTTGGAGAGGGACAGACAACAGAGACAAACACGCACGCTGAGAGCATCCTCAGCAAGGTAATGATGCTTTCTCTTTTACTGTGCGCTGACTTAATGGTATTTTTCTTTCTTGTGTGATAGAGGGGGAGAAAGACACAAAAGTGAGTCTCTGAAGAACCATGATCACTTTATCCCAGACTTAAACCGCGGAGAATCTTAGTCTGTTTATGCAGAAGCTCCTTTAAATCCACACATAGTTAAAATAAAACGGGATTTCTCAGCACATGTCTGAGGAACCATGTGATTGCCAGGCTAAGCTGCATGTTAATTAGGGGCGTGTCTCACCTGTAATTGGTTGATGTCGCCAACATGATGAAGTGCGACTGGCACGCGCAGGCTAATTAAGACAAACCCGTCGCTCCATTGAATTATTATCGATAGCTGATGATTCCGTCATGCTTTGCTGCAGTGCAGGATGGATTTTATTTTATGGTTTTATTGGCCTTCAGGAGAAGGGAAGAGATTCTCTGAAGGTCAGGGTCATGCACTGTGGTTTTGGTAAACAAAGGCTGTCACTATACTTCAACACAGTGGGAGGACAAAATAATGTCTAGAAATATTTTTTGTATGGCTTTGTCATGATTTAGGTGGAAATCTTTATTTTTCTTTAATAATAAATGATTATGGGGAACTGGCTTCTTTGTCCAAAGTGAATAGTTTCTACAAGTTAATCAGTTTGAAAGTCAAACAAACCTCTTCAGAGTGAAGAAAGAAATGTGGTCCAGAAATTACCACAGAGAGGTAGAAAGTGCAGCAAAACAACCTAAAGTGATGCAAAATGACCTCAGTGTGGTGCAACGTGACCACAAAGAGCCAAACGAATGCTAAATAACCCCAAAGAGAACCAAAAACAACATGGTAAGATCATTTGTAGTCTTTCACTTTTAATGCATTGCTCTCATGCAGGGTGGGCAGGAGCCAATAACATGTTTGTGCCCAGGGGGCCATGTCTCGTAATCTGTCCATGTGTGTCCCATTTTACACCCATTTTTTCCAAGCATTTAAACTCATCATAATGAGCTCAGTGGGAGTTTAACATCAGCCACCAGTTGAAAGCCTCTAAAGTTTGGCTCCCTACCAGCCAGACTGGCACTTTATCAACCATCACGTCAAGTCCAGTGTCACTAAAATCGGTTTGACTGATGAAATACTGAAGTTGTCTTCAGCTCGCACAAATGTAGGTTTCCTTTCCTTCCAACCTCATCCCAACTCTGGATGTGTTGGAGGTGTTTTAAAATGATGTTCTTCTTCTAAGCTTCTTTAGAGCCTTCTGGCTTCTGACCTCCTCTGCACTGAATTTTATTTTATTTCTACCATTTCATCCAATTATAATCCAAAATAACTAGCAGAGCAAAAGCCTAATTGTACTGTAAGACCAAGACCAAAAGAGTTTCTCATGTTAGCATCATATTTTTCCATTATGTAAAGGCGATGGAGGCCTATAAAGCCTTTGTTGCATGATCGGAGTATAGATTATCTGATTTCTTTTGCTAAATGTACAGCAGGCGACGTTGTTATGCAAAAGGATAGTGAATGAAACCTGTCATATCCCAACATGTCAGATCAACCAAGTGGGTGGCATCACGGGCGCTGGGTGGACTACACACACACACACACACACACACACACACACACACACACACACACACACACACACACACACACACACACACA
>JAUMHF010000011.1:7156485-7222421 GCA_032359275.1 Microctenopoma steveboyesi | reverse complement strand
ACACACACACACACACACACACACACACACACACACACACACACACACACACACACACACACACACACACAGAGGGTTGGGCAGATGGCGTTAGCAGTGTGTTGGCGACCTCGCCCCTCTCCGTCTCCCTCTCGGGACCCGTCCAACAGAAAATGAGTCAGACAAACAGGTGGCGTGCATGTTTGTGTGTGAGAAGACGGTGACATAAGGTTAAGCTCTGCTCACACAATGTATGAATTAAAATGACTTTTTTAAAATTTTATCAGTGGCCAGTAGGATACACCTTAATTTTCCATGATACGCGGTATATGGAGCACGAAGTCAGGACACCAGATTCAGATTTTAGATTCAGATTCAGATTCTGATTTTGTCACATGCATACATGTGTCATACAAAGTACGATATGCAGTGAAATGCTTAGCAGCCACAAGTAGGTACATGAAATTTAAAAAATCCAATCACAGCAAAACAACAAACTTGTTTTTTTTAGCAGGTAAAAACAACTCTTTTTCAAAAAAGAATCATGAAATATAAACAACAACAAAGACAATTCTGTGCTGCCACGAAGGCGCTATCACACTGTGGCCATCTCAAGTAATCCATAATCACCTCCGCTCGATCTATACAGTCACCGCAACAGTGAGCTGTACAAGCTGAAGTGATTTCTGCCTAATGTTCACACTGTTTGTTCAAGTGTCCTTGAGCAACTCTTACTTTAATGAGACATGGCAGGTCTATTAAAAAAAGAAAATTACCAATGGGAGTTAGGTAATTATGAATTATTCATTTTCAAATAAAATCTGTGGGCAGATAATGTAAAGTAGAAAACTGTCAAACAGTATTTAATGAACCTGATTTAGGTTTATTCAGGTAAAACTAAGAAAATGGACTAAAATGTTTATATTCCTGCTCAAACTGCAGATCTGAAGTCAGGAGTGGACTGGTGTGGCTGCCAGTGATATCTATATTACAGTCCAGCATTTTGGGAAATATTTAAATGAGCTTTCTGTCATAGACTTAGGTGAGAAGAGAAAATAACACCCTTATATCTGCATGTGCTACAGCTGTTTAGTTGAGCAAAGACCTTCACTGAGCAGTAATTGATTAATCTAATCTACAGCCTTTTCTAATTTGCCTTATTGCATTCGAACAATGTCAACGTATAGCTGATGGAAACTGTTACGTGTTTAGAGAAAAAACTGAAACATCATCACACTCCTCTCAGCCTCTTGTGATTAGAGAGAGTGGGATGGAGAAGAGACGGAGAGGAAGAAGGTCAGGAAGTGTGAGAGGATGTTGTACCCCAGAAAATGTGCTTTCTGTTTGAACCAAGTTCTCTCAGTGGAGTGGGGTTTTGTAGAGCAGAAACAAAAGAGACACTTCAATGTAAAATAAGACAATTTTGAATGTGAACGTTCAATATTAATTCAGAGTGTGCAGTACTTACAAAAGCAGTAAAGGTCAGGAAAAAAAGTTGTCATGCTGGTTTTCAAACTGTGTCACATAGATGTTTTATAAAATTAGTTTTACAATAAAATATAAATATAACATATTAAATATATATTAATGGAACTAATAAATGTAATGCATTTGAGTTACAAACTAAAATGTTACCTGGTTACTGTGAATCACACACAAAGACAAACATGTACACAAATATATATCAAAGTGTATACGTGTGTGTGTGTGTGTGTATTGAATCAGCGGGTTTGGTCAAATGTGTGTTTCTCTTTCGATAATGGATTTTTTGTAAAAGTGCTACTTTGTCAATGCCCTGCTGGGAGAACGAATGAAAGGACAGACAGGCTAATGGTGGGGCAGCATTAGGCTGAATCTGGGGTATTATTATGGATTGCTGATTGAGGGGCACTCGTGGAAAAATGTCAAGAGTCATGTCAATCTTCAGCAGTGATCCCATGTAATTTACAAGACATGGGAAGTCACAGAAGTCAAATTACACAACATTGTTCTGTGTTTTGAAAAGATATGCTTCTGTGCGATCAGTGTAACTCTATTAATGTTCTGTTCCTTTAAATAATAAAATGCAACACAGATTATACTCCAGCAAATTGTATTGAAGATAATTGAATTCTCAATAGTTTGTAGCGGTGCCAACAGCATTTATGTGTTACTGATGGAATAAAACATCAGCACTCAGCTGACAGTCAATCATAATGTGTAATACTGCAAGGTTGTTTATCATCGCTGTTCTTTAATCTAAGTGCGTTACACCTTAAATATTTGAAGTATGGCTCTAACCTGGCCTTTATGTTTGTGCTGTGCTGTTTATTCTAATTGCCTTTTTGACCCAATGCCTTCCTGTCTTCAGTGTTCCAGATTCCAGTGTTCCCTACACAGCTGGTATGTTTTCACCAGGACACCAAAATGTGACAATGAAGTGTGTGACAAATCATTTAAATAAGGCAATTATGAATAATTGTTTTTTCATAATATGGGCAGAATTCGCCAATATAGTTTTTATCACCTCAGATAAAGTTGTATTTATAAGCAAACCCCAATTGCTATGACTCATGTAAACATATCTGTAACATCAGCATCTGCTAGACGTCTGCATTCATTTGTCCTAATATTAAATCGGTTTAATTATGCTGCCAGCATTTCCCCTTTTACCATCAGGTATGTTTTGTGTGATTGAAAAAGAATCAGATTGATTGTTCTGTTTTGGAAATTGGCAGAAAAAACTACTGCAGGAACTTGTTTTTCATAGATAGCTGTGTCTGCGCCACATAATCTCTGGTGTACCATTAAAAAAAGGTTTAAAAACGTAAAGGATTTAGATCATGAGTATGAGTAGGGATACAAATTTTATTTGTCACATACAATCTTATACAGTGTACAACCTGCAGTGAAATGTGTTCCTCTGCATTTAACCCATCCCCCCTTGGGGGGAGCAGTGAGCAGCCACAGACGGCGCTCGGGGAGCTAGCGCTGGGGGTCTCGCTCAGGGACGCACCTGGTATGGGGTTTGGCGACTCAGCTGGGAAGGACAAGGTGCTTTGCCACTCGCTTGTTGTTCCTGGTTCCACCAGTGATAGTTTAATGTGGACTTAATACTGAATCTATATGTCATTAAGGGGGTTCTGCTCTAGTTACTACTGGTTAGCTGCTATGTAAACGTGTGTGATGGACAACTGCTCTCTTGAAGCCAACAAGTACATTGTGTTCATTGCTGCAGCTGCTGGGCTTTGTGGTGCTCAAAACTGTATTTCATCCGCCCACCTACGTAGTCAGCAGTACCAGGAGCACTTATAAGGTTAGAGTCCGTGCACAGCAGGTGGGCTGTAAGAATATACCGCTGCAGGGGCTGTTAATTGGAATCTTGGTGCTGATCACCGTGACTTGATACCGAGCTGTGGAGGAAAATGTTTGAACGCCATGATTATGTGGTGCAGACACCACCACTCATTCACAATAATAAAGGTAGCAGATCCTCAAAAAGCTAAGAAGCTACAACTGGGCAAATTAAGTGAATAAACAAACTGAAATACAGTTTAAATAAATTATCTGTGAAAGACTCAGCGCTACCATGGTGACAAACGAGGTGGAGGATCCTGTTGTTACGCGTTTCAGCGGCTTCCTGTGTACACTGGAAGAGTGCGTGCGTTGCATTGTGAAAATTGGGATCTGCTGTTTGTGTTCACCTTCCTCATGATGAGTTTTAATACGTAATGTACAGTAAAAGACTGACACAGCTGGAAGAATCAGTTCAGCAGAATACCAAGAGATGTTATGATAGTCATAGTAATTTTTTTTTTAGGCTGCCTAAGCTCAGCTGGACAAAAGTGGTCCGTGTTCTTTGACCTCGCTTTCCTGTAGTCTGACAGTCAAGCAGTTTGAAATGAAATGAGCGCTTTATGCTTCAGTAACGAGAGCAGATTAATCATATTAAAAGTTCGGGACAGTAATGGGGTGATTCATCACTGTCAAAGAGCAACTGGTCAGAGCTTATTCAAAATGTATTTAGTTTAATTAATGGTTTTAAAATGTGGGCTTCACTAAGTGAGTTCTAAGGTGGTGAAATATTTTTAGTTTAACCTCACTGCAGTGCATCGTTACTTCGTGCTGCACCTGTCGGCAGGGAAATTATTACTTTTGTCTTCTGTAATGTGTTTTAAATTCAGGGAATTAAAAGAACAAGGAATAATCGGGTAAAGAACTGACTGGCTTTGTTTTCCTCTCTCCCTGTTACCCCCTCCCCTCTCTGCACCGCCATGCCTCCATTGAATGATTAAGCCATGCCCATTGTGTCTGCAAACACAGGTAACGCCAAACATATTAAACCATGTATGTAGTGATAAATCAAGCATTCAGTAGTTTGGGTTGAGTCTTTAATCAAGACACAAATAACAGGTATAATACGTTTTTATAGTAAATTTCCACTGGTACCAAACCAGTATCTGAAGAGATCTGAGATATTCTTGATTATCCTGTTATACTTTCATAGAAAGACCCGTTTATTTAACAGTGATTCAGTTTTAACTGCATTGCACTGATTTTAATAAGTGATGAAATAAAACTGCTGTTTGAAAAGATTATTTAAACATCTCCTGGTCTATTGATAACTAGGGCTGCATGAGACTTTAGCCCTGCTTACCTCTCAGCTTCATCCTGATGCCAACCACAAGGACGACCTTGTCTTCCTCCAAGATGTCTTCAGTGAGAAAAGCCTTGGTTACTTGATGAAGGTAAACTGTGCATCTGAAAATGAATGTCTTGTTATTTCTGGCTTTTCCCCTTAGAAACAAAACATTTTGATTCACGTTATTGCACTTTTTACTCTGGCTTTAGTTACTGGTTACGTTTGCATAATTCATAAATCTAGTTAATTATTACTCTGTGAGAACCTCAAGTGGTTAAAATCAGCTCCACCTGCTGTTTTTCTTATACATCAAATCTCGATAGTAACGCAGTTCTTTGTCTTAATTTTTTATTCATTACTATACTTTTTTTGCCAGTTTGTCAAACAAATCTGGACCAGACTTGCACATTTATTATTTTATCAACAGCATCAAATGTAATATGGTTAAAAGTACCTCTGTTTCTTTCTGTCTTTGTGCGTTGAGTAAATGTCTTTTATTGGTTGTACATCACAGATCCATGACAAACTGAAGCAGTATGAGAAACAGAACCCGACTCCTGTTCTGCAGAGCGCCTCCTGTCTGGCAGAAGATGTAGGTGCATCTTTTAGCAATTAAATGTCAAACCTAAGATTAATAATTCATTAATGTATAAATCAAAGTTTACTGCAATCGATTTATAATGTGATGTAGTATTTGATGCTGCACTCTGTGGTACTTTTCTAAAAATGCTTCTAAGCATGGTATGCACTGATTTTCTGTTTCAAAGCTGGCAGATGAGCTTCAGAATGGGCCGCTGGAGGAGGACGAGAGAGAACTGCTTCTGCTGCTGAGCACTCCTCACCTCAAGGTAAACACACACACATTTTGTGTATTGTTATGGCTTGATTCGGTATTTCAGTATTTTACCCTTTCTCTGAGGTATTGTCTTTAACCCTGCTGGCCGTCAGTACTTTTTTCACCTTGCTTTTTTCACCATTGTTAACCTGCTCTTTCATAACACCAGCATAGAGCTGTCTGTACCCTTGCTGTGTCCCTCATATACAGACTTAATTACTCTTTATCGAGCGATTATGTTCCACTTATTGGCTTTCTCGCAAGACACGATGGCTGTGAAAGCAGAATGTTCATTTCCAAAGCAGCTTGTGAACGACATGTTATTTTCTTTTTTCTCTACATCATTTTGTCAGGTTTTATGGTGTCATTTGTATTTTCCTGCTGTTTTTAAGTCTATTCATGCTCATTTTACCTGTATGTGCATTTTTCTGTTTCATTCTGTAAATGGCTCGTGGAGGCGGTGCTGTCAGCCCACGACACAGTGGCCCAAAAGAACTTTGACCCAGTACTCCCTCCGCTGCCAGACGACCTCGATGACGACCTGGAGGAGGAGTCGGTGAAGATCGTCCGACTGGTGAAGAACAAAGAGCCGCTGGTGAGAGACTTCAGAGCTGAAAAAAAATCTGCACTCTCCTTTAATGGCTATTGATATACATATATGGAGACTTTAGCTCCAGCGTGTGAGTGTGCGTCACTTTGTTATAGTAACATGGGGGAGAAAACTCAAACCAGGATGTTACAGTTATGTGGCACATCGATTATCTGTCATCAGTGTAGCCAACTGAACCAAAGCACAAACCAGCTAAGAGATCTCGACTTTTTGACGACCAGGTATACGATTGTCCAGTCGCAAAGGGTTTTGACATTTATCCTAAAAGACGACTGTCAGAGTACTGGTTTTAAGATTTATTGTTGGGTCTGGTCCACCAGGGAGCAACGATTCGGAGAGATGAAGTGACGGGAGCTGTAATCGTGGCCAGAATCATGAAGGGAGGGGCGGCAGACCGCAGTGGTGAGAAAAACTGTATTCCTACAACATAAATCATAATTCAAATAGCAGTTGTATTCATTTGAGAAATGTAAATTTCAAATTGGAGTGTCTTCATCATTTCTTCATCATGGCTGCAGCGAAGCGCCAAAAGAAAAAGGTCCCTATCATAGAGCACTTTCTTATCACTACTAATATACTGACAGAGAAGTGAGATTATGTTGTGTAACCTCATGAACTGTTTACAGAGATCAAATCCTTGGGATTAGTGCCACGAGATTGCATATTTTGAGATTACAAAAAGGGTTGCTCGTGGCTGTTGCCATGGAGAGGTTAGGACTTTACGCCAACAGAAAATGATTGTCGACATTTGAGCTGCTCATACTCTTAGTGGCGCTACTCGTACATGGATGTGCATTTTCTTTATTCTCCTTTGCTGGTAGATCTGTTTTCGGTAAACTTGCTTTGCGGGTGTGTGTTTTCAGGTCTGGTGCATGTAGGGGATGAGCTTCGAGAAGTCAATGGAAATCTGATAACCCACAAAAGGCCAGATGAAATTAGTCAGATTCTGGTGAGGAAAGAAGCTTCTTCATGTGGCAGTATGTGATTATGCATCAGTGATTACCATCAACACAGTGGATAACGATAATGCTCTAACGTTTGTGATCAGTCCCAGTCGCAGGGCTCCATCACCCTGAAAATCATCCCGGCTGTTGTAGAAGATGACAAAATGAAGGAAAGCAGGGTGAGAACCTTGTGTCTAAATGTATACTTAGCTTCAGAAAGAGTCAGCAGCAATGAATTTTAATGAATGACTGGCTTATCTCAGTGGGAACAGCACAATAAATGAGTGTTTGTTATTTTAATAAGCTCACTTGGTTTCCAGCTGAGAGTTAGATTAGGAAATTGACACTGCTGTCATATCCATCCATTCAATATAAGCAGGATTTCTGCTGTGTACACAACTTCGGTTTAATTTTTAAAGTTTAAAGGCTTTTTTAATATCACAGAATACCGTTACCCGTCAGAGTGTTACATGCCACAGGCTGAAACACATCAATGAGTGTCAAGGCTAGGATGGTAAGATGAGGAATTAATTACCAAATGCATGAATTTATGAAAATGTTGACAGTGAAGTCAGTAAACTTTTCGTTTTCAGTAATTTTTCTGACAAGCTAGTTTTCAGTTATTCCTGAAACTGTTTTACAGTAGTTGCTAATGATGTAGTTTAATTCATTATTAAGCACATCTTCAGACTGGAGTCAGCGCTCGTGAATGAATGAAACAAGCTACACAGACAAGACGTCTGATGATAGTACTGAAGATTTGATCATAACAAACAGGTCTATCTTCGAGCTTTGTTTGACTACACACCCTTTGAGGACAAGGCCACGCCGTGCCAAGAGGCAGGACTTCCTTTCAAAAGGGGGGACATTCTTCAGGTGGTGAGCCAAGAGGACGCCACCTGGTGGCAAGCCAAGCGGGTGGGTGACTGCAACCTGCGTGCGGCCCTCATCCCCTCCACGCAGTTCCAGGATAGGTAGTGTATTACATTTAACTGTCAAATATGAAGTACTTTCCATTATCTAATAAAACAAATGGAAAACATGTTGTTTTCTTCCAAGGCGCCTGAGATACAGGATGAAAATGAGTTCGCTCCCTACTCCAGTGTCTGCCAAAGCTCCTGCATGTAAGCCCGTTTTCCTTTAGCCATGACAAATGCTCCTCCCTAACCTTACAACCATAAATGTACAAGAAGCTTTAATTTGCAGATACAGCTTGTATTCCAGGTCAAATTTAATCTAAGGAGATACAGAAAGAGGGATTATGTAAGGAGAACAGGGGATCTGACGCTAATCTCTAGAAAAAAATACATAATCCATGGTTTCAATTCTTAATCCAATTTTAAAAGGTAAAATAAAAGTGTATTTTTCTTTAAACAGTAGGTAGCTGTTTAACCTCATACCTACTTGTTGCATCAAAGGTAAACTCTCTAAAAACATAGACATGAAGCAGTTCTGCTATTTAAAAAAGCCTTAAATGAGTAGTTTTGTATACCAATATATTTATAACACATGAGATGTTGCTGAAGTGAGGCAGATAAGTTGGTGATGGCTTTGAAAAGTGCACCTTTACATTCTACATTCACACAACAAACATTGGATAGTGTAGTTTTCTGTAATACTCTGTCACTCTCTACAGTGATACTGTGTTATTTCTTGCATTGCTAACCTCAGATGATCGTGCCGAGAGAGGTATGTGGACAAACCCTCATGCTTGAGCTCATCAGTTTCTTTTTATCACAGATCCTTCCCTAATAGCACCTACACTCAACCCGCTGTGTTCTGATGTGAAATTAATGTCCACCTCTCACCCTGTTTTCTCTTCCTCTTTGCCTCTCCCGCAGAAGACTGTGACCGTGAATGCGCCGTGAATGGAAAAGACGTAGGTGAGAAATCGCAATCAGTTCACGCTTAACTCTGCAACATCACATATCTGCCGTACGTGTGTGCTTACCCCATCCATCCCTTCTTTTAGACGGTACTGCACTTAAGTGGATTACTTTAGTGGCTAAGTGTAAGTGTGTTCACCCACACCTGACGCTGGTGTCCTCACAGTTAACAATCTGATTCTGCTTGTGTTGTGTGGTAACTGCTGAAAGCTGATGGCAGCACCCGATCCATTTTAACCCGAACTTTATTTTAACAGCTTCGTCAGTCATACAGATTCAATCATGTCATCAAGAGTTTTTGTTTTCTCTCAATTCAAATATGAGATTGTGTTTTATTGTGTATTTTAGTAGGTGGTTAAATTAACTCTCAATCTTTTCAGTTGGTTCAGTGTAAATTATGCCTTTGATTAAACGACTCAATTGTATGTTGTTAATAAAAGCAAATTTAGAGCTTGATGTCTAAAGAACACCTGAAAAACACATCCACTGTGTTAGCTCACCTTTTGATCTGAAGAATTCACCCAGTGCCTTGATGGCATCATTTAGCACTCTGAGATTCCAGTACACGCCTCTGTGCCTTCACACATATGCAAGTGACCCATGGTGTGAGCTTTGATGCGCTTTCCTACCATCAGCTGCTAGTTTGCATCTTTTTACCTTTTTCCCCCTTTTTTTTTAGCTGAAATGTGGACAGAACAAATTTTCACTGCACTGTTTAGTCTGTCAGGTATATTCATGTTGTGTGCTTGTTACATCCCCAATCTCCTGATTGTCCTAGAATCATCTAGGACAGTGCTACTTATATTTTACAATATTTATCAATTCTCACTTGATACATTGACATAATGTTTGAGTGTGTTTCAGGCATCAATCTTTACATTTGTTTACATTTACAATGCACAGTTAACTAATTGGTTAGTAAAATACAAATCTAAGCTTCAGCAAAATTGTCAAATCACAGTTTTTAGCATTTATTAGAATCTAGAAAAAAAACTTTTTAGAAGTTAAAAAAACTGCATTACTGTACTGTATTGCTTTTTCTGATTGGATGACAGTTTATTATCTATAAAAGGTCTTTCTATCCTCCCTGCTGATTAAACACTTGTAATTGGACAATATTATACAAATATATATACAAATGGGAAAAAGGCTTAAAATGGACTTTCTGCTTCAACTGCTTTTGTGTTAGGAATTAAAAAGTGGCAGCGTGTTTGTTGTGAGTGTCTCATGCCCTCACTTCATATTTAAAAAAAGCCCCGCACATTATGTGAATATGTGCTTGTTACCTGAAACTGTGTTTGGCTCTCGTCATGGCAGCTCATTTATCTCATTTGTGCTCCACAAAAGTTCTCTCCTCATCATGCCACAAGCTAAAGGTGCTTCGTTTGTGTATGAAGAGCCCGATGCAGCATGCATGGCTTCTATTCTGTGGATGAGATTTACAGTAAGCTGGTTGAATAAATGGTCTAATATGAGCTGTAGTTTCTCCCAAGAGTAAGGCAGCTCCTGCCTTCTGTGGCCATGCTTTCTCATGGGATTTTTACTCAGGTACTCTTATTGATTTCTACAGTGTTTGTGTTGTATGATAGATGGGACAGGATATAGATTTTTTGATTTAGGGAGGGCGGGGTGTACAGGTGTGAAAGATATTGTTGTTTGTCAGTGACAGTGTGATCTGCACTGGTCTTTTGGGGGGGTTTATTACACGGAGTGCATCTCTGTTGATCTTACCTCAGGACTTTGTCTTTGACCGCAGCTAGCCTGCGCAGGAGTTTCCGCCTCAGGAAGGATCGTCAGAGTTCATCGTCAGAACCACACACTCCTGATGCAAATCACACAGACTTTCTGATTTACGAGGAAGTAACGCAATACCTGCCGCGTCCCGGCGAAAGGCCTCGCCTTATAGTGCTCATCGGTAAGATCTACTGTATAAACTACAACAGCTGGCTCGTCTTCTAAAATATCTCGATAAAATACTGTCTTCTGTCTCCACAGGTTCCCTGGGAGCCCGGCTCACTGAACTCAAACAGAAGGTCATTGCTGAGAATCCTCGAGGATATGGTTTGGCCGTGCCTCGTGAGTTTGTCTGCTGTCTTAAATGTTTTCCTTACACTTTAAAATTCATGCATATATATGTTTTATATACGACACTGTGGCTTTAACCTGATTATTTATTTGTACGGCTTTACACTAATGGTGTTGACAAACTCTGTAATCCTGGATGATTTTCATCCGAAGCGTTCCTAAAACAAATCACTTATCACACTGAAATCATGCAGCTATGACCAGTCTTTATTTGAGTGTGATGGATTAAATGTTTTTCTCATTCCTGGTGCACATCACTATGACATAATAGGCACTCAAACACACAGACGGAGCCCAAAGCATAGATACTCCATTTTAACCTGTTCTCCTCCTTGGTTGCATCTGATCGTGCGTCCTGAAGACACTACTCGAGCCAGGAAGTGTCATGAAAGAGAAGGAGTGGAATACCACTTCATCACTAAAGCAGCTTTTGAGGCAGACATCCACAATGGCAAGTAAGTGTCATTTCCACCTACGAATGACACGGACTACAAGAAGGTTTCGCTAAGTTTAAAATAGGATTTATTATTCGGTTGTGTCTTTTCCTGAATAATTACCGATGGTGCTGTGTTTGTGCAGATTCATTGAATATGGGGAGTACAAAGAGAATCTGTACGGCACCAGTTTGGAGTCCATTCACCGAATTCTGGATCAGAACAAAGTTTGTCTGGTGGATGTGCAACCTGAGGTTAGTACTGAAATCACAGCACTGTCATGTCAAGTTTGAATGCAGTTTCATTCCCTGACAAATGCCCATAGATTTAATTCAATAAATGGGCAAGAACTTTGTGACTTGTACAGACAGGCTTAGAAATAAAATAGTATGTGAAGCCTGTCTAGATTGTCATCTATTTCTCTTATCACGCTGAGATTATTGCAGCTCACGTGGCAGAAATTATAATTATTGAAAGCACAAGTCTGGATTCAGTCTACTGCTGAACTGAAGGGGGCCTTTAAATGTGACACAGGACGACAGACTCGATCCATAAGTGGTGGGAAGAAATGAAATAAGACATTTTATTCAGCTGCTGGGTGAAGATAAATCTTTTTTTCCCCTGCCACATTCAGGCACTGAAGATTTTACGGACTGCCGAGTTCAAGCCATACATCATCTTTGTACGGCCGCGCATCTACGATAGTCAAAGGAAAGCGCTTGGCTCGTCTTCCTCGCTTAGCCTAGGGATCACAGTGAGTTACAATAAAACTCATGATAAACGGTTTCCATCTGTGAACGCTCAGCTCTTTTTCCTTTTTACTAGGAGGAAGAACTATTAGAAATAAAGCAGTCTGCAGAGCGGATGGACACGTGTTACGGCCATTGGGTGGACTACATCTTGGTGAAGGAGGACCCAGTCAGTGCCTTAGCAGAACTTCAGATTTTACTGGAGAGGGTGCAGATGGAGCCACAGTGGGTGCCCGTGTCCTGGGTGAGGAGCTAGCCTACTTATGTGAGCATGACTCCTTCAAAGTAGACTGCTGTGTGAGAACATACATCTGCCAAGGTCTTGGTGGAGCCGACCCACCACATCACTGCCACATAACCATTCCACAGGTACTGGTTGTGATCGCTGAGTCGAGCTAGACTTGTATTCCTGTGTAAAATGACAGCTGACATGGAATATACTGTATATCTAAAAAGGTACAATGGCAGCGTAACAGCTCGAACAAGCATGTCGTACAATATCCTAAAGCAAGCTGTAGTCTGCACTGTTTGGTCAATTGCGTAAGATGTCTACTATAATAGCAGCTAGAATGTGAAGTGCCATATCAATTATGTATTGTAATATGAATAAATCTACAAACCATCTGATTGTACTGGAAACTGTACTGATGTTACTGCTATCGGCCGAGGTTCTGACAAGTCTGAATTAAATAGAAAAACGTGGTTAATGATCTTTTGGTGACGCTACATCAGGATTTGATTTATTTAAGAAAAAAAAAACTCAAAGAGCCAGTGTTTACTGGGGAAACAATTTACTTTAGAATGACTCGGGCAACTATTACAAACCAAATCATAAACAAAAAAGAAAAATATACATGTGCAAGAATACACAGGACCCTTTTACTTCCACAGTTTCTTGATCGACATGTTCTTCTCGCTGTCCTTTTGCATCACCTGATAAAGAGAATGAGGTTGAACAGTTTTAATAAACAGGTACTGATGGTAATGTGACATTATAAATTGAGGTGGGGGATTAAAGTTACTCTATTAACCTTTGCCACAGCCATCTCAAAGTCCTCCTGGGTAACATGAACTCTCCTTTCTCTCAGAGCGTACATCCCTGCTTCTGTGCAAACACCCTAAAAATACACATACTCAGAAATTCGATTGTGTACTTCTCCATTTGACCAACTGCTGCCACAGATTAAGCCAATTCTCACCTTAACCTCAGCACCAGAGGCTCCAGGCATCAGCTCTGCAATCTTTCGCAGGTTAATGCCACGAGTCAGGTTCATCTTTCTGGAGTGGATTTTCAGGATGTCCAGACGAGCCTAATGTTGTGGAATACGGAACATGGTTAAATACCAAGAACACTGAAGCATGTTGAACGAGTCTTTCTAAACATTCTACACTTAGTGCAAATACATACCTCCTCATTTGGAGGGGGGAACTCAATCTTCCTGTCAATTCTGCCTGGCCTGAGCAAAGCAGAGTCCAGAATGTCGATACGATTTGTGGCCATGATGACCTGCAATGAGGAAGAATCGAAATTTTACTTCAATTAAATTTAGATTCAATTTGAAAATGTCTTATCAAAGAAACATAATGTAACTTTACTGTTACCATAGTAATTACTATGTTGAATAATGCCTACGATCAAATAAATTCTGTTCACTGTGTGTGATACCTTAATGTTCTTGGTGGCCTCAAAGCCATCCAGCTGATTCAGCAGCTCCAACATTGTTCTCTGCACCTCGCTGTCGCCACCTGAGCCTCCCTCCAGGCGAGATGAGCCGATTGAATCAATCTCGTCCATGAAGATGATGGAAGGAGCATGTTCTCTAGCCATGACAAACAGCTCACGCACCATACGAGCACCTGGTGTAAGACACGCATGCATTAAAAGTATACCACAAGATGGATTTGACTGATGTTAAAGAGACTAAGGATCTTACCTTCTCCAATGAACTTCTGGACCAACTCAGAGCCAGACACCCTGATGAAGGTACAATCAGTGTGGTGGGCCACGGCTCTTGCCAGCAAGGTCTTCCCTGTTCCTGGGGGACCATATAGCAGCACACCCTGCAAACATAAACAGAATAGATGAATAACTATACACTGGCAGATGGAAAAAAAAACACAAATTTTCTTCTTGTTATGTCATTGAAAACTGACCTTTTAGCTTTGGATGTAAACAGCAAATTGTAATAAGCATATCTCATAAGTTTTAGATCTTTCAGAGACTTAATGATCGAGAAGATAAAAAAACAGAGGAGGTCTTAATTGTTCTTGTCAAAATAAATGTAAAACAATTACGTTTTACCTGGTTGACAATAACAATTGTCAATTATCTTAATGTTTTTAAGAATAAATATGAACAATATCAACAACATTAAACAGAAATATCATCCACCCACCTTGGGCTGTGCGATGCCTAAAGCCTCAAACAGCTCTGGGTGCTTTACAGGCAGCTCGATGACTTCCTTGATCTCCTTGATCTGCTTATCCAAGCCACCGATCATTTCATAGGTGGAGTCTGGCACCTTCTCCACCATCATGAGGGATACCAGAGGGTCCACCTTGTTGGGCAAAATCTTGTGCAGTGTGTAGCTGTCATTACGCAGAGCTACACGACAATTTGGTGTCACCTGGTGTCCAAGGGATGGAAAATTATTTTATTATTTCACTGTAGGTCACTTTATATAAAAACTAGGAAAAAAAGTACTAAGATGACTTAAAGATTTATGTATAACTTACATCATTGATGTCGATGTTCTTGTCCACATCCACAACAAATTTTCCTTCTGGATGCACCTGCACAAAATTATGGAAGGCATAACAGGCATTAACTTGAACTGTCAATAAGTGATCAAATTATACAGTGGTGAAAAACAAGTACACTGTGTACCTTGACCAGAACCTTCTTTTTGTCCATCACTCTGACCACTTCTCCTACATAGGAACCCTGCTCCTGTAGTAACTGCAGCTCCTCTCGAAGGAGACGTACTATAAAAAATACGATAAAAAATAGAACTTTAATATTTCGTCAGATAAATAAGGTTGGGCTGTTTCTTTTGAATTAATAAAGATGATACCATACCTTTGGCATTAAGCTCATTTCTCTGTGCCTGCAGACGCCTGAGATTCTGACTCTTTTCATTAACTGTCAGCTGTAGAGAAAACATTACATCACATTTAAGCTGAAATTCTAGTAGTGTTTGGTTAGATAACCAGTAAAAATGTGAACAATAATGATTATCTCACCTGCAACTCTTCAACCTTAGACAAGTAGTACTGCTGAAGACCTGATCCACCTTTACTCTCCCCCATCTCCATCTGTCCCCCAAAAACACCAAAACTACTTTAAGCATCCTTACAAATAAGATCTCTGGCATTAACATAAAGTAAGGCCACAACTTCTTCCTTTTATCTGATAATATGCCAATACCATGTAATCGTTTCATTACCAAATGTTGGAAAACGGTGGAAAAATAATTTCTGCAAGTAGTAGTAGTTCCAGTGACTATTGATAGTCAATTCACACCTGACACGTCAAAACCATATCAAATCTAAATAATTAACTGAACATCCTTTGATTTAATTTCACTCTGTCTACTGTTTACCCACTTAGAGAATTTTAACTGTAAAATAAAGACTTTTCATATTTATATCAACGATAGACGTAAAGACATCTTTAAAAACTGACAACCCATCAACCCTGGTTAGCAGTGACAAAGGGAGATAGCTGATTATTTCGCACATTTCAAATGTCATTGTTCAGATGTTAATGTGAAAAAAAATCAAAGTAAACTAGTAAAACCGTACCATTACTTTCTTGTCTACAACTACCATCGAACTCGATTATTACTTTATTTTCTACTAAACTAGCTGAGACTGTTAGCTAGTGCTAGCTCATTCGTACTGACAGCTGAGTTAACGCTAAGATCTTTAAGTAAACGTAGTTCTTTTATAGATTATTAAGTTGGCACACTAAGTAATTTTAACATAACAACTGCGGGGAGTGTTGTCGGCGTACAGAGTACCTAATATTTCTTAACGAAACCTACCATTGAGCTTTAAGCTAGCAAGTTCTGTAGCTAACGTACGTTAGCAGGCTACAATGAGACAGCAAAGCGGCTGCATCTTACACATTCACCGTTTGAATGAAGTAATATTTCGATATCCACAAAGAAATCGCACGATAATTCGATCTTAGAACTGGTTTAAATAAACTACTCGACTTTGAAAACCACCTTAACAAGTTTCTGATAATATACCAGTAAAAACATCAGAAGGACAGAAACAAACACCTACATGATCGGTACCGTCCACCTCCATCTTGGAATTTCTGCTTCCGCTGGAAACTACCCTTTCCCGGCAGACTTCTTCTTCTTCTACTATTATAATGTAAAGCGCACATCGCCACCTAGAGTATATTTTAAGTACGACTTTTGTTTTGTTACAACGCCAGTCGAGAATTATTTCTTAAATGTAAAAATGTGTAAAAAGAATTGTAATTAAGCACGTTTCGTGTAATTTATTGTATTTCAATTTTATGTTACTGTACCCTGTCATCCAGAAAATGCAGAGGAAAAGATTTGACATCGTTACTAATAATTAATAGTAACCGCATTTTACTGTGAAATGATTATAATTTTTACCAGCCGTGCTTCTCATATAACATAATCATATTTACTTATACATGCACCATTTTCCAACATATGTAATTGAGTGTTAGACTTTGGTAAACTATGGGTGCTTCGTAACAAGAGATACAGACCTGTTTGTGCACGAGGTATTTGACTTGAGGAGTGGTATCAACATGTCCGTGCCCTTTACTATCATAAGACCAGACATACCTGTTGAAAACCTGCTCCAACCTGCCCTGACATGCAAATGTATGGCATAACCTTTCTTCTTCTACTGTACAGCCTAAATATACCTTTAATAATAAATAATAAAATATAAAAACACTGCTGTTTTCAGCATAATAATATATGGACCTGGAAACAGTTAAAACATTTAATTACATAGCTATTGCTTTTAATAAAAGGTATGTTATTTTATAATAATCATGTAGACTTTTATAAAAGACAAACATTTTAAAAGTACATTTATTGTAAAAAATACTCCAAATGTATAAAAGATAAAGCCTTTGATTGATACACAACATGCAAACATTTTACAAAGAAGCTGTACAAACACACTTGTACACACAACATGCATTCTCAAATGCACCAAAATAACTGTTACCAGGTAACGTTTGCATAGCACACCTTAACAAAACAGCATTTCAATGAAAAGGTGTATCCTGAAAACATAAGCTGTACACAACAAGTTGGGGCTTTGTTTGTTCACACACTACAACTGTATTCCTATACTAATAATACCAGTTAACATTCCTGCTAGGTATGGATCTTAAACATAAAAGTCATTAATCCAATGAGCCCGCCACAGTTCCTATTTATGGCAAACAATAGAAAACCCCAATTATGAAATCAGTATGTAAACATTCAAGAAAAATATACATACAGCTGAACACAGAGGATTCCTGTCCTCATATAATCAAGGAGCTCAATCCTTTCCCAGATTAAAGCTTTCCAGGAAATTCTATTTCTCACAAAACAAAGAAATGTTTAATTTCAAACGATACAACCACCCATATAAAACAGCACCAAAACCTATACAATTACTGTTGGCATCAAATGCGTATTAGTTCCTACGTAAGTCAACCTCAGGAAAAAACTAAATTTTATATTATAAAGAAAATAGTATGCCGCAATGGCCAAGTGATATGATATTATCAGGCATCAGGTATTGTTGCTATTAAAAAGTTATGGCTTTAAATGTGAAAGCTAAGACACTTTCTTTTTCCAAAATAACACACGATGTGAATGTAAAAAAAAAAAGACAGACAGCACCCATGCTCAACATGTGTTAAGCATATTGTACCACGGATAAAACATATTGCAAAGCAAAGCCAAGTAAAAATAATTTGAATAGAACATTGTAAGGCAAACATTAAAAGCATATAAATCACCACTTTTGGTCCCATATCATTTGTTGATTTTACAATTATAGCAAAGACTTGTATCAAACAGCTAAGCTGGTATCTTGCACCCTGTACACTAGAATGGCTTTTTTGACTGTGACCTCTCTGAAATATGTCTCTAAGTGAGTCGAATACCCAAAACCTGCTCCAACTCTTGTCTTCTCTGCTGCACCTGAAACAAAAACAATGTCACTGTAAATTACAAAAAAAACATCTATAAAACAAGCACATTGTTTAGCAGTGACTCAGGAAGTCCTTACTTTGGAGAACACGTATCTGCCCACTGCCTCTGGTACCCAGGGAGCCTCGTAGAACTCAGTCCTCCGCTCCTCCTCTGGGTTTCCTGTCACATCTGTCATCAACTGATGAAAACGTGGAACAACAGATTTAATTTACCATAAAATTAACAATGTGCCAAAGTGAAATGTTTGAGTATAGTTTCAGAAAGCTATGAAGCACAATGAATAATTTGCTATATTTGCTAAGAAGAAATGCGTGATGTCACGCATACAACTCTTGAGAAACCAGCAACTTAATAAAATCCATGTTTGGCATCATTCCGTGTGTACTAGACATGTTGAAACTTTCTGTAAAACGTCTGTAATAAAGAATTTGTTTCCGCAGCACCAGCGACAATGACTTAGACACAAGTAAGTGCAGGGATCTCAGAAGTCTTGGCATGCTTTTTATTGCGTGGTTCCTTTTTTTAATCTCAGGCTCCAAATCAGTCAGAAAAGCTCCTAAACAGACATTCTGCTCATCTGAACAACACAGTCCTCAGTATGCATCCTTAGTAGATCAGTTTGTGCGTTTTTGTACACTGAATTCATTAAATCAGACCATATGTGTAACTGTTTTGAAACCTGTACAAAGACTTACACAATTGGATAACAGATATTTACCTTCAGATCCCTGCACTGAGACTTAAGCCAGTCCTGGATGAACTCCTGTGGTTTATTGCTGAAGCTCAGCATAAAGTCTCTCTCCGTTTTCAGTTGATTAATGTATTCAATTGTCTCGTGGATCTGCAGTGAATAAAACCAGTACAGTAGCTTGTTATATGCAATAACCACAGTGTGTCCTTTAACAGTCAACTGAACGTGTTTGAGAGGTGTCAGTGGTAGCTTGGAAGTCCTAACCTTCATCTCCAGTGCAGCAATTTCCTGTTGGTTTGTTGTAGATGACAGGAAACTGTTCATTTGGCCCTTCAGGGGGTCATCCACCTCCACATCAATGTCATAACACGCTGTCTTCTTCTGATCTGTGGGGTCCACACTGCTCAGAGAGGACACAAAGACAGCAAGACGGAGTTTGGACTGTGATGTTGACCACAAACCTTTAACAGACCTGTGCTGAGTATTGAAAACTTGAAGTCTTCTCTATAAATAAAATGTATAAGCTAGTGTTTGGAAGTAAAAGTTCCATTCAAAATATAATATAATTCTTAGAAATACATAAACGAGAGCCGTACATTACAGGTAAAACAAACAGATGCAGAAACAGGGAGAATTATCCACATCTCTTTACCTAATCATGTGATTGATAATGATGGGATCAGGGTGCTGCAGCAGGCCAGCCAGTTTCATGGGAATCTCAGAGAACCTCATCCGATGACAGCCAAAGATCTGAACAGCATTTGGTGAGCAACATGTTAGATACGCTTAAAGGTAACGTTCTGTTTCACCACAAGGATTGAACTGATATTAATTATTAATGAATATATCATAGCTGTACGTTTTTTATTTTGGGGAACATAATGAGTAATTCTGTGCACATATGTATTAAATACTGAAATAAACAACACATGCCCTTAAATTACAAATAGAATTGAATACATGAAGTGCAAAGACAGCTTTCTGCAGCGTGGCGTCTCCAAAAATGAATTCATTACCTGTCTGAAATAGCGGTTGCAGTTAATATATTCCTTCTCATGACTATCCTGCAGCTTGTTGTTCTTGATGTAAAGCCAGAGAGCTTGCATGATGCTGGCCCGTGTCTGCGTGTGCACCCCCAGCAGACGAGCCAACCTCGGGTCCAGTTTGTACTGAGGAGGCTGAAAAACATTTAGAGAATAGACGACGTTAAAAACAGCGGTTTGACTAGATTATACCTGTTTCAGAATACATACATACACACATACCTGGTGGTCCAGCATGAGCAGCAATGTGCATTTGACATTCACGTCACCAGGCCTTTTAACCTGGAAACCATCAGTTTCCTGAGTGGTGGGCATTCTGTGCCACTAAAAGATAGAAATGAATAAAGAAAGATCAGAGCTGATGTTTTGCACAAGAAATTCAAAAAAGATCGGTTGGTCTAACTCCACTGGTTGTATTCATGCACAATTCACAGGAGCTTGTGCGAATAACACTGAAAGATGTCTTCCAGATCCCCCTCCCGCCCACCCCTCCCCCGGCTGTCAAACATGCACAGAAAGAATTGGCTCCAAGGTTTTACTGATTCCAGCTGAACTCCTCTTTCTGATCAGCGCTGGGGAACCAACAGCAAAACCCGAACTTTTTGGTGTTAATGTGACATGAAGAATATCCCATTCAGCGCTCATGACATTTTGCCATACCTCGACCAAGTGGTTGTCAGGTCCGTAGAGCTCCTTATCAAGCTCTATTACCAGGCTCTTGAAGAAAGATGAGAACTTCCTCTTCTGCTTGCCAGACTAAGGAGACAGATGGCATAAAATGAGAGCGACGCGACAGCAACAAGATTGTTTTCCGTGCGTTCTTTTTGAGCAGTGTCAGGCTGTGCAGCTGCATTGTTCAGCTCTGACCACACTGGGCCTGGCGAAGCACATAAGTGCAGACAACCAGAAAAAGCTGTTGTACTGTTCCCTCTCCCCAGTTCTGTCAAAGTCTATTTACACAACATGACTCCTTTCACTCCTTCCTTCATATCCCTCTTCCTTTTCTTTTACTGTGTGCAAGACTCCTACGCGTGCCTAAGCCAATGAGGCAGAGGGGAGAATGCAACAGAAAAAACAATCCTTCTCGTGGCCCCAGATGACACAATGAGCTAGAGTTGATGGAGGGAGGAGAGTCATGTTGGTTCATGGTATGTAACGGCTAGTGGTTTCAATTCCCTGTTTCAAAACAGAACATGAGCTTGCTTGTGTGAATGTGTGTGTTAGGGGATGGAGGGTGGAGTGGGGAAAGCTGTTAACACACATCTGGATGCGCGGTCTGAGCCAAAGACACGGGCCAACCAGAGCTGAGTGACTGAAGTTTTCAGAAAGGCAGAAAACAACAGACTGAAATACTTGGAGCTGGATCACACCGAGACGATTGTGAAACAGAGCGAGAAGATTCAGATGTAATGCCTGTGATATTCACATACTTCCTCCAGAAGTTTGCCCTCCACTCTCAATTCCCAGGAGGACACCTTCTCTGCCTCCTCGCCCTCAGGCTTACTGGGGGTGTATGTGTTGGAAATGTAGATCCTCAGCTTGCGTTTTTGCTGCGTGATGAAGACAAACACAAATCAACCATGAACAGATACTTTAAACAGCAATTAACTGGTTGCAATCCTCTTTTTTTTTACTGTTTATGTGTGTAGTTTTCAGCTAATTGCAGAGCCCACCACTCCCATGATGAAATCATAATGCCTTCCTACACACAAGAGATTCACAGGAAATGATTCATGTAATCCAGTGGTACTGTTTTCGTGAGACTTTAGCGTTAGCAAATCTAACAACACAATCACTATACCATAATGGGTTTCTTGATGGCCTCCTGAATCTCCATGCGCTTTCGGGCAATGGTCTGATCCAGTTTCCTCTCAAAGGCCAAGAGGTCCATGTAAGCTTGAGACTCTGGGACCAGATCTCGGATCTGAGGAGCCAATAGCAGGATGTGAGTACTGAGGGAATGCAGACAACTTGGATTACGTTGGATGCCAAAAACTGTCTTACCCTCTGTGGAAGAACCTTGTCAGCCATTTTGCGTCTCTTTGGTCTAAATCACACAGAAAGACAGTCCAACATGATTTGAAAGTACTACACTGTTTATTTGTTCAAAACCAAATTGTTCGCGTTTCTAACGTTTAGAAGTTCCAAATGCTAAAATACAACTTAATCAGAAAAAAGACATACTGAACGTTTTTGACAATGTTGTCCTATCAGACTATCAATCAATTTATAAGAAATTTACAACTCACTGCCAGAGACAAAGAATGAATTCACTTCATTTTAATTAGAAATAAATCTGTGAAGATTTTACTGTACAATAACAGAACCCATCTCCCTGAATGGTGGGCTCCAGCTGGACTACATAATAACAGTTCTGTTTCTTTAATGAAATGACATGGTGCCTGCACATCAAGACTCTTTAACCAGTATTTGGGATGTTGCCTCTGGCCTGACCAATGTTCTGTTACTAGGAATTTTGTTAGGAGATAAACTTTAAGACAAGAGGTTCATTGTGAATGAATGTCTAAATTCTGCCTCACGGCACGGCTTGTCACAAGTAGGAGGGTGGTGCCATTGAGTAATATGAAATCAAAAATACACACTCGATGTCCACTGCCTTGAATGTTGGGGCGGTCATGAGATGCTACTATTTTTGTGTCTGTGTGTTGGAGCCATCTTTAACAGAATAGAAATGTGATAAAGAGGCAGCAGACAGAAGGATGCTTCCTCGTGATGGGGGATGGATGAATTTGGCTACAAAATCTTAATAACTATGTGAATATATTATCACTATAGTATAAATAAAGATGTCGGGCCCTGTGTTAACGTGGTCAATCAACCTTGGCAGTATTCCTCCCCCTCTCCTCTTCACACACTAACACTTCTCATTTCAACACTTTACCCTCGACGAAGGCCTCCACCCAGCGCATCGTGTTGCTGATGAAGGAACCTTTTCCTCGAAGCATCCATGCTTGGAGGCCCCATGCCTGGTCGCATTGAAATATTCCCACCACCATAAGATGGCCCGGGTAGCTGACCTCCCATGGACCCCATGGGACCCCCCACTCTATTGGGCGGCATTCCCAGGCGCTAGAGAAAAAAGGAAGAAGCTATCCTTTCATGTTCATAAAAATGTATAATGAAAACACACTGCATGGTGAACTAGTTTTTTCTTTGAAAGGCCCATCCTCGTTCCCATGATGAAGATGAGGTTATAGAGATAAACTTGTACGCAGATAATGTGGTTATGTTTCCTCCTGGTGTAACAGTTTACACTAGATTCATTTGCATTTCTGATACATCATAAAAGAGGTATATAAAGAGCAGATTACAGATTATGCTGTACATATACACACCATACAATAAAGTGCTGGTTATAAGCAGAATATGTTAAGTTGGGAGAAATATTAGAAATGATGAAGTGGAAAACACCTGAACCTACAATGGCTCTGAGTGACAGACGTAATACGACTATGATGGTGCAAAGAGCACATGAATCTGCAGATGGTGGCAGAAGTGGGATAATCTGTGCAGGCTCGGCTCTGACAGATGGCAGTGATGATGATGATGGTGATGACGATGATGATGATCTTATTTTTGTTTTTAAGCTAACTGACGGGAGGCCAATGGCAGCCACGTGATTTTCTCTTTCACACATGAATAAAAACGCGGCCCTCAGATCATACTTTTAATTAAACCTCTACATATGTATGTGCCGCCGTGAACAATGACAATGTTGGAAACCCATTATAATTTAAATGCTGTAGCTAGTTTATTGGCGGCAGTTAAGTCTTCACGTGCTCTTCTCAAACGCGGAAGTGGTTTCCACACCTCGACAGTTAAGATTGATGTTCTGTAAGATTTGTTCTTTACGTATCTCTGCCAGGTAACGAGTTTAGTTTAAAGCCAGACTTTGCGCAGTATTTACTTACATTAACAACAAACTTGAGGACGCCACAGAAATATTAACTTCAGAGAGCATTTCGACCAACAGAAACTTTTGTCTTTTTAATGAGGAGGAATTGAACAGAAAGCCAACCTGGGGGTACTGGGGAGCGGTGTTCATGCTCCGGGGATATCCACCCGGAGGCTGGGACAGTCCTGACATCCTCATACTCGCTGCATGCCCCACATTCATGGGGCTCATGCTGGGAGGCATCGAAGGACCAGCGTAGCCCCCTCTTGATGCCATCTTCTAAATCCACAAGTGGTTTAAAGTGACGGTAACTTGTAGTAAATTTTGGTGGAAGCACGCGTCCAGCAGCCTGCTATATGACCGTCAGTGGTAGGGCGAGCTAACTACTGTGACTTTAGAGGAGCCCCGCTCCGGTTTGACAGCGCTGTCAACAAAAAGCTAGCTAACGTTAGCTCGCTTCCTACCGTCTCAAGTTCCGGGATTGGCTTCAGCCTACAGCTGTTTGTTCACCAGACTCTGAACTGTAGCTGGTGTTTGGCATCTCCCCTCTTCGTCCTGGAGTTCCCACATCGCTAATTAGCGGCAACAACTATTTGTTTTCAGTGAGACTAACAAGAAACATGTTATCGACAGGATTGCAACAGAGTGACTGAAGCAAAAGTCTTCTTCTAACTGCCTACACACAATCTTAGAAGATGCCTTCACGGCTCTCGGGAATTTCGAGGTTTCAGATACTTTCACAAAACGAGTGCCCATAATAGCAATAAGCATATAGAAGACCATGCATTACATGCAACCTCGTTGTTTATGTCCATTCTGTGTACATTTATATCTGTTCTCTGGGGTTTTTGCATCGTTTTCGCCTTTTATCATTGTGTTGTGACTCTTTCTAGTTTTTTTGGCTCTTTATTGTCGTCTTGTGTTTCTTTGCGCATGTTTTCTATCATTGGCAGCTGTTTCATATTTTGGGCATTTCGTTACTTAAGAAAAACAAGCAAATGCAGGCAAGTGACTTGTTATGACAGAGCTACAAAAGATTAAGCGCACATTACATGCATAGCTAAAACATTTTTAAAGAAATATCTAAAGGCATAATACACAACCTCATATGTATTTCCAATATCTAACAAATCGTGGATACAGATTTCATCCTGTTTTCATTGTTGAAAATGAATATAGTCACTGTCTAAGTTGGTTTTTCTTTGACAATTTTGAGCTACATTAAATGTTTGATAATTGCATATCCCAGATTAAATTAAGATATGTACATTATTGTTGTCCTTGTATGTGGGTTTTAATAGTTCACTTTTATATATTTTGATGTGCTTGTGCCTAATGCAAATAAAAATCAGTTTACATAAATATATCTAAAGGTGCACACAGAAAAGGCTGTGGCTATGTTCTTAAAGTGACATAGACAGGCAGTAATGAAGCATCTTCAGTTTTCATTGACAATGGAGTTTCTGCAGCAAAACTGAGGCAGTTAACTGACGGCAAGGCTGGATTAACCTGTTTGGTAGCATCCAGGCAAAAACAGCGCCCATGTGTTCACCTTCATTCACCTGCAACACTCGGTATGTACTCAATGTAAATACAGTGCTGTGAAAAAGTACTTTATGCCTTCATTAATTTGTCACACTTCATTGATTCAGATCATCAGACAAATTAGTATTAGTGTACAAAGTAGTAAGTAAAATTGCCTTAATTGAGGACAGGACCCCTAGTTGCAGTTGCCTGCTTTGGTGAGTTGATGATCCAGCCTTATTTAGACCAGGGGCATTAAAGGTTGTGCAGTCAGTAAAAATCTAGGGTCCACTTTACTTTCCAACATGTCTGTGCTAGTTTTCCATTAATTTGAGTTGGACATAAACAAATAAGGGCAAATGGTAAAAAACTCAGTTTTCATTCCATAATTGCTTTTAAAAAGTACAAACAAATCTCACGTTGATAATACTTTTAGTATCTTATGGTTCATGTTAGAAACATTTTCTACATTTTCAGAGCCTGGACACATACAACTGTAACAGAACTCCAAAGTCGGATTGTTAGAAATGGCCACAAAGGCAGCACAACTGGCTCCCCCTAGCAGAGTTTCTTGAAATATCTAGAAGAAGCTCCATCTGGGTGAGCTTCCATCCGTTTACCATTTCAGCTATTGATAAGACCTAGAAGCTTTTACAGTGCAGCATTACCTGCTTCTTTCAACACATGCAGAAGTAGAACCAAAACCTTGTTCATGTCCACATGTCATCATTTGACCAACAGCGCCCACTATTGGATCACTAACACTTGTGCAGAGTTACTGCTGTTTTTGTTTTACATCCATCAGAACTTTTGTCCAGTGCCACACTGAACAACTGTTAGTAATTCAAGTTCACATAAGATCGTAACACAAGTAACAAACCATTTATTATGCTAGACAGATGAAACAAATCGAGCCATGATAGCAGCACTTCAACTATTGGAATATTTACACTATCACATCACACCGAGAATGTATGTAACCTTTACAATGTAAACACGTGATACAAAAAAATATCTGAATGCTAGAAAACAAGTTGATCTATCCACAGAAAACGCAGCAAACACCTGCTTGTACAGTCGAGTTCATTTACTGAACATTTTCAGAAGACTGTTCCACGGGTGAATGAGAAGCTAAGTCGCTTCTCCACGCGGTGGAGTTGAGTGAGGAATCATGAGTAGTTATGAAAATATAAGACAAACCATTAGTAATGATTGTCTTTGAAATTATTTTCTGGAAGAATGTAATTTAAAATGGCGAGGCAATAGCAACACACCGAATATGTAATCATTTCTGTATTTTAAGAAACATACAGTACTGTCTGCACACGCAGGCGCCTCTGCTCGCCCACGGACTGAATCACCCCAGTCTTAACTTCTGTGCAGTGTAATTGCATTGGCGATATTCATTATTGTGGCCTCCGGCAAAAACATTTACAAAAACGTAACTAAAGAAAAAGAAAAGTGTTGGTGTGATAGTTGTTTAAAAAAAACTTAAGTATAGAGTGGAAGGTCTAGACTGCTTCTGCAGAGCACCAAATACCCATAACATCAACGTCCATTTCACAACACAAAGATGTGAAGACGAAGTGTTATTGGTCTTCTCCAATGTGTGTGTGCGCAGTTGTGCGTATATGCACACATGGTGTCGGGAGAATGTGTGTTTGTGGCTGAGTGTTATTGAGGGAATGCCTCATCTTTCATCAGCATGCGTGGGCTCTCCTGGTTGTCCATACGACGTCTAGGACCCATCAAGCCTACGAAAATAAATAGGCTGTATGTCATTGATTTTAAAATGAATTTAAAAATGAAACTAACAATGCCTAATTTTTATGCAGCACTCTGGGAATTCAGTCGACACCATAGTCACAGAGAATCCTAGCATGTTTTTAAATTCATGCACAATAATTAAGCTGCGGGTGAGGATAGCAACAGTGAGACGAAATATCATGCAACTGAATCGTAGTGTAAATGCAGTTTAAACAGTTCTAGTCAAATACTTACTGCTCTTATGTTTGAATGATTTGGATCTTCTGGGAGAGTTTGGATTCTGAGGGGGAGAAAATGTATTAAGTTTGAGCTGACAAATCACTAATCAATGTGTTTCTATACATCAGTTACCGGTGTGAATAATAAAACTGTTTCATGCCGTTAGAGATTGTTAAAATAATTACAAAGAAAATAATGCACCTTATCAGATTTCCTTTTCTTTGCTGTAAAAGAAAAACAAAAACACGTTTGAGCCATTTTCACATGTAACAAATACATATACAGACATTTCTCCATTGCTACATAAAAGCATGTCTGAAGTAGTACCACATTCTTACCTTTCTTTTCGGCACCATAAGACCAGTCGTTGTCATTAACGTCGTCGTTGTCTTCTTGGTCGCTCTCTGACTTGTTGTTGGTGTTGTTGCCGGTGACTATTCTGTGAAGACAGGACACACAGGACAACTCAGGGTGTTTCATTAGAAACCAAAGCACAGTAACGATCACACATCTAACTCGTGTAAAGAAACACAGCTCATACAGTGAGAAAGAACACACTGAAAACACTCCAACAGGGATCTCTGCTGCACTTTCCTACCTGCGGTTCGCTATGCGGCTGCTGTTGCGTCCCATCCCCAGACATTTCTCCAGGTGTGGTGCAAAACGGGAGGCCGCAATGCTCCTGCTGCAGTTAGGGCACACGCACTCTTTGTTTTTCCACTGGTTGTACACCTGGCCGAACACATCCAGTCCTGGCTGGTCCACAATTTCTGCGTAAGATTTATCACATGAAATGGACATGATGTCACAACAGTATGAGGCTGAGAGCTGTGATAACCCTGACAGACATGCTCCATCGTTTCATTTCACTACCCTGTAATAATAGGTGTTTGAGAAATAGTCCCCACTGAATGCTCACCAAAGTCCCTCATGCTCTCTTGGTCCGTGTCATCCAGAAAAAAGTAGCCCTGCTTGACAGCCCGGTGGACCTCGAAGCTAAGACCCAGGCACGCATCCTCCACCAGGTCAGACAGGATGTCCTGAGCTAGGATCTGGCAGGGGAGAGTCAGGAAACAGTGACCAGTGTGCATATGTGTGTATGTGGTGTCTGCAGCTGTGATGTGCGTCTGTAGCATCACCGTCCCGTGTCTGTGCTGCACTGTACCTCCAGCTTGCTGTTGTCCAGGCTGGACATTGAAACCTCCTCCATTTTCATTTGCCAGAACTACCAGATGAGCAGACGCTGCTGTGGTCATGCTGTAGCGCAGCAGGCATTGGCCAAAACCAGGGCTGCGGCGAGAGGGGAGAGCGACAGAAAGCCCCGTTAAATCAGCGCACGCGAGTCGGTGCGCGGTCAACGCGTGACGCACGGAAAGCGATGCAGATACTCACAACTTCCCGTCGTCCAGGGGGCTCCGACCTGCGAGCGACGCCAAACGGAACAAGTTAGGAGCAGCGCTGCGTCTTAGCAGACGAGCACAGGCGTCCGCTTCATCTCCACACACGCCAGGCTCCCGGTCACAGCGTCCCCGTCTAAGTGAAGCGGGTTAGCGCGGAGGCTTCGCGGGGAAAACAAAGAGCGCGGCCGCGGTAACGCCGAGGGCTCCAGAGGAGAGACGGTGTAAGCTAAACGGGTAAAACGTGCCACACTAGGGACGAGATAACACGCTAGCAGGAGGCTGGGTGCTTCGGGTGTTCAACAAACACATTTGCCTGCAACGAGGCAGCTCCGCCAGCCCCGCTACCTCCGCCGCAGCGCTGCGGCTGCTCTGCTCTCCTCTCAGCTGCCTGCGCAGCACATGACTGAGCAGGGGAGACGACGGCTTTATTCAAATAGCACAGCTAAAACGAGCCGCAGTCACAGACACGCAAATGTCGAACGTGTGTCTATTCACCTATTCCGGCGGCGGTCATCCATCTTTACGTCGGGGAGATCAGACAGAAGCAATCGATCGCCGCACGACGACTTCGCACCGAGCGCCTTCTCCGCCGCGCCGCCCTGCCGCGCGCACTTACCGCCCCGGCCAGCACGCGACTGCGTGTTACCCCCACGCAACGTAGGGTTAAAAACAGCCTTTTGTCTGGCGTCGCTGGTCTTTACAATCCGGTTAATATCTGGAGATCACGTCTCCACGTTACGTTTGTAAGAAACAGCTGTCCTCTTCAAACAGTGCACGAAAAGACTATTTCTGTTTAACAAGTTAATCCCACAAATCAAGATCGAGTCAGGATTACAAATTAATTTTTTTTATTCACAAGTTTGATTTATAGATACATCATGATGCTGTGGTGAAAGCCTGAGAAATCAGCACGGGGGCGGACAAGAATGAGTAGCTGGGCCCCCTTAAAAGCTTTTTACAGATATTACTTCAAAAGCATAATGGATTACAACAAAAAAATTACGAGCTCCTTATGTGCAATAATTACAATTATTGCACATAAGTTACAACAGCTCATTATTTTCATACACATTAACCAAACCTCACATTTCTATTCATCCTTAGTGTGGATTCTCTGTTATTTAGAAACTATTCAGATTTTTAACAGGTTTTCAGTGGCTTGCTGTGTGAGTTAATGTTTTAACTAATCCGACCGTGAACTGTGATGGGAACACTTTAATAAATCCCAAACGTGACGTCGTCATCTTCTTCCTCTTCTTCGTCTGCCTCCTGTGGATAAAAGATTGACATTTATATGGCTGCACAGCTGCAAATTTTATGTCAAAGAAATAAAAGAAAGAAGACTGTTTCCGTCATTTGACCTCATCACCGTCCGGACTGTCCTCTTCTTCTTCACTGTTGCTGATCTCAATGACATCATCTTCTGAATCCTGTGTGACCATAAATGTTGAATGAAAACTGGGCTCTGCAATGTTTACTCATTCGTGTTGCATCAAAACGCCAACTTACTGACGGTCGGCACGGGAATCTTTCTTCCCTCTCTTGAGGTAGTTCTTCCTTTTTTGTTGTAATTGTGTTGAGGTACTTGCATTTCTGTAAAGACACATATGTCATTAAAGTAAGTAAACAATGTTACAAAGAAAACATTTCAAGACATTTGTGGAAGTTCTTACATTCGGGTTTTCTTTTTGATAGTTCATCTGTTCTGCTGCTGTCAATGTCTGAAGAATGTAAGAGGAGACATACTTTAAGTTTCTAGTGTGTGGGAAAACGGTTCAGATTTACGAGAAGAACAGGATTCTTTATACCTTGAACCACTTCTGCAGCTCCAGTGAATATTTTTTATATTTGTCAGTTAGTTGTTTTTTGTAGCCTTGCTTTTCTTTTACAGAAAGGTCACTCCACATTTGGTTGACCTTGATGAAGCGCTCATTTGAATTGGGGAATTCCTCTTTAAGAAGTTCCATCTGATATTTGCAAAAAATTACATTACTGCTTCTGTGGGGAAAAAAGAAAACGGTTACTGAAGATTGCTGCACATTCAAATGAATACTAATGAAAACCAATGATTCACGTTGCTTACCGAGACGGCATCTTAGGCTCGCCAGGAAATTTCTTCACTTGTTTCACCGCACTAACACGCTACACATCAATGACAAAAAGAAAATGCTGTTTTCATGAGGCACAGTGAAAAAGGACAAGGGCCTAAAAGCTGGAAATGTGAGCTGGTTTAACCAAATCAAAGGAAAGTTATTTAAAATATGTCGGCGAGATCATATAATTAAAAACCCGATCTACTAGTTTTGTGCAGGGACACCAGAGTTACTACCCACCTTATACAGTTTTGGTCTTTTAAGGCCATTATCATTTAGGATCTGCTGCTGCTCCTCTTCAGTGAAAGTCTAAGGAACATAAATGCAAACGTCACACATTCTGCACGATCTTAGTGCTACAACAGCAGTCTTACAAATTACTCACCTTTAGATAATCATTCAACACAGTTGCATATTTTCTCTTTAACTGAAAAAAATGAAAGTACTGCAGTTAGATTCAACTGGATTTCACTGTAACCCAGCGTGATTATGTTGATTTTGGAGCCTTGTAGTACAGTCTTTACAGGAGAGCGCATATGACACAACTTGGATGTGTGTGTGTGTGTGTGTGTGTGTGTGTGTGCCCACCATATTGCAACGGGTGCTGTACTCGCCCTTCTGGCTCTCAGTCAAGCCTCGCCAGCGCTGGGCCCATACATTAACATAGCTGCTGCATTGTTCACCAGCCATGGACAACAGTTGCTCTTTGCAGAACAGCTGGTAGCCATTGCTAAAAAGACAACACAAGAAGTGTGCTCAGTTAATTAGCAATTTGCAAAAGTCCATTTTACTAAATATACCAGCGGGGTGTGTGTTTGAACTGAGAGATGCTGAACTGCTCATTTCAAACGATGCTGAAAACATACAGAAAATGTCTTAAAACTTAAATCCTTTTTACCACTGCATGTCCACATCCTAGTACTGCTGAGATTTGCCTTATGATGTATTTGGGCCACACTCCATTTATGTGGGTTTCCCTATTAGTATCTGTCTGGGGTATCCAGGTATTTTCTGCTGTGAACTAACAGGCAAACACACAGTTTCAGTGTGTGTGTGAGTATAAAACAGACTTACGGAGGAGGTTTGGGAGGCAGGCCCTTTGCATCCTTATTGTGTCGTTCAACTTTCTGTAATAGAAAAGGTCACGTGTCATCTTTCATATAATTAAGAACTTAGAACCAAATATGTGCCCACAGAGTAAAAAAGATTTGTTTAAAGGTGACCACTGCTTGCATCTGGCACGTTTGCAGAGACCTTTTTCTTCTTATGACTGGAAGGTTTGAGTTCCATCATCTTTCTTGTGTATTCTTTACTTGCAAGCAAGTGTTTCTTCACATATTGGGCCTATTTATGAAAAACAAAAAAAAAATTTCCTGATGCAAGATTCTGATTTAAGCCAACACCAATGAGAAAGAAGCACTGTTTTAGCACTGGCGTATTTTTGACCTACCTTCTCTTCATCTGGGAGCTCCTCGTACTTCTTGGCAACATACTGGAGCATCTTTTGAATGCTCAACTCGGGGTGCTTCTTGCGAAACTTGGCCAAATTCTCTTCATAAAAGATGGCATCTGGAGAAGTGGGTTTCTTTGGAAAACCTGGATGGATCTGCAGGATAATGTTTTGCAGCAAAACTGTATAAGTAGGAAACAGTGAGCTACACAGTAGTTTAAATATAATCTTGTGCTCTGCATTTATCTACAGCTTGATGGTGCTTAGCTTACCCCGTTGTCGGAGACAGGACTTGACAGAATCTCTTCAGCCTCATCAATGAGCTCTGTGAGAGTGCGCATTTTGCGCATCTGAGTATAAAAACAACAAGGTTATTAAACTAACAAAACTTATAAGACTGTGTTCAAAGAATTTAAAACATGTTTGTTGTATTGAAAGAGGTGTTTTCAATGCACCACCTTTAACCCTGACCTAAGTAATAGATAAATAAATCTAAACATTACTGAAATCATCACATAAAACATAAATCATAAATGTGAATGAAGTGACTAGTTAATGTATTGTATATTTAAATATTAAATAAAAAGTACATGTTGAGTTTGTAAACAAAAGTTATACTTCCTATACAAACGTATACTTAAACTGTGATTCACCTTGTGTAAAATGTCTGTCCACTTGTTCTGGCATGCTTCCGGAGAGAAAGGAGGGAAAGCCACTTGCTTCCAGTCCACATGCTTCAGTCCTGTGGAATAAACGCTCTTACTGTAAGGTTTTGGGATGTTTTCTTTCAGAGCAGCAAAAAGCTTGCGAAGGTTCTCCTCGGTCCAGTCTGTAGTCAGAAACCAAATGGCAAGTGATTAACACTATATGATCTTACAGCAGAAATACATTTAAGACATTTGGGCAATGCAACTATTGTGAAAACTTAAATGTATATAGTCTTAATTAAAGATTTAGATTTTAGAGAAAGATTACCCACCAGATTCTTCAGTCTTGAACTTAATTTTACTCATTTTCCAGGTGTGTTAGTTGAATGTAGCTGAGCTAAACCTAACGTTAGATTCCATGTCCCTCCAAAAAAGAAAGAAAAGCACGTTTACCACGTAGCTAACTTAGCACTTTTGGTTTATTTAGTAACGAATTAACTAACCTAATAACATATAAACAAAGCGTATATTTACTGACTGACGCTGTTACCGCTGCAAGTATTCACGTAGCAAAAATAACGAATGAAACATCACATAAACAAAAAGCATGTGGTCCTGCTGTTTTAAGTGAACAGAACATGCAACAGTCCCTCCATGTTTAGTGCGCATGGCCGCTGCCAGAGAGAACAACCAATCAGAGGCGAGCTCCTGCTCCTGTTCCTTCTTCTTCTTCTTCTTCTTCTTCGACGGTTTACGGCAGATGCCGTTTTTTATGTTGCATTACTGCCACCTACCGTGTCGCTTTACAGTCCCGAGTATAGACCAAGCAACCTGCATGTTTTGCAGTGATGAGGGTTGGATGATGAAGCTGATGCGTCTCCTATTTCACCTGTTTCACTCGAAATAATGGAAGTCTAAGCTTTACCACACCTCTGGTTGCTTAACATTGTGTTCAAGTTAAATAGGTCACAACCAAACCTTTTGTTATGCTTATCATTAAGGCATAAAACACAATGACAATATTAGCATGAGAGGTAGCTTTTATTATTTGTTGAGAATTCAAGAGAAGACAACATAACACCCACTATACATCTGAACAACTCACAGAAATGTTCGCTCTCTCTCTCTCTCTCAGTACAACCATACAATTGTTTTGTCTTGATCTCTATTGTTACCAGTTTGATCATTCCTGCTAAAATACCTTCCCTTTGTTTGCATTGTTGAGTTTTAAATTGCTTAGGTTAAAAGGAAAGGCGGTATCCTGCTCAATAAATTATTTTTACAGGAATTTACTCCCATCCAGGATTTTACCACAAGAGTAAGTGCAACATGATAAATTACATTACACATTAGTACACATGACAATTTGCAATTGCTTTGAAAAGCATACAAAGACTTGGCTTTTTAACACTACAGTATTTTACATTCAGTTTAAGGAGCAATTTAATCATTGAGGACGTGTTAGTGCAACTCCAGTATGCTTTAAAAACATTTTTTATATCTATTTGTAGAAAATATATGTTGATATGAAAAATTTCTGTTGTAGTATTCACCTGACACACTTTATTGTCAATCAAGAAATTTTTAAAAGGATATCAATGTCCAAATTGACACAAATAGAATCTCTGTCTGCATTTTAAATTAAAAATAAAACAACACTCAAAACACTATTGTGCTCAAATCTCATAAAACATTAATTTGAGACACAAAAAATAAATAAAATAATATTTTTGTAAAATAAAATATTGCTGGCAGCAGACATGGAAGATGTCTACAATGGCATTTGAGATTCACAGTATACATCCTGCCCTGGCTCCTCCTCAAATGTCACTTTAGCGTCTTCACCATCAAGCTGAAGCACAATAGACAGAAACATAAGAACATTAGGAAACACACTGAATATACAGTATTATCAGACACAGACAACTTTTCAGTCTCAGTTATGCCACTTACATATTTCATTTCCATTTCGGTGAAGAGACGCCCGGTCATAAAAATGCGTATAGGGATGGTGAGAATGATAACGAATGGAAGAGCGAGCGACACAGGACTGGACTTCACTATCCATAGTAGTGCGAGGCACACTATTTGGATGACTGTGAACAAGTGCATTCGTCCTGTGCTCACCTGTGCCAAAGACATGCAAAAATATGAAAAGTAGACATTTTTGTTCATTACAGTGATATTTCCACACACACATACATTTGCATGCAAAATAAATTAAATTCTTATATTATTTCAGTAAAATGAATTTATATACTGTGTCTTCTGACATGAGAAATGACAACAAGTAATGAGATATGCTGCGATGTGAAGTAACTTGAAGTAAGTTGCAGCTGATATCATTACACATCAGCATACAAGTGTATTTGATGCTTGCTGATGAATGGATTGCTATTATGAGCATTTACCCCTGTATTCCTATTATTGTGAGCTCCATGCATGACTTTGACTGTGATCGTGAGTGTCTTACTCTGGTAGCGTAGGGTTCATCAGGGTGGTATTTCTTAGGGATGAGCAGAAGCAGGACACGATCCCACATTTGGATGCCGTTTAGTGACGTGACTCCCATGTAAAGAAAGATCCCAAACAATGCTGACATGGGAATCAACTTTAGGATTGGCTCCATCAGAATTGACAGCCCTTGATAGAAATAGATATTCAGATAGATGATGGAGTGTTTTAATGGAATGGAGGACTGATGACAATCCAAAAAGCTCCGTCTTAAGGTATTCTTAGACTTAATCTGCTTTACATTGGTAGTTTTAGACTGTTACCTACTTACCAACCAATAATGCCACCAGGATACCACTGATTCTTTGCTCCATCACCTTCTCAATCTCTGGTTTTGGTCCTTTGCTCATGACTGTGAGAGCATTGGCGTGGGTGACTGACCGCACCGTGGCAGCACTAAGCCATGGGACACCGAACAAAGCAGCGAGCCCTCCCATGCCGACCAAAATCAGCAGGTCAAAGTGAAACCCGGAGCCTTTGACCATCTTCCTCTCAGGTTTACTCACAATCAGACTGTAGACAGATACAACAAGTACATTTTGGTAAGAAACTAAAAATATCATTTCTTCAGAGGTTAATTCTTCAGTTACTCACGTTGTGATTTGAGACTCTAGAAAGATGAGAATGAAGACAAGCACAGACGGAACACAGCATGCAAACATCACCCACACAGGGAGGGACTTGTGCTCTCCAAAGGGGTTGATAAACCAGCCTCTTTTGGCTGGGTTGGACACCATCAGACCTTTAGGAACAACTAGTTTCTGGAAACAGAACACAAACAAAAACAATATACTGTGTTGATCACATCTGCTTACTCTGGATTTATATTAGACAACTTAAAATTGCTTGGAAGCTTGTGAGCATGGGCCAACCTGGGTGTAGGTATCCTCAATGTTATAGTCCACAACGATCATGAGAAAAATGGCAATAGGCACGCCAAAGTCACCAATCAAACGTCTGATCTGATAAATACAGAGAAAAACAAAGTTTTAAATGTAATAGTTGAAAAACACACTGTTTCTTTACAGATAACAAAACTTTAACTAATTAACTATGAAACACATTAGGTCACCTTTCCAGGAAGAAATTTCCCATTTTTGAACTGGCGCAGAAAGAATGCAATAAAGAAACAGCTGAACATGAGGCACATAGAGAGCAGGGCTGTGTTGGGATAAGGTGGCTTGATTGTGTGGATAATAATAGTTGTGTTGCCAGTAGCATTGTCATAGATGACTGTCTCTTCCACCTTTGGTTGCCAGGGGTTTTCTAGTGATGAATTCAGATAATCATAATTCAGAGTCAGCGGATGTTCCCTGAAGATCTAAAGAGAAGTCAACATGAAAAGGAAAATTACTATTAGGCCAAGAAAAACAGAACACACAAATGAAATGAGTGAAACTGATGTTTACCCTAATTAGCTTGGAAAATGTTTCGTAGATGAAGATGAGAGAGATGAGGATGGAGAAGATTTCCTGAGTAAAGCGTGAGATGAAACGCACCAGGAAGCTGCCTTCACAGGCAACAATGATCACCACAATGACAACAAGCCACACTCCAACCCACACTCTCGCAACTATGTACTCAATGTCCTGGGACTTGCAGAACTAAATGACAAAAATTATGGATTATTAGATTTAAATTTCTTACATCATAGTCAGCAGGTACATTAAGAAAAAGGTGAACTTACAATGTGCATTGCTGAACTGGCACAACATTTATTACTATTAAAACAATAAAAACTCAACAGAGGCGATTCAGTGTGCACTTACAGCAAAGAATGCCTCTTCAAACACTAACAAGGGACCAGAGAAACCGATGACAAGGACGGGTTGAGCGGCAACAATGCAGAAGATGATCCCCAGTACGGAGGTGGAGATGAGAAGCTCTGAAACGCCCATCATATTGTCCACCTTATCCGCTGATTTTGGTTTTAAGAAGTGTCAACAAAACATTATTATAGGATCTGTCCCACGTGGCTGACATACCACATCTCATGGAAATATACACTCATACCCAGCAGTCCTCCAAAGGTGATGGCAGGAGACAGAGCAGCAAAGTAGATAAAGATGACAGCAGCAATGACCTGGGCGTTGAGGGCATCTGTGATGTCGCTCTTGTAGTGTTTGTAGCGTCTCTTTATGTCTCGAATCATCCCACCAAATGGCCGACCAGTACGAATCAGGGGGTCTTCAGGTGGTTGCCCAGAGGCAATGGAAACTAGATGAAAACATTCAATCTGATGTGAATACTACCACTGACCGGACAAATAGTTGGTCTGATTATGTGTGTTGATGGTATAAAATGCCTAAGTGTTACTGTCGTTATGTGTTTGTATCAATAGGACTCACCCCTGCGAAATCTGGAGTCCCGGCGGAGCCTGGACTCGGAGGGTCGGCACCTGTCCTGCAGTACTTTCTTCTGAAAGCTGATGATGGAGTTGAGCATTGCTTCGTTCTGGATCTCAGTGGGTGGGATGACAATACTGCAGTCCATAAAGCCGGCCACAGCGTCCATCAGTTCTCGGGTGGTCTTTGCCTGTAAAGCTGCCTGGTTGAACACCTGGGATGCAGAACGTGGGCGGAGGGGGGCATAAAATTGTTAGGTTAACAATAATAAATCATGCATGGCAGAATCTGAACAGGCACAGTTATGAGAATAGAGCTTATCATAATCTTGAACACGGGTTTACTGACAGTGACTGCCCCACAACCACACAGTATTTAGTGTTCTAAATACTGTGTGGTATCACTGCTCATAGAAAAGTGCCAGCTAACTCACTTTATCAGCCATTAGGGCTGCCATAGCACGGCCCGTCTCATGGTAGGACATGTCCTCCATGCTGGGGCCGACCAGAACAAAGACAAAATGTACAGGCAGCAGGGCTTCTAAGGCTGAGCCAAGCACAACGGCTTCCTTCAGACGCACAAACACAACCGTGGGCCTCTCCAGGAAGTCCAAGGCTCCTGGTTGACAAAGAAAAGGGAATAATATACAAGATGCACCAACACGTGCATAGCTTCAAATGCTCATGTAAACAAATGCACGTCTTAGCTCACCTACTAGCACCATAGAGGCCTCAACATGGTCAGAATCATCTTTCTGAAGAAACACAGAATGAACAAACCTCAAATACTCACAACTCCATCATTATCACTACATTTTCAGAAGATGCCCCTTTGAAGTGCAGCGTGACTTGATATTCTGTTGTTCTCAAAACTCACAGCACAGAAGTGTCGATCATATATTAAATCGGCCAGTTTATAGTATTTAGTGTTTTATAGCTGCATAGAATAACTTACTTAAGCATCGTGGCAAACATTACACAATCCACCAAGCACAAAAATAAAACAGTACATCCAGAATTTTAAAAAGATGAATTAATCCAAGCATTAATAAGAAAGATACGCGTCAAACAAAAATCCCAGCGCTGATTCTTCCAACTCCTCCACTCTTAAGAATGACTCTTTAAATGCTCTGACACCAAAGGTCACTTAACTGACAGTGTCATTAACAGATGATCAGATAATCTCATTAGCAATGATACGTTCATTCAGATGATCGCATCAGTGGAAACACTTGCCTTCTCTTTGACTGAAAACCTCTGAAGGTCAATCCCATCAGTCAGGGGTTGTCTCTCTGGGTCATCTGATTTGCTGGGAGACAAAAAAAAAATGGCTGCTCATTGTCATTGGCTGTTTTGTGTCAGATTGAATAGCTGAGATGACAGACATCCTGTCCAGGTGAGAGGAGTGTGTGTGTGTGTGTTTACCTGGCTGAGCAAACATTTAACAGAATAGGTGATTACAACATAGCAACACACAGATAGTTGTGCGATAAGTACGTAAAGCAGACAGAGTGGTTTGTTGGTCAGAGACGGTGTTTCATAATTACAGGGTTAATTCCCACAATAGCTATGTGCTCTATTCTCTGGGCAACATACTGAAGTCTTCTCCTCTCACTTTCAGCTTTGCATTTCAGCAGCAGCTAAATGGAGCCTGTGTCATTTATGTCTGAGTCACTGTTGGGTAATGTCTTGGAGGGTACCTGCTGATTTGCAGTAGAGATTTCAGCACTCCTTCTTTATCTCCAGGTTTGATTTCCTTCTTGTTAACCATCTCTTTGACCATTTTCTCAGCAATCGTTTCCATGGTATTTTCTTCACAGTCAAATATCAGCACACCTTGAAGAAAGAAACCTAGGTGTCAACTGGTCATTTAAAGATGATCATAAAGTGGAGCCCAGTGTGGTTGTGGTTTGAGGGGAGCTCAGAGAGTGCTAAAAGCTGTTGCATCTCAAGGTTAAATTCGGGCACGGCCATAGTGAAACACAGTACCACAGAAAGTCTAGACAAGCGTTTCTTTTGTCTGAATTTTATGGAACCACATTACATTGAGAATTAAATAACTAAAATTAAGATTCTAATCTTTTCATCAATGTATAGTATAACCTTCATAAATAAACAAAAGAAAATAAAGTTGATAAATAAAATGGTAAATAAAATAAACTAAAATATGTTTTATTACAAACTAACTTTTTTTACTACTAAATGTTACATATTCAAAATTCCTCCTAAAATAGCAATAGTAAAAGTGCAGAAATGCAGAATGGCTAATATACGTTTTATTCAAGCACTGATTATAGTTATCTGTTTTTTATTTCTACACTGACCTGTGCTCATGGCACGTCTGAGCTGGATGAGGCTCTTGAAGGTGAGGTAGGAGATTTGCGAGGATGCCCAGACCCCAGCCTGAGGGTCAAAGCTCTCCTCGTAGTCTACCCATCGTCCTGTCTCCTGCCAGTAGGTCTCCTGCTTCTGGTCCTTCATTAGCTCTTTCTGCTCCACGAAGCGCTGGAGGCACAGAGAGCGACACAGAGGTAAAGACACGTTGATGAGCATGGGACACAGGTACAAACACGACTGTGTCAGTGACATAGAGAATGAAATTGGATAAATAAAGTTGCACCTCCTACAAGGGCACCCTAATCATGATGTGAACAACTGTGGTTTCACTGGCCAATCTCTACCTGTCACCGTGTGTCACTGTGACTGAGGCAAAGAGCCTGTGTGTCTTGGTTTTTTCTGAACTGGATTAGAAGAAAAAAATCTCTCTCTCTCTCTATATATATCCATATACGTATACAGACAATAATTTGACAATTTAACACATGCAAAAAAGTCTAAAGAAAGAAATAAAAGCTTCTGTTATTTGTTTCTCCCCTATTATATTTATTGTCATACTTTTCCCAGAATGACTTTTAAAACCTCAGTAAAAAGTCTTTAACTTTGTTTAGTTACTTAGGTGAAAACTAGATTTTTTTATGCCCTTGATCTGGTTCAAATCACATTCATGCTTCACTACATTACAGAAACACAGATGATATTTTGGGTGTTGTTTTCCACTGTGGAAGTTTGAGCTACTGTTGTTTCTGCCATCTTGTTGGCAGCACCAATGTGGATATGGATCATGCTAATTTGAAAAAGTGTCAGTAGTGGTTGGGGTAAACATAGTGGTTATCCTGTCTAAACAACCAGCAGGGCCCAGGTTCTGGACCACTGCCACTGCAGTTTCCGATGTGAACATGATTTGCCGTGGACATGTTTCGACTGTCAATACTTGTCGTGTGTCTTGAGTTGACACACAGTGTTAGTGTGTGTCTTACCTGATACTGTGCACTGTGAGTGGCGTTGGAATTGGTGTTGAGGGCAGCTGGAACAGACACAAAGGGCCCAGTTAAAAAAGACTAACATGTGTTTACCTCTAAGATATGCATCAATCAGCCCCTGCATTAACACTTCATTAAAGTTAGTGTAGTTAAATTGTGCTTTTAATGCTGTGGTGAACAGGTTGACCAGCAGCAGACCAGGCAAAGTTTACATCAATAATAATTTAAACTGAGAATAAATGTCTTTCATTTCTTTATTTAAGGTTGATTTGGTGGATTATTTAAAGCTTATGTAAAGTATATTCAGAGTATCAGTCTAGACTGGAGCACTGTGATTTCCTGTGATAACAGAATGATTTATTTCCAAAACACAGCTGAGTAAAAGGCTTGAAGATTAAGATCAGACAAACAAGATGCTACATAGTCCATATATATGTGTGTGTGTGTTTGCGTAGTTTTCCAATTCTGTACAATGAATAAATACACAACATGTTATATACTGTAAGTATATTTAAGTGCAGCATGCACATACAGGCGCATATGTCTGCAAATGTATGTAATCAGAATGATGATATTTAACACTATACTGTGTCTTTGTGACTCTAAATTGTGACCTACAGTGGGACTAATTTAGCAATAAATGAAATCGTAATATTTATGGTTAATAGTGTACATAGTTAATCACAAATAGAATTAATAAAATAGTAATATTAATTTGATGCCAACATGTAACACAGAAATAGACATTTAAGAAAATGGTATCTTTATACAGTAGGCATGGGAGTAGAAGAGGATACAGTTTTTTGGTTGCTGTCCTGTACATGTGATTGTTATAAAGTTAATAACAAAGTATAGGTTTACAATTTCTAAGTATGTCTTAAAAAAAGAGTCAGGTGCCCACATGCACATTGAAAGAGGTTTTGTGTTTGACCGTTAGTTACAGCAAGCAAACACATGGTGAGATCCAGGGTGATGTAGGATGAAGTTCACAATGCCTGTAACGTGTAAAATGTATTTCAATGTAAATATTAAGCTAATATGAGGCTCTGGCAGTCTCAGCTAATCAAATCAAGTCAATCTATGGTCTTTTTAGTATAAAAGTGTCATTGTGTTTCCCTGAACATTTATAGGTTTCAGTGGAAGGATGATACCAAATAGAGGATATCACCAGATATTCACCGTCTCACATGTGAATAATGTGGAAAGTTGGAGCTTTTCTTTGTTTTGTCCCCTTTCACTCAAATCTCTTGAAGGAATGGCCCATATTAACAAGATTGGTTACAACATATAAAATGTCATTCTACAAATGTGTACCTGACAATTCTGATAGATAGAAAGTACCCGATCATGTCAAAATGTCTTCTGCAAACTCTGTGACCTTCTGAGCCTTTTATGTCTTATTTAAAGCTTGTTGTTAAGGCCTCATTTGAGAGTGTCCTGCATTGAGCTCTGAAAATCGTCCCATTGAAGCACTGACAGTGTCTTTCCAAGAAGTGCTTTGCTCCCATATTTTTTTACGCTACAAAGTTACAGCTTTACTCATATTATTGCACAAATACTGTTCACAACTGTAGCAGAAAAGGTGACACTTACCTCCTGCATGCAGTGGACAGAAACCAAAGGCAGTGACTGACCCCAGAATGGCAAAGAAGCGTGACTTTATAAACACCGCCTCTTTAAAGCTGTGTATATGTGTGGGTGCATGCTGCCTGATAATAGGTGGGACTAATGCATGCATGCACACACACACATGGATACGCACAGTCTAATTCTCTCTGAGACACGCGTCCAACAGAGCAACGTGTTCTGATCGCACTCATAATATTGATAGTAAATACAGTGACTTGGTATGTGCAGAAAATAAGTCGCACTGTGTCATTATCCAACCAGCATCTTATCACATTTAATGTCTGTGTTTGGAGGACAACACAGGCTTGGATTATAGTGGCAGGACTACCTGCTCACCTTCAACTCCATCGGGGGAGACGGTGGAACTCTTGTTGAATTCTGCTTGTAACTTCTCTTCCTTTCCGTTCATGGTGGTGAGCTGCTCGTATCTGTCCGTTGCCTGAGATTGGGACCTGCAACATGAAAAGAAAAAAGCACACAGCTTTTCAAATGTAACACTGATACGCTGTAGAGTAAAGTTTGGCATGGATGTACTCAAAAAGCAGCGTTAACGTGATTTACCCTCTGAAGGGAATGTAAATGAAGCCCTCCTGCTCACTGTCGCTCTGTTAGATTAAAAACACAAACACACACTTCATTATATTTGTCATATATTTTCCTTATAAAGATGTTTCAGAAATGTGGTTTTGAACTTTTATAAATTTACTACAGTTAATAAATAATCGGGGAGATAGAAGCAGGCTGAGACATCCTGGCTTTTTATTCCTTACTGGGGATGAAACTCCGAAGATACTCAATCCCACTTGACCCATAATGCACCTTCTATTAGATTTAAATGTACGCTGTTAACCTGGCGTGAAGGCTCTGCTAGGTATAGAGTGGTACAAAGAAGAAGAGCTTCTGCACCATGTCTCTTTTTTCAAACAAAAATGTTTGTAGCCTAGATGCATGGAAACAAAATAATTCACTCGAGAAATGTTTCATAGCTTAAAAACCTAGCAATAAATTGATAATTCCATGAAAATGGCAGAAACAACACTGAACATTTGTGCATACAGAGGTGTATTTAACAATCCAAATATTATTATACTATTATTAGCTGTCAGGCACAAACTGAACTGTACTGAAATCTTAAGTAATATTCTCCTTTAGAGTTTAACTCCTCCTGAGTTAAAGCGTGAGGGTGTGAAATCCCTTAAACAATTGCAAAACATAAAATGATTTATGTCTGGGCTTGGATGTCTTTAAACCAGTGTGTTTATTTCTGTGTGATTTCACTTACAGTTCCAGGCTCTGGTTCAGAGGCCATTGTATCCCAAACCCGCCACTGTATCTCCTGTTGATAGGTCAACAGTAATGTTGATTACCTGTAACGCATAGTGGCATGTCAGTCATCCCTTAAAACAGTATGTATAGTCAGAGACTATGTTTGCTGTGACTTTTCTGTTTTCTCTAATCACACTAACTCTCTAGGAAGGCTTTAACACATGATTTTATTCTGTGTTGTTTTATTCTGTATTATTCAAATTAAATTTAACTCTCTAACTATTTATTGTTGCACCTGTAGGGGTTTCTACATTACATGGTTGGTACACATAATGTTTAAATGCTCAAACATATTGAAAATCCACATGCACATGTGCATTGTTATTTCTAAAAGAACAATTTTATAAAACTGTATCAATTTATTTAGTCTGTGCTTAAGGACACAGGACGGCTCTGGTTAAGTTGAATGTATTCATTACGTTAATAACACATGTAGCAACACATTTTTAAGGTTAATTTGTGATATGAGAGACAAAAATGTTGTTATTCACGTTTCACCTATGAAGAGTTTTTTCTACTAATATTGACACAGTGGATTTTTTACAGTTAAGTTATTCAAACATTTCCACTTTAAGGCATTCTTCATCAAAAGTCAATATGATCCTCTGATCAGCGGCCAGAAATGTTTTAATTAACTTTTAATAAACTCATTTTCAAACAATGTTTAAAGGCACCAACACTCAGCCTGCACCTTTACTCAGACAGGAGAAGGATAAAAACCTGTCCAGGGCTTTAGGAATGTTATCAGCCAGCCACATCTCACAACTCACAACAAGTTATCCCGTTAAATCTGACCCCTCACTGTCCTGTCACTGCACCCAGCAAGGTGCCACGGGTAGATGCTCTGACTTACAGAAATGGAGACTGGATATTGTTAAGGTCATTTTAGAAAAAAGATGTCACGTAGATGATACATGGTCGTACAGTTAGTCCTGATGAGGCATTTACGTCGCTATATTTTCACTATAGATTTATAGATTTAAATGCCTAAAATAATATTATTTAAAAGTGTTAACCTAACATAAAGGTGTTTTACAATGTGACATCTGTGTCTCTAAATTATATGCTTTAAATGTTTGAAATGTGGTATTACAACACACTGCTAGCTGCACAGATCATTATCTTAGTCAAAACAAAAATAACAGACAGATGACCAAACCCTCAGTGTGTGGGGAAGGGACCCTGCAGCTCTTACTCCTCTACAGCGAAGGTAGCTTTTTTTACCAGCATACATCAAAAAACTGCACCAAAAGGCAGACACTTGACACTATAAAAAGAACTTAAAGCAGAAGTTTAATAGACAGATTAGGCTTACAGTTTTTCACAGGCAGACAGGCAGGATCAGACACAAAACTCCAAACCTCAGCGGGAAAGCGGGACATCAGCTGCAGGTAGTCAGAAGAGGAAACAGGGAGGAGACAGACAGGAGTGGCTGGCAGCCGGGCAACAATCGTGCAAAAGTCATCTGAATAATATACAGGTCTCTACTGTATATATACTGCGAAGCTGAAGCCGGTGTGCGGGCAGGAAGCTGATGACAAATGATGATCAGGTGATCGATAAAAGAGAGAAACCTACTGAGGCTGCCTACCGGGCAGGTGAGGCATGAGTGGGGGCCAGTGCTTAATGTCCGGATATCACAAAGGTAAGAGGGGAGAAACTTCAATCACTTCTCCCTGTAAGATTTACTTTTGTATCATAGTAAGTTAACCAACTAATAGAAGTCTTATATGTCTGTATAATTCTGATTTAAGTGGTTCCTAAAGATCTGAATCTCTGCATACAAATAGAAACATACATTGTACACACATTCACACTCATACACACACTGTAAGAAGAAGGTACTGACAAAAAGCAAATACACACAATGCAAAAACAGCAGTACCATTTTGACAACGCAGTGAGTAATAGTTACTATAACTATATCCTAACTCAGTATATCCCGTATGTCCTTGGCCATAGTGTATGGTACAGTTCTGTCTCTGTAAAGGACTAACCTACACAGGATAAATGTCAGCAGGGGGCAGCATCGTATCAGTCACAGCAACTGCATCGACGGAGGCAGGTGTTGAAAGGCTAAGTTGTCATTTCTTGATCATAAACACAACTTATTTTCTTAATGTGGGATCCAGCTGATATATTTTCTGTGGGAGAAAATACGATAATATTTATGGAAGATGAGATGATAATAATTTCCTCTTGCAATAGTCCTTTACTGTAGTGCTTGTTTCAGGAACTCCCCTTCCAAACATGCATTGGTCACCTGACAGAAACAAGATAACTGCGAATATGTTGATGAAAATTAGACATGTTATGCAAAGAGTAGCTTCTAACACATTTTCAAGAGCAAATACATTATTTAACATCCCTGAAAAGCAACCTAAACTACAAAAGTGCTTAAAATGAAAAATGAGGCCTTGTTATTATCACTGCCGATAAGTTTAGGACAGTGAATGTGCCCAAGACTCTCAATGTACTGCACTATATCTAGGAAAGGAAGTTTGAGGTTGTCAAACAAAAGCTTTTACCATAAAACGTCAGAATAATTTGCCATACAACATGCAGCTTCATTTGCATTTCCCACAATCAGAATGTTTTAAACTTGTAAACAACAATGTTTTTAACGTGAATCCACTAAATAGATCTGCAGTTTCAGCGCTGGGTCAAGTTTTACAGATAGGAATGTTATTACAATCTGGTACCTCTGTGACTTGCGTTTCTGTTAGTGCACGTGTGTGCTTGTATTAGCCATAAATCATCATCTCTTTGTTGCTGAATGCATAATGAGCTGCACTGATGGTCCGCAGCCTCAGGCTCATTTTAGTCCAGTGTGTTAAATCGAAGTGTCTTTGCCAAGATCTGATGAGCACTAAGGCTTGTTCCCCCCCTCGACAATGTCAATTCAGTGTCTGATCTGTTCAGCACTTCAACAGAGAATCGTGTACGAACAATTGTATTTGTATAAGTAAAAGTTTACTGAAATGATACCTGGATCATTCTGTGTGGAACCTCAGCGGTTATGTAAAGGCATATCAACATATGCAAACACACCATACCATGACATTGACACCGTGGAACTCCGGTTAGCGCCATTTCTGGGTTCAGGTCGGGTCACAGCTAAAAGGTCATGTCACAAGTTCTTCCACAGAAGACATGCATTCATCCATACATTCATAGAGTGAGGCTCATTGAAACAGAGGAATTCAGTTATTTCTGAGGCCGTAGTGAATCAAACCGTATAGAGTCTTCACCTGAAGCAGCCTGACAGAACTAGAAAGCCAAAAACTGTTTTTATAATTATATTACATAGTAATTACATTTGTATAATTACATTTGCTGAGTCGTATAAATACAAAAACAATGCAGATGAGGGAGTCCTGTGGAAAGAAAGGGGGCTCATTGCCATCTGGCCTGCCCAAGGTTTACGCTGCAAAATAAACACAGTCATTTCTTTCTCAACAACAGCACACACTGAAATTAGGGATATCTGCACCATAAGGATGCTTTTTCATGTTCTAAGTTGCTGACTGATGTCACAGTACTCTAAAGGTTTTCTCTAAACACCACAGAAAATCACTCTCGTGTCAGTCACTGGTGTGAGTGCTCTCAGAGTGATTTAAAGGCTTCCTTGGCTCGTCATACGATGCCTCCCCGTCTATTACAGTACATTAGAAGGAAAGCTTGCGAGGACACGGAGGATCACATTGCCACTGGTGTTTTTTTTTTATGTTGCTGCTGATGTAGAAGTGACAGGTGGTTTCCAGATCAGTGTTGGTAAAAAAAAATGTGTTCACAAGTTAAAGATGTATACGTGTGTGTGTGCATGAGGGCTATAATTGTAAAATGGAAACAGTTAAAAGCCACCAAGACAGATGCAGACAAAAAATCAACACACACACACACAGACTCTTTTAACACTAGACTAACCACCTGGAACAGAATCCTTATCTCAGAACTTGAGAAGGGACAGTGAATGTATCTCGGACCACCCATCCCCTGTCCACTCATTGTCACTGGTGACAGATGCTCGATGTGTAGGGCTGTGCTTCCATCCGTGCACATGCCACAAAGTGGATACAGTTTTGTTTTCACAGTAAATCTAAAAATGTAGCTATGTCTTCTCTCTTCCTCTTTTTTTTCACTCTTCCAGAGAACTAGTTATAACAGGAGAGCTTTGGTACAAAATGAAACCTGCAAGCTCTTGTTTGGTTGACCCTGTTCCCAGTAACTGCACACCCTTTTTTCACACTTAATTCAATGAAATGTAAAATTTTAGACATTTAATTGCGTCGTAGAATCAAACAGATGTCGAAAAAGAGCATATGTTTGTAATTATTTCCTTTATTCCCGAGTATCTTGGTCTCTAAAGTTATTTGTTTCCCTTAGTTAATGTTGTATTATTAAGCAAAATAAAATAAAATCATTTAAATACAGTTATTTACTTAAAGGCACATACTAAATGGGTTATATTACAGTTCTAAAACATATTTTTTAGCTAACAGAAATGACCAATATATAGTCCAGTTGTGGAGGAATTTGTTGTTCTTATTCAAAATGTGCTGTTGTTGTCATGTCAGTGTTGTCATGTCAGGGGGAATCAGCCTTTACCTTTAATGAATTTCACAGACCATGTTGATAAAAAAATGACACGCATTTATTTTGTCACATATAAGTCTTTCTGAAATGGATTTTCTTTCTGTGTATCTCTTTGCGTCCATGCATTATTTATTCATCCATAGCAAGCTAGCTTCCTCCTGTCCCCCATGCCCCCCACTGCCCTCACTTCTTTTCTGAGCTGCATAAATCACTGTCCAAACAAGATGATATGATAACAAAAGGCATTTACATACTCAGAGATGCTTCAAGTTTTAAAAAGAAAAACACAAGCTTCAGACTTACAGTACCGTGAAAAAGTTTTGATTTGACTTGCTGGTGTATTGTGGATCGTTGTCATGCTGCATAAATCAAAAGTGCCTCAGCTTGATGTCATAAACTCACGGCCTGACATTCTCCTTCAGGTTTTTTTGGTAGAATGCTAAATTCATGGTTCCATTAATCACAGCAAGTCTGTAGCCCCAGACCATAACACTTCCACCACCATGTTTGATACGCTTTGTTGGTATAATGATTTTTATGAACTGCTTTGTTAGTTTTACACCACATCTAATAGGATACGACTTCAAAAAGGTTTAACTTTCTTCTCATCAGTGAACAGAAGATTTGCCCAGAAGTCTTGATATTAACATGTTTTTGGTCAGTAGGGACTTCACCTTGGAACTCTTCCATGGATGCCATTTTCCAGCACCTATTGCAACACTTAACACCAATAATTACAGAGTGAGAAAGCACAAGGAGTTTACTTAACTTGTTTTGATTTTCATCACATGCAGATGTCAGTGGATGCATATTCTGTCTGGATCTCAGGTTTCTGAGTTATAGGAGCAGTCACACAAGCTGCTGTCTTCAGTCACTGATAAAGAGTATACAAGGTCAGTTCAGTGCCTCAGGGTGACAAAGTCATCAGGCAAAAACAGACAACAATCAGATGAAGGTCTCTGTTTTAGAAGTTGTTAAAGAGGGGAAGGTTTGGAATGGTTGAGGAAATTTATGTTTAATGGAACAGTGCATAACAGTCACAAGCAAAATGACGGTTTGCCCAGGACTTAATATGTCTGATTAAAAATTAACATGGTTGGTTTTTTCGACTCAGCAAGAACATCACAGCTGTTAAAAGAGCAGGTTCGTGTGTGTGTGTGTGCAGTGGGCGTGGAGAGGGAGATAGTTCCTTCACTGTGGAGCTGAGCGCTTCTGTCATGTGCTCAGAAGGAGAAAAGCGCACGGAGCCGAACAGCCAATGGGCCAAACTCAGCAAGTTTACGCACTAACTGGATTCTGTCTGCAGTCTGCGCTTATGGACTGAGTGTTTTCCAGCTGTGGTACACACCTTGCTACTGCATAGTTACTTTTGAAAAACTCCCCCCCCCCCTCTCAACAACAAGAAGCGAAAAAGACGCAGCGATGACAGCAGAGTTCACTTTACTTCGAAGTTAGTGAGACCCGCATCCTCCAGTGTTGCATCCAAACGCTGACTGTTGAGGGAAGATGCAAAGGAGTTACAGGATGAATCCCGCTTTCATAGCAGTGTTACTTGGAGTGGTGAGTAGCCTCTTACATAATTAAAGCTTGAGGTAGATTGCCTTTACTTGTAGAAATCTGTCGTGATTGTCGGCGTCACTTGCGCAAGTGCGCAACTACTCCACCCGAAAGTGGTTATTAGGCGGTGGGAGTTTAAGACCAGGTTTGTCCTGTTCTCCAGTTAAACATGTCACCTGGCTCTAAGTGAGATTCACTGACATATTACTTTATTGCCGCTTACATTTCATGTTTAGCCACGCTCTTATTTCTGAGTCCGTGTCCCTGCACCTGTCCTGGAGTCGCGGAGCTGAAGCAGAGCGGATGTACGCAGCAGCCATTCAGCTTGATACACTATAGCTCAAGTTGCTGTAGTTCCACCCTTCTCAGTTACACGTGGCCCTACAGACAGCAGGACAATAACAATGTCGCAGTGTCCCGCAGTGGAGGAGCTCACTAGGAGAACATGCGTCCACTGATAGGACATTTGGTCAATTTATTTCATTGTTAGAATCTTTGAGTCAGGGAAATCCAGGACTGAATATGTAATGAAATCTCTGGGGAGCAGGTCACAATCTGCGTGATTTCAAGTCACAATTTCCCTTTTGGCCTCTAATTTCATTGAGGACATGAAGCACAGGAGTTAAAAGTGTCCTTCAGTCAGTGCAGGACATGGCCACAACTGCAGGCTTGTTCGGTTCTGGTTTAGGGACAGGCTTCATCGCCTCTATATGTGACAGCTGTTCCCACTGATGGGTGCGCATCCTCTGCTGGGTCAGAGCATGAAATATTGACACAGCCACAACCACCCTCGCGTACTCCTCCTCTCCTCCTTTCACCTCTCATTCACATCAACCCTTTCCGTCTCTTCGCCCGGCCTCATAAAACATGATGATGCATCATTATTTGTAAAGACATTATCTATAATGTCATTCTCACCAGTGTTCCCAGAAGTTTCAGGATCTATGTTTGGACTTAATCAGAATGAGCTTATTGGAAGGTCGGCATACTGGAGCTCTTTGCCTTAACAAGCGCTATCAGCTGAGGTCCAAAGGTTAAGTGCCTCCGAGTGAAAATTGACTGGACCATTAGTATTGGTTGGAGCTCTGAAGTTATGTGCCTAGCTGCTTCCAAGCATGCACTTGTGTGTGTGTGTGTGTGTGTGTGTGTGCCTATAAATGCATCACGCTTTAGCTTCAGGGAGATAGGCTGACGAACGTTGAAGGGTGCTACCCGTTTTAAAAACCAATCACAGGACACGTGCAAGTCGAGCTACAACTTGCTCAGTGCTGCACATGCATCATATTCATTCCACCAGCTATTTGCTCAAATCACCTTACCCTCTAATTCATCTGTATGCGCAACCTAGCAGTCATTAGTGAAGCACTTTAACGTCAGTTTTCGGTCTTTGAGACAATTTGACGTTGCACCCACACCTGGAAGTAGAGTAGGGTCAAAGAAAAAAGAAAAACTAGAACTTGGAGTCATTTCAAAAGTGTCAGTCAGAACAGGTTTGTTCGCAAGTCAGGTTGTTAATGTGTTTGTGCAAATATATGCATGCTGATGGGTGTGTACGGCGGGCAGATGAGGGGAAGCAACGAGAAGCGTGAGCAGTGAAAGATTGGATTCATCTCAAAGCGAACGCCTGTGTAAGTTGGGAGGAAGAAAGATTTCTCAGTCAATGTTATGAGGAAGACAGCTTGTGACACATTTTAAAAATATGTATAAAGTCAGTGTCATGTCTTAAATAGCACTGTTTCAAATTGAAACTTAAAATTGAATACCAGAGACTCGAAGGTGAATGGGCCATGACACCATGAAGGGCAAGAGAGAGACCCGAGTGTGTCTGAGTGCGTAGATCCTCACACGTATTATCTGCCAGCTGACTCAAAGGTGCCTGAGGGGAGACTCGATGTTTTGCAGAGGTCCTCTCGTCTTGTCGGCAGCATTCCACACACACCTGAATCCTGACACCTCACAATTTATGGAGATTTATAGAAGAACGTACCCTTCAATGTACAGTATGCACGTGCGTGGACACTCACGCTCAAAATATGTTAATACGCTTGTGACTTATTCTTACTCAGCAAAAGTGCCTCAAACGATATTCAAACCGTAAAAGATGATAGATGATATACTTTAAAATCTTACCATTATTTTTTTCTTAGAGATAATATCTGATCTGAGCTCGTCTGTTAACCAGTGGCGGACACGCTGTACAACAGTAGAACATCTTAACCTTAAACACAATCGCACCTCAGGTATGTGCAGAGACTCAAAGACAGACATCTCCCGTGGTTCAGTGTCAGAAGTCAGTCACATATTTCTATTTTCATCAAGGTTTGCTTTGACGATCAAGGTGAGTGCAGGATGAAAAAGCCCCAGTGTAGAAAAGAAGAAATAGACTTCAAATGATTCAATGTAAAAGGCCGTGCTAACTTGGGTTGACACTTGCAAATGTAGAAGCACAGTACTTTTCAACAGCAACAAAGATTCAAGCAAAGCACTCTGCAGGTCAATGTTAGAGGAACGCAGAGAGGACATCCAGTTTTACCTAATCTGTGGGTAAGTTAGACTAAATTCATTGATGTGACTGAGGTTGGTGGTTTCCAAACGTTTTGGCTTGTGACCCTTTTTTAAAGCAAAGCAACTGTTATCTTGACTAAGTCTACACAAATCCACACGAACACAAGAACATGTAAAAAAGAGAAAGAACAGTGAACAGTGTTGTGTTCTGCAGATTTATCTCGCAGCCCCTCGCACAGTCATGACCCAAAGTCTGGGAGCCATTGGTTTAATGGCTTCAAAACAAAATAAAACAAAGCGGATTCAAGATGATTAAAGGAGTTAGAAAGGACGAATAAATTCTGCTTTTCTTTATTTTGTTTGGTTTTACCATGTATCAGGCCTCTAGAAATGATCCAGACACACTACACATATGAGATGTTAAACAAAGTTCAGGCCTTTTTAGACAATAAAAATAAAATAATTATAGGTGTTAATGTATGAAAACCTCGTGATAACCTGATTTCTAATGAATTATCTCTGTGTTGATTTGCAGATTGGAGCTCAGGCTGATGTAGAGAGATGCTATTCTGGCAAGTATACGACCACTGGGGAATGTTGTCACCAGTGTCCACCTGGTGAGGGTGTCACCAAAGCTTGTGGCGCCACACAGACTGTCTGCAGCCCCTGTCTTGACAGTGAGTAACACAAAACATTAGTGTGAATGTCATGTATGTACACACATAAATACCAATTATTGTATTTATATGTTATGTATGTCAGTGATAATTGGTGATTTGTCCAAGACAAACAACGTTAAATCGCTGCCATGTGATATTCTCTGTGTAAGTTCCTAACGGTAGAGATATTTTGCATGGTGGAGGCAACTGTTTTACGTATCAGCAAAGCTTCTGAAGTACTTCACTTCCTACATCAGATAGCTGTGTAGCATGTCAGTGACGGATGACCATCTAAAAAACTATGCAGCTTGTGATATAGATGAAAAGCCCGGCTGATTCGGTTGCACATAAGGAGCTAAACTAGAAGCCAGACATAACTGTGCACCAGCATTACTGCCCTTCGCATGGCCCTTGCCTTGTAGGGAGAGAAGCGGTGTTGGACTAAAAGACTTTATGAGGACACAAATGCTGAGAGGATACAAGAGTGGGACCTGGTCCAAATCTGAAGCAAATAATGCCGCGGAGGATATTTGGGCCATCATACAAGTTGTTATGTCACAGCGATTAAGATGGCAAGCAGTGTAGATTTAGATTTTGTAAACAGGACTGGCAACCAAAGAGCTCAGATGGATATTTAAGATTCTGTGTGTGGGGCACATTTTTGTGCCAGTACAGGGGGAACAAATTCAAACATTAAAAACCTTCTGTATATTAATATTATGTAAGGTTGAAGGTTGAGTTGTGCCGGCTAAGTCCAGGTTTGGTCCAGAGCCAGTTTATGCACTGTTCCCAGAGTTTTCCTTGCTGTCTGTGTAAATTCCCTGACTATATTCTGTCCAGGCCAGGAAGTGGTTGTAAAGGAGTAAAGTTTTTAAAGGATGGCAAACCATGAACCAGGGAGGCCCTCGGACAGAAAATGATTCAGACTTCAGGTCATGAGAGAAGTCACAAAGAACATGCACATGGACAGAAAATGATTTATTTGTATTCTTTGGGTCTTCTTTGGAGTGATGTATGCTTTTACAAGTATGCCTCGGATCAAGAGATAAATCTTGATAACATATTCTTGCCTATTATGAAAACAGTAGACCCCAGACTGCTCGTAATTTCTGTCTATCTGTACAACAACTCAATATATTTTCTCAAAATGACTTTCCTCAACCGTGTCTATAAAAGTTGCACAACATAGAGATTTTCAGGATAATTATTTCCAGTCTCAAACTGCTTATTTTGCTCAGGCATTAACAATGACAATGACGGGCTCTCAAAACTGTCACAAGGGACTCATGGAAAATTGATAATTCAAAGCAGATAGTTGCTCACCAGATAACATCACAATGATATTTTAAGAACCCATCAAATGTATTGATTAGATCTGTAATGCAGGCTGCAGAGCTGAGCTATGCAGAGGCATTTTAACATGTTTTAAAGTCTTGACCATAGGTCTGTCAAACCTAGGCCTAGTGATACTTTTGTAAGGTATTTGGATAGTTGATGCTTTTTACCTTCTCCAAAACCAAAGGCGAACGAGCGAAATGACAGATATCTATTAGTGTTTGTTTGTTGTAATTTAAGCTGTAACCAATTGAATATCTTATATCTTCAGAGTTAATCTAACTCTGCATTATGGCTACAGCAACATTTGCAGCAGAATATGTTCTGAAACTTACCTTATCTCATCTAAAACCTTATTGTGAAGATGCCTTCTGTGTTCTGCACGAGGTGGATCATTCACAGTTTATACAGTTTATATGTCTCATGTGCACAAACATCTATTTATAAGAGACAGTTACAGTCTACAGGGGTGTGAAAGCTAGAACACACGGAGGAGTTGGGGAGAAGGAGCATATGAGTAGAGCTGAAACGGAGCAAGGACAGCTGTACAGCTGGAATAAAGATGAGGCAAACTCGTCAGCCAGCAACTAATGGTTCATTCTTACACACACACACACACACACACACACACACGTACGAACATGTCCAAGAACACCCCACCCCACCACCGCTCACACACCTCACACTGTGAAGTAGCCAGAGCAGTTAACTCAAGTGTCCTTTTATGGGTGTTGAAAACAAAGTAAAGGACTGAATGTTAGAAAAAATGTACTGTTATTATATGATATGCTGAGCCAGGAGAAGACTGTGTGTACCCATCTCTTCCTTCTGCCTCCATGACCACCCCCCTCCCAATGCTGCAGGCCAGCGTTATTAATGTATTGACTTGCATTATTGATGCATGGCATTATGATAATGGCCCTGAGAGCACTCATGGGAAGTGGGGGTGAGGATACTCTGAGCGTGTTGTTGCTGGAGATAATGGGGATGAAGAGGGGGTAACGGCACATGACAGGACACTAACAGACACATATAAGACGCAGCGGAGTTGGGGTTTATTCGCGTCCTAGAGATATAATTAAGCAAAAATGTGAAAGACCCGCATTTGACACCAGCAACTTGAGGCTGAATTGGGCACAGATTCATCTCATATGACACAGTCTCTGCTCTCTAGTCATCCCTCCATCTGTCTCTGTCTCCCCGTCTATCTGTCCTCATCTCTGTTAATCTCCACATCATCTTAGTGTTTGCCATGGTTGATGGGGCAGTGGTGCAGACTGAAAACTTGATATGCTATGAAACACTGAGCACCAATGGATCCACATGCTGACCCCCCCCCCCCTCTTATACCACACACAGTTTAGATTTGTTAGTTTTTTGTTAGTTAAACTAGCTGTAGCGCTCATAGTACTAGTTTCTAAAATATTAATATTTATATGATAAAACAAGCAATAGTATCATCTCTGTTGTAGCCTTTTGTCTGTCTGATCTCAAAAAAGGAGACTAAAATAACACAGCTGTATTAAGAAAGAGCAGGATCTAACATTATGACATAAAGGTCATTTTTATCAGAGTAGTCTGGTTTATATTAGGTTCATTATTGTCTTTAATACGACAAAATAGACAAAAATGATGAAAAGCATATCATTGTCAATATTTTAGATCCCTTAAGTTATATTTGAGGAAAAGAATTATTGAATTTAAATATGTGAAATTGTAAATTGTACACACACACACACACACACACACACGCACAGACATATACACACACAAGCTGCTCTAACAAATGGGACTGTTGCATAATTTAGTGTGTTTCCCAGTTCTCTATCCAGCCGAAATATAATTCCATAAAACATGCAATATTGATTGTGTCCTCTAAGGATGCAGGATCACTCTCAGAAATTTTACTGGTAAAGATAAACATAGCAATATGTGCAATAATTGCTTTTTACATAAAACAAACCAAAAACAGATTGAAGACACTTTTCATGTAGCAGATACACGTAACATATTGAAAATACATTACACACTAAAAGGGAAACAAAAAAAGTTATTTTGGTAGGAATGAAAAACCAACTGGTTAAAAACTAAATTGTCTTTTTTTTCTCTCTTTGCTTCCAGGTGAAACCTTTTCGGAAAACTTTAGTCACATAGAAAAATGTCAGCCCTGCACACAATGCTCAGGTCTACTCCGCATGGAAACACCCTGCACAGACTCCAACAATGCCATCTGTGTTTGCAACTACGGCTACTACTGGAACAAAATCTCTGAGCAGTGTGTACCGTGTACCAAATGTCTTGAGGGCCAGGGCATGCTGTTTAGCTGCGAGCGAGACCATGACACGATATGTGAGGAGTGCACCGATGACACGTACTCAGACCAGGAAAGTTCTCGGGAGCCATGCATCCCCTGCTCCACCTGTGATGAAGGGCAGATTTTGCAGGTCTGCACCGCTGTCAGTGATACTGTTTGTCAAGGTAAGACAATTAGCCCACTGCGTCTGTTTATACATCGTCTGCAGATGTATTCACACATGATATTATGTGACATGTACCCACATAGTGACATGGATATTTCAGCTAGTGTGAGGCTAGCTCCTGTAAGTAGTTTCATATTCGTTTATATATATTATATATTATATATTCGATCAGTTTCCATATGTCAACATGGAGCATCGTGGATATTATTTCTAATCACGTGGCTGGTTAATTTTCCCAAATCCTGTTGTACTGGTGTGAGAACCTTAGAGTAGATGACATAAATGAAATATATGCACATTGTTGGTACTTTGGAAAATGGCTGCGAGATGACTCCGAAACCGCGAGCAGGTTTATCATGAACTTCTGTGCAGAGCCACTCATGTTGAATGATGGGGCGCGTTGCCCAGGGTCATGATGGACATGAATAGTTGCACATATTTGCTCTCCAGTGCTGTACGGACAGTTTGACGCACTGGATATCCACAGAGCCAGCGACATAATCAGATCATCTCGGTACGACACTATAGACATTGTTTACTGATTGACCTAAATGCCACGTCGAAGCGTGTCTCATTGTCTTCACCGACTCATCCGATCCAAAGATACAAAGACCACACTCTTTCTATATTGAGAATTTAGAAGGGGGTCATACATTTGAACAGGGCTCTGAATTTCTTTTATATTCTTGCACCCTGTGGGTATCACACCCCAAATCACAAATTCCTTATGACTGTAGTCACTGCTCATTCCAACGACCTGATGCCTCACAGATTAAATCAACGCTTTTGTGAGATGACAATAAAAGGAGTCTGTTGATCATGCATGCAGTCTGTCGGGGCAGCAGTTTAAAGGATGTTGTTATCACAGTGGTGAGGACCGAGTGAATCCCAGGCAAAAAAGAATCTTTTGTGTGTCTCTCCCATGATCCCTTTTGGCCTGCGAGAGCTTTCAGCTTAACCCATGGGGCTACTTGAAGGAGCTGGTAATAACTAAAACAGACAAATTTAGATTTGTCCTTTATATATTTTTGTGACTATGTTTTTTGTGTGACCTGATTATATGTTTACTTGTGAGGGAATTTACATTTTCAAGTTAAATCACACTAGAGAATTCAAGCTATTTCAATTTGTTGACTGATAGTATTATATAAAAATATATGTATATTCCAATGATGATTCTTTATTTCGTCTTGAATCAACTTGTGGCCTGTGAGGGAAACAGAGTGGATGGAGAGATGATTCATCCAACATCAAGATATGAAGAAACAGAACTCCAATACTAAAACATCTTTTAGATAACTAACACAGTCTAGTTCATAATGAATGTGAATTTGCTGGGTTTCCAGGCACGATGGCTCACCGCCCACGGTGTATGGCCTTCATCATCATATGTTATTCCTTACTCTAACGAGATCATGTGCTCTTTATTTCTAATGTAATCTTTTTACTGAAGCACAAGCATTATCAATGCTTACAAATCAGTAGTGCTGCCAGACGGCCGCATCCATTAGTGTTGTGGAGTCAGGCGACACTGGCCTGAAGGCTAAACACAGTGAGGAGCATAAAGGGAGAGAGAGGAACACACACAAGGCCACTGCCTTTGAAAAGGCAAGTTGTAACTTGAGACCTTGAAGACATAGTTTAACTAAATGTGGAAGGACCAAAATATCACCCTGACTATACTGTAGGTTATCCTACTGTGAAAACTGGATTTTCCACTGTTGAATTTGAGTTTAGACTAATAATTATTTTCCCTTGTCATGTTTTAGCAACGTTTTTCTTCAGTTTAGGCTCAGCCGATGAGTGGAGTGAAAATCAAATTTCCTCCCACACTTCCAGAGGGATTCGTGGTTTGTTTTGAGTCTTATGGGGACAAAAAAATCTATCTGGTGGTAAAACATGTTAATACAGAACAGGCTTTGTAAGAGTAGACGCACAGTTGAGGGTCTAAAGGCGGGATGCTTATCTAAAGAAGTGCGATATGACTTACGCTCTTATTTAGTCAGTGGAGCAAGGTCAGAGGTCAAAGGTTATGGGACGCTTGTATGTTAAGGCTTTTTTAGTTTGAAAAAAATCAGGCAATGTGGGTTTTCCCTGGGGACGTGCACTGAACATCATGACATAATCTCGACAATCCTTTCAAGGGCAACAGGGCAAGTGAAGCTGATTAGGACTAACGTTCCTATTAACTGCCCTTCAAAGGTAAATCTTTAAATCAGCTAAGCCAAACCAATGATACTGTAATGGTCACTAGCTACTATATGGGGAGGTTTGCAACGCTGTCAAGTCTGACTAAGAACTGGTTACAGGGTGATACCTGTGTGAGCCCAGAGAGACATTATCTGAAAATGAATTATCCATAGGAGTGGCCAGTCACATTAACAAGGCTCTTTGATACCATGGTCACTTCAGCAGTGTTTGACAGAGTAGTTGCTGCCTTTCCTTATCAGCCTGTGGTTTTGGCTGCAAGCCCTCAAGGCTCATAGGAAACAGAGGCTTTCATGCCATGACCCTGTTCCTTCTTGAGATTGTACCCAGAAATGTCTGCACATATGTGGGGTGACTTATTAACCGAAGCCTGGGTTTTGGGTTCTGTGGCACCAGGGGCCACAGGTTGTGGTTTGCAGCAGACATGCAATTATATTATTCATGCACACACACGCACAAAGGAGCAGTTTAAAGGATCACTTGGATATGAGTCACAAATCACACAGACTCAAATTATGTGCAGCAGGGCACTGATACCCTCGACTCTATGCACAGACTGGAATCAATAGCATGACTTATTGAACATTATGGATCTGAGATGGCTTATGGATGAAGGATGAATGGGTGGGGTATAGAGGAAACACGAGAGAAAAGGGAGGAGGGCAAGGTGATTGGGCCAAGCTGTTTCCTTCCTGAGTTTGGTTGACCCTAACGATCAACAGGCTGCCCCGCAGAAATCAGAAAGCATAATCTGTTAACCAGCACCATGCGCAGCACTCAGGGCAAGATCAGTTAAACTAAAACAAGACGGAAAGAAATCTAAAATAGAGTGTAAAGAGGGGAGTCATCGATAGAAACACGTGAACAAACACATGCCAAACCTAATTTAACAATGCTGCACACTTCCACAAATCCAGTGTCAAGAAGGACAGGCACATTTTTTGATGCACTTGTCTCCAGGACCAGTTTCTACAGGCGTGCTATGAGCAGGAAGTTTGAAATGGCATTGTAGTCTCTCGTATTGGAGATCAACATGCACAGCTGTGCACAGGTTTGACATGCCAACTTAAGATTGCTTGGCTATGATTGGACATGGTTGCAGCAGGCATCTGACAGACAAATAAAGAGCGGGAGCCAATTAGGAAAATGACAAGGAACAAGATGCCATTGACATTCCTGATTTCTGGCATCCAAAGCATTGCCACATCAGTATCTGTGAAAAATCCCCACCCCTATAGTCTGTGCACAGCCACTCATTGTTGGCCTGAACACATCAGACTTACTTATCTCTACTGAGTTGGGCTCTGTGGCCAAAGTTGACCTTCTCTCTTAACCCATTTACTCCCTGTACCATACAGTGTGACCATTGTAATGACAAAGCAAGTTTTAAAGTCTACTGTGTCTCTTTCTCTGCGGTCAAACAAGAAGCATCAAGTTGTCACCATGACACAGTTCCCCGTAAGTCATCTGCCGTCCCTCAGGAATTTGCCCCTCGAATTTTTAGGGGTGATTTGGCATGAGTGAGTCTGTCTGGTCAAAGGGTGACCACAACACTTGCGCTTTCCCTTGTGGCGTTCATTCAGTGCCAGAAGTCCTGCATGGGGAGACAAGGTTTTGTTTTAATGAAGATTTACAGCTGTTTAGGAAGTGCATCCCTGCCAAGCCAAGTTTTTTTCTCTGTGATAATTAAATTTTTACCATTGTGAATAACCACGCTGTAAAAAACTAAAAGAAAATTACACAAACACATAATTTTGTGTTTTGGCTCATTTGTTACAATTTTTTATGTCATAGTGACAAATGGAATTGATGTTTTTAACAATCTATGTGTTTCAGAACTCTTTATGGATAAAGTTTAAATGTTCACACATGAAGGGAAATGTACAGCCCCAGAAAAGAAAGAGGCAGATAGCTTGAGTGAACACAAGGGGAACAGATGCTGAGAATGTGGCCTGGTCGATAAAAACGATGGAGTTACTCCTCTGCACTCTCGTATTTCTCTGGTTGACCTCTACAAGTGCCGCATTTTGCTGCAGAACAGGCACACGTACAGGCACACACAGGCGCAGACGTGCACACACTTGCATCCTGTACGAATTTACCAACATGCATACACATTTGTGGGAGTTCTTGCAAAGGAACACATGGGCACAAAATTAGATGGTAGCAAGAAAGCCAGAGGCCTCAAGGACAAAAGAGAAGAGCTGTGAGAAAAAAAATTGAGTTCATGAAATAAAAGCAATCACAAATGTCAAACACAGATCAGACAAACAGGGGCTGCAGCATTCTTTACTTGTGCTTGTTGTAACAATATGAATACTAAAAAAAATCCTCCATAGCTACAGGCAGTTGACGTTTTATTGGGCAGGTCTTCACAACAATCTCAGCTGTGCTCAGGTGTAATGAAATATAAAAAAAACATTTTGCCTGTGTGACTGAAGCCAGTCTTTACCAAGTATATGGTGTTGAAACAGCAGCAACACCTGTTCTCAAGAGTCTGTAGGCGGCGGGGTTGCATGAGTTTAACTCAGGTGTGGCTACAGTAGAGTACCTCGCACATACACACTCACTTTTAACTCAAAATATGCAAACTCCCACTGTACATAAACTTGTGTGAGGGTGCAGTTCTTTCTATATAATTACTCACTTACTAATTTTGGCAGGTGCCTGTGTTTGGATTTCCTTCCAGCTTTATCTGTTAACAATTAGCGTATAAAGCTGCGAGGAAAATTCCAAGACAACCAAATAACAAGCTTCACAACAAATACATAAATACTTCTTACAATTCACTGGACCTATAATTTTAACAGCACCATGTGTTATGGTTATCATAATTATAATGATGAGCTAATGCCACATTTGGCCATAGGAGCCAACACGGCCACATTTTTCCTCTCACAATGTTAAAATATATGACATAAATATATGAAATACTGGAAACCAGGTTTTCCACAGTAGGTCTACATCTATAGATTCACTTTATGTTTATTTTTAACTCACATTTAGTCTAACCAGCAGTCTAAAAGCCAAAGTTATTAAGTTTGCTCCATGGATGGATCTCCCAATGCTTCCTACTGGGCCTCCTCAACCAAGAGTTCAGAAGAGCTTCTGTAAGTGACTCTTAACATCTGTTGTAAATCACAGAGATAATTTAGAAGATGCAAAATGATCCCACAGACCCAAATGACCAAAATAGACACAGAACAAACACAAAGAATTGACCAAAATAAGATATGTAATGAGCATAAATATACACACAAAAAGGGGTCAAAAATTAGGGGTCGTAGAGTATAAAAGAAGTATGGGAGCCTTTTATTGGTCTGTGCCCAGGGGCTCATTTTCTCATAATCCATTTGTGGTTTACATTAACAAGAGACAAAAACATACAGCAAATCCTCATAAATCAAAAGTTAAAACTATTTATGAACCGTTTCTAAATATATATCTATATTTAAAATCACCTTTTCACATTTTAGGTAAAGAAAATATTGTAATTAATTCAGTAATCAGCGAGGTCCATCTTCAACTGAGAGGCTGAGCCAGTGGTTCAGTAAAACCAATTATGCCCCTATTCTACCTGATAATACTAGAGGGGAGAGTGAGCGGGAGATTAATAAAGATGTCCTTTGATTATCTTGGTGAGTGAAGGGTTAACGAGCAAAAAGAAAAACTATGACAAAAAAGCTTCAATGGAAAGGCTTTAAGGAAAAAATGGACTGAATGGAGGGAGGAAGTGTCATCAAAGTGAGCGAATGATTGACAGAAAAGGGAAATGCCCGATGGGAGAAAGCAAAAGCATAGCCAGAGGTAAAATGGACAGAAAAGGACTGATGGATAAAAAGATGGGGGGGGGGGCATTTGTGCTGGACAAAGAAGATCTCTGTCAATGAGTGGTTTTTAGTTTCCACTGTGTGTGTTGATGTGGGGGTTAACACAGCCAGTGAGAGACACACAAGCTATGTTAGTGATGGTAGTGTGTATGTATCTGTGTTTGTCTATAGGGGGCTTTTGAAGAGAAGGAATCTGATATGTTACAAGCCACCACTATAAGCCAGATTATAGGTATTTTGTGTTTTTAAGTACTTCATTCACATAGAACATATATACCATGTATAATGGTATTTTTAATTGAGACTCATTCAACATTGTACTTTTTATTTTATATTATTTTTATATTGCCCATATTAAGTGTACTGAAAGTTTAGTGGTGTGTTATGGTACTAGTTGCTAATGCACAACTTTAAACCCCTAGACTTAAGTAGACATGACGTATCGGCTACAGAAGTCTGATAAGCAAGGGTCTTTCAAAAATCATCCCAACTTCTTTTCAATTTTCCCCTCCTCAGCCCCACTTAAACTGAGTCAGGCTTCTACATCTTTCTTTAGTCATTTAGGAAATGCTTTTTTATCCCTCACAAGTAAGTGTGAGGGTTAGGTTTCTGTCAGTGACTTGCTTAAGGACACTGTGACGTGTGGACTAGAGGAGCTGGGGATTAAACAGCCAACCTGGAGAACCTGCTCCACCTCCTGGGCTACAGCCAGAGTCAGAAAAGACTTTATAGGTTTTTTGCATTTAATATTCCCCATAGCCTATATACACAGCCAGAGCTGTGCACATTTGCTTTATACCTAAAGTTTGAAAAGCAATTAATGGGAATCAATGCAAAAGGGAGAAGGTGTAAAGTATGTAGTTTAGTCATACGGCTAAAGCTAAAAACACCTGGAGGTCACCTAACAGCATCATGTGGCTCATTGAACCAGACAGAAAGAGTCTTTTTGACATGCCGGGCAAAAATGTGAAGCTAGCTAATGACCAGTGCCGATGAATTAACCACAAGAAAAACAGGCTGTTTGTACAGTGTAAACAAATATTTTGTTCCACGTGTCACACGTCAAATAACACTTGCACAGTAGAGAACCCTGCAGTGAAACAAGTTTCCTTCTCGCCTTCAAGGTAATTTGATTCTACAGTCATCATAAGTGGGGAAAGTATTGGCTTTACTTGTTAAGAATAATGGACAAGCAGTATATTAACTTAAGAGAATATTAAGTATATTGGTAGTGGCATGAAGTGAATTAAAAATTCCTTCAGCTAAAAGCCCCACAGCAACTGCCTGCATCCATCTAAATAAGCACTCATACCAAATGTTTTCGCCTCATTAGGGAAAAATGTCTGTCTTGCACTCAGTAGCTCTCCTGAGGTATTTAGAGCCATTGGAAGCCAACACGATGATTTCCTGTTAATGATGTGAATAACAGTAAGTAAGTGACAAGCGAGGATAGGTTTCCACATCCGCGGTGCAGAGTGAACATGTCTGCTTAGCGTTAATGGTCGGATGAAAGTGGGCAGGACTGGACACTTGCTCTTACACAAGTTAATGACTCTCTGGGGAGGAGGGAAAATGACCAAGCGATGAGGGAGGTATGTGTGTGTGGGTGTTGCATGTTTGTTGATTGAGACACATTCACGGTTGCACTGTGCCTGGTTTATAAAACTAAATAAAGTAAAAGGATATTGTCGATAGATGCTCAAGGTGAAAACATTGTGATTGGCAGGGGTTAATATATAGAATGTGTAGAAGGTATGTGGTGAGTTCAGACTTACAGTATAAAATGTGTAATGTCCAGCCCACAAGGAAGCTGTTTTAGCAGGAAACCTCCATGTACACTGTGCTCAAAGCAGAAGAACGCGTGTCACGGCTAGCTCAGCATTCACCAGTAGGAGTTAGGAAAGCGTGAGTGGGAAGAGGTTCGGGAAGTGGTTCGCGGTTTGGCGCACGGTCCAGAGTGTATAGGGTAATAAAATGCGTGTGTTTTCACGCAAGTTGTATGGTGTCAGTCTCAAAGACACATAAATATTAAGTGAATTTATTCTGTTCAGTTTAGAAACTACACATTTTTTTAATATTGATGATTGTGGCATATCAGTAAATTACAGAAAATAATGAACTTTATCACAATATGCTATTTTTTTGAGAAGGAACTGTATTTCAATGCTAAACTGTAGCAAGACTATTTCGAGAACAGGAAAACATCTGCCTGCCTTACTGTCTTTGACCAGCAGGTGGTTTGTGAGCACATGAAGCCAGAAATGAGGCTTCGAGAAATGAACCATTTTGCGTACCAATTGGCTGCGAAGGCTTTGAAGCTGCACAAGGCTTCATCTGGCCATCACTAGCTGGTAGTGAATAAACAAAGTTAATACAGACACTGTAACTGACCCTTCAATATATGAATGATCAGCTACCTCTTTGTATTGTGTTGCTGTTCACCTATTCACAAAGCTCCTGTTGTATGGCTGTTTGTCTTTTACAGTCCAGTACCCTTCAGTGTCTCCTACAACCTTCATGGGCTC
>JAUMHF010000011.1:7145219-7156385 GCA_032359275.1 Microctenopoma steveboyesi | reverse complement strand
ACAAAGCTCCTGTTGTATGGCTGTTTGTCTTTTACAGTCCAGTACCCTTCAGTGTCTCCTACAACCTTCATGGGCTCCTTCACAGCCACCGATGACATTCTAATAGATGACCCCCCACCAGAGGGCCCGACTGAGAGCAGCAGCAGCACAACCACCACCACCACCACTGATGGTGATACCCACAAGCGCCTCTACCAGGGTCTGAATGACAAACTGATCCCCATTTACTGCTCCATCCTGGCAGCTGTTGTGGTTGGCGTTGTGGCCTTCATAATATTCAAGAGGTATGGGAAGAAATTATTTTAATTATCTAATTTGTGGATTTTTGTCCATGTATAATAGAAGTATATATATATAAATACATACATTTTCAATGTACAATTTTTAAATCCACAGTATTAATAATGTTTACCATGACACTGGGCTAATGTTTTTCTGAAGCTGACACACAGCACTGTACTGTGAGTTACTGGGTTTTTCTTGGCAGGGCACTTAACCACAAGCTTTTATGAAGTGGCACACCTTTTATGTATTTATGTCAGGGGTGGATAATCCAAAGGATGTTTTTTTAAGTCGTAGGTGTTCTTACCCGGTCTGGGTGTGCACAAATACCAAAGCAATGTACCGGTTTGTAGTTTTTCTTTTTTGTTTCTTTACTGCTTTAATCACTCTGACTAGTGTTAGTGTTGTGGTAAAGCTTGTTCTTACTGCTTCTAAGTGGTAAAAAATCTGTTATTGCAGGACAAATACTAAATAATGACGAGGATGTTAGTGTACATGCAACATTACAATTCTTTTACTCACAGTTATATGTATGTTATATATACATATTTTAAATCAGGTGGAACAGCTGTAAGCAAAACAAGCAGGGAGCCAACAACTGCACTGCCAACCAGAACCAGACACCGTCACCTGAGGGGGAGAAGCTGCACAGCGACAGTGGTATATCAGTGGACAGCCAAAGTCTGCAGGAGCATCAAGGCCAGACTCAGGCACAGACAGGTAGCACACTAATATCTGCACATTCACAGAGGCCATGATAATGGTAAAGGAACAAGTGGTGAAGCTGGACTAAAAAGTATTCCCACTGAACTGTGAACAGCCGTACATCTGGGGGGGGTGAAGACATTTATGGTTTGAAACAGTGATGCAGCCTAGTAGCTCGGTGGTTAAGGAAGAGGGCTGGGATGCAGGAATAGCAGGGTCGATTCCCAGATGCAGCACCCAGCCCATCCCCCATACCAGGTGTGTCCCCAGCGCTAGCTCCCCGAGTGCCGCCTGTGGCTGCTCACTGCTCCCCCCAAGGGGGGATGGGTCAATGAAGAGAAGAAATTTCATTGTAACATGTAACTATGACAATAGAATGAATTCTTCTTCTTCTTGTTAGACTTGTCAGAGAGGCAGGCTGTTGCTGCTCATGCAATGCAGCTACCCGGTGCTTTGTCTATTTACTACAAACAGAGCACTGCTGCTGCTGCAGGAAATGCATACTTGATTATTTCCTTTGTATTTACAGACCATTGAAAAGCTAATGAACAGGATGAACGTAGAATCTTAATCATGTTACATTTAGTTCCTTTCAGGGGGTTATCGGATTATTTCACCATGTCAGTGATTTTAAAAATACTTTAAATAATATCATCCAAATAATAAAACAACTTCTTGTTCTTTCCCTCTGCAGTTGTCACCATGGATGAAGAGCCTTGCTTGCTTCTTCCTCTTCACACCAGAGAGAAAGTGGAGAAGCTGCTGTTCAGTGACAGCGAAGGAGACGACTGCAACCACATGGACGACAGCGATTGGTGCAACCTCGCCGGCCTCCTGGGATATGAGGAAGAGCGAATTGCAACCTTCCGGCAGGAAGAGCATCCTGTTCGAGCGCTACTGTCTGACTGGGCTAGCAAGGACTGTGCCAGCATTGACACGCTGTGCACAGCGCTGCGCAAGATCAATCGTGACGACATTGCCCAGAGCCTGGTGCTCAGCCCAAGTGCTGCAAAGCCTACTGCCACATCTGTAGTGTGATTTATGTTCATCAGGGAGCAAACTGCCTGAACTTTAACTTTGATATTATTTCATGGTCTCCCTCACGCCAGATAACTCATGCTCAAACCGCTTTCACCAATCCCCTCAAGAAGCCAGCAGTCACAATGATGACAAGTGACGGTAGGAAGATGCCAGAGGACTGAATAAATACTACTAAACTGAATCAGATTAGTTCAGACGAAGGTAACACTTTTCAGTGTTCACTCAAAAATGTCCTTTAATCAGTCATTTTAACATTTAAAGTCCAAATAATGTAAAACAATATGGAAGGAATTTGCCTTTATTCATCTCATTGTGAGATTTCCACATTATATGAACTCCTGCTTACAATTCAGACAATGTTATTATGTTTTCAACTTAAAGTGGATCTTTATCTATAACATCTTTATTTTTCATTAGTAAACATGTAGCATGTTAGACCTCTACCTGTTACTTTTCAGAACTACCAAAGGTCAACAGGACATACCTGACAAGCGGCATTATTTACATGCCATGTTAGAGTTCAAGTTGACAAATGGGTTGTGTCTGTTACTGCTAGAGAAGGAGGCCAGCGCACTGCAGAATATCAGAATACTTGCAAACATGACAACTTGAGGGAAGAAAAGCAATGTCCAGCTATTCACGCTCACTTTAAATACTGCAGCACACATGGATTTAATCGTCTTAAGTGATTTTTGTAAATGCTTCCTTTTCCAGAACGTGCTACAAGAACTGTTGACTGGGCATTGCCAGTTATATAGTCTGTGGTACAGGTTTCTGGCTGAGGACACATGAGACTCCAGTACATGTGCTTAGTCCTATCTGCATAACTGAAGAGTTCCTACACATACTACTTGATTCTGACTCAGAAAACCGAAGGACATAAAACTCACCGACTAACTACTGTTTTCTCTATATACTGAAGGCAGAGAAGTGAACAAGCATGGAATACTGACATCCACACTCAGACCTACTGTAGCCACATTGATCATGTTTATTCTTCTTTATTCTAGAAAACACACATTTTCAGATCCTGTCATATACTGTATGGAGCACTCTCATGAAGGGACCATATACTGTTTATTCTCATTACTAGCAGCCAATATATGGTAACTCTGTGTTTAAAAATAAGTCTAAAAATGGTATATTTGCTATGCGTGCTATAGATAGTGAAATGCTATCTTGACAGTAAATCGCATGCAGAAATATATTGTCAGCCCGTGTGCAAATTCCAAGACAAAACAAATGCACATACAGGACAAAATGACAAAAGATGCAAAAATCCAGTCTTTTTCAACTTTTTTGTTAATTTCTCAGGGTATCTTGAATGTTGGTATTACATAAATATTACATTTATCATTTCACCCTCTTTAATTTACCCAACAGCCCAGAGCTGTTCAAGAGAAGACACTGTGTTAATCAAAAGCAGTGAATTTTGCGATTGACAATCCTTTAAACTGATGAATAAGAAAAGGGAATAAGTTTAGATCAAGGGGAAGCAGCAATGCTTTGGAGAGTATAAATGTAAAGGTGAAACCAAGAAATCTGAATTAATCAGCTTTAGTAAAAGCATGCATTCCTCTCATATTGATTGTATGTGATTGTTTACTTCTTTGTGTTTCAATAGCTTAGTGTGAATTTGTCAAAACCGTACTCCAACATTGTAATTATGTTGGTGTGACTGTTAGACTGCCAAATGAGGACCATCAGGACTTTTCTCCGTGTTCACTGTCAGTTGTCAACATTTGAAGGACTAAACAGTTTACTGTATCACAAACTTCATCTTAATCTCGGGTACAGATTGTGCATTGTTACTAACCACTAGAGCTATATGCTGTAGTGTTGCTTAAATGAAGGTATTCCCTGTAGGGGTTGCTGTATTTTGATTCCTAAATAGCGCATCTAAAGGGTATTATATTTCTCTTTTTGTCCTAAATTGTAGCACTTACATGTGTAACTATGTATGTCTGTTTTGCATCACAAGTGCCTGGTAATTATTTCAGGTGTCCACTGATGTTGTACATTTTTGTTTTTTGTAAGTATTTCTAGTTTAGAGAAATTTTCTTTTTTTTTTACTTGTAAATAAGTCTTCCCTTTCTAATTTTTTTTAGTAAAGGCAGTAGAAGGTGCCACTGTACAATATGTGAATGAGACTTTGTTCTGTTACTTTATGACGTGGATTAAAGGGTAAGAAGAGCAAAGGGAAGAGAAGTGCTTGGAGGTACTTGTTGCAACTTACAATTATTCGCCATCAGATTTAGAACCTAAGATTACGTTTTCATCGTTAATTTGGAAAAAAAATCACTTGAGCAACACTTAGTCAACACCATTCTCATAACTACCATGTCAAATGCTACAACCATCATTCGATAACATGCGTAATGCTAAGTTAACTGTCTACAGACTATAGTTTTATATTAATTACACAGATATGAGAATGTTACGTATCTTATTATGTGATGTTTGGCAAGAAAGCAATGTTACACAAATTGGTGAACTAACTAGCACCCTATATTAGTAAAACCTGTTTTTCCTGATCAACTGTTGTTACTATTACCAAATGGGTTTATCTAAGAAGCAGAGGGGACCTAGTCTAGACTTTGTTTTCCTGACATCTTCAAAAATTGTTTCTGTTTAAATGGCTGTATTCAGTATTATTCATCATCATAAAGCAACCTTTGTTTGTTCTACTATACCTAATCAACCTAACTATACACTAGTCAACATTACATCTTTATAGTTCGTTGGACTTTTAGAAACTTTAACTGGAGACTTTTTCTTAGACTGTAGGTTTAATTGAGTGAAGGTGACCAGATTTTGAATTGTTTGTTCAGTAAACCTAATTAAAGATGAACATGTCATGATATTGCACTTAGTGACATAACTTACTGTGCACCAGGACTGAATTGTACAGATGTGGAAAATACTGAATGTTCCTTGTATACAAATGCATATATTGTATTATACTTAATGTGAATTCGCTCAATTCCTACAGCAGACAAGCAGTGAAACTAATAATAAAGTTCTTAAATGCATTTATGTTCTGTATTGATCCAACGATGCACATGAATAAAGGAAAGAAAAAAAACACAATGAACTTCTGCACTAAAATAATATAGCATACAAACACAGGCATACTTATTTACCCTGTACACATTGGTACAACACTACCACAGTACAGTTTGGCCCCAGATTGTATTGTATTTTCCCCTCAGGATAGAGAAGGTCTGTGCACAAGAGCCACTAAAGTCCATCTGACATTTAATCCAAGCCAAATGTGACAGACTGATTACTGGAGGCTTCAACAGTTGCAGCACAAGTGGGGATAGAAAAGCAAGAGGGGAGCGAAAAGGAAGCGAAAATAAGATGAAGTAGTTCCCCTTTAAAAATTACTTATGACCTATAACATTATGTGTGGTCAGGGTAGCAATGACAACAAAGTCCTATCATAATAGATGCCAACAGTCTGTCAACACAATTAGTCTGCTGAGTGATATGGCAAAGTAATGGTGCGTGAAATGACACAAGCTAGCACATGCTTTCCCACTGGTTTCATATATTTATGTCAACCAGGTCTTCAGCCAGTAGTAGTGTTAAAAAGAATAGTGATGAACAATTCATTTTGTTGCAGTCCATACATAGTGTGTGCTAAAACAACAACAGATGTCTATAGATTTTAAGACATAGTAACGTGGTATGATATATCATAAAGGAACATTCACAATCTAAGAGGTAGGGGACATGTCAGGAAATATGTTCTAGGAGATTTTTTTAAATAGGCCGAATAACTACAACAAAGTAATAATTGATTTACTTTACTTTACTTTCCAAGGATGTATACAGTGCTGCATATAGATTACAGTGCCTATTTTTGTTACGCTCAAATGGAAATATTTGGTATTCTGTAGGTTTAGAGATAGTTAACACAAAGGTTAAGATTGAACAGTGGTTTATTACGATTATTTTTGTGTATATAGCATGCATAATATAAACATGGTGACAGTATTATATAAAATACTGAATATTTGAAACACATATAGTGAATAGTGATTATACTGCTTCCAATCAATCTAAAATAAATAAGACATAAGCATCTTGAACCTTGTTCAGTCCACCCTAACCTGTTTCTGCTTATTCAGATCAGAAATGGCACCAACAGATTCTGACCTGTCTCAGTACCCGAGATCGGCTTCTGAATGATCCACGATGCAAATGGAAAACACATTCCCCTGCTAACTTTGGCTAACCTCCAGTGAGTCATTAGCGAGAAATGCTTGATGTGTGAAGGGAACCATGTGTGCAGGAGTGACATGTGCTGGTGAAAGAGGATAGGCCCTGTTGACTTTTCCTGACCAGTTGAGTTTTGTCTGTATGTTAAACAGAGTGAGAAAAAGTTGTTTTTACTGAGCAACTCCAGTCATCAACTCGCTACAGTCACATCACTTCAAATAAATGTCTGTGCAATATAAGAAAATGACCACGATTTTTAGACATGTCCTTTTTTTAGTGGATTTTTTTCTTATGTGGTTGCTGATAATTTGCTACTGACAATTTGCATCAACTCGTGTTAAACATTCAACCACTTTAACACTTTCTTAGGTTTGTGGCAGGAACGAATAATAAATGCAATGTGAAAATCTGTATATACTGTATATTTGCACAGTAGGAATTAGTTGCAATCATTCCAGCAATTATGCAAGCAATAAAATAAAATACTATAAAGGTAATTTAGAATCTCTCCCGTACATAGTTACCTTGTTTAAATTAGAACATAGTCAGGTTTATGACTCAGCCTCACTGTGGTCTCAGGATAACAAGCTTATTTATTTAACAAATCACCACTGGGATGAAGTGAGAACATGGGAATAGGATTATTTTACGACTGTTCAGAAATGTGAGGTTGTGAAAACATTACCATGAAAAGATCTTTCTGCAGGTTTTGTACAAAATAACAGCACATAATAATCTCTGAAGGTTCATCCTTCGCATTTCAGAGGGATTAAAATTAAACTAGGCTCACCATCCAAAGAGCTGGTTTAATAAAGTCAGCTGTTGAACATAGACCAAATATAAAATATTCTCATCTAGACTTGGGTTCTGAGGAATATGGCACAAAGCATGTGACCAGAGGCAGCAGTATATAGAAAAGTCAGTGTGGCCACAGTACTAAGAGGGTATAGTTCCAAGGTCAGGGACATGGTAGATTATGAAAGTAGATTAGATTATTAGCAGGACTCTGTGCAACTCCTGGAACACTCATGTCAGTCCATCTTTTGACATAATAGTAATCCTACGATGTTATGGGTTGAGGCTGAAACAAATTTTTGTAGCCTACTGCAAAAAATAAATTCTAAAACACCCAAATCTTACATCCCAGTCAGCACCGTGTTTTTAAAAAGCCCATCACTGAGACAAGGCGAAAGGTCAGAAGCATCTTCATCTCTCCAAGCAACATAAGACCGTCTCTCTGAGATGATGAACGATGACTGTAGGAAGTCTGCAGATCATTCCAAATGTGGTCACATGTGGTCCCTTTGGTCATGGTGGACTGCAAAAGGACATCAAACACAACACACAGCCTTTGAAAGTAGCAAAACTGTGTTCATGGGTGGAACAGTAGGGAAGCTTTGACTGATCTTCTCTGAAGTTAAAGGTGAGCATGAGACAAGATAATAGAGGTTCAGCAGGTTTCTTTTCTACCTTAGATACAAATAGGCATGAATGTGAAGGTCAGTTTGAATCGGTATGCTGTTTGTTAAACAATACATGACAGGATGTGCTATTTGGGTTTGAAATGCAATCTTTCTAATGCTGCATATCATGTTCCTGAAATGACCCAGCAGGAAAGCGAGGACTCAAGCAGGCAGGTAGATGCAACAAAAATAAAACGCTTTCACAAGTGAAGGCAAAAGAATCAACAACAAACTGGAAATGAGTGAAGGGAAAGTGGCAGGTATATATACTACTGAGTGACCTAATTACTAACAGAAAACAGGTTAGTGTGGCTCAGCAATCGAGGAGAATGGGACCAAATGTGTGTGTGTGTGTGTGTGTGTGTGTGTGTGTGTGTGTGTGTGTGTTAGTGTCCATAGTGACTCTATGTGAGTCAGCTCACTTTAATCAGAGAGAAAAGAGGAGAGGTAAAAAAACACAATCTCAAAGCAGGTTTACAACTGTCATATATATTTATTTTCTTTCAGCAAATCTGAGATTTAAACAGAACGATTAACCAGATCAATTAGTAAACAAGGTTTTTTGAATACACACACACACACACACACATATATATATATATATATATATATAGTTTCTCAGCTTTATGATAGGTGATATTTCTACTTATTTGTATGTATTCATCATCTCCTTTCACACGTAGGGTAAAATACTTAAATACTAAAAAACTGCAGCATTTCTTGTACATGGGCATTTTAATTATGTAACCAAATGCTTCCGCTTTTGATGGAGCAGTTGACGGTCTGGTGTGTTTACACAGGGCAAACACAAATATTTGCTGTATATTTACTGTCAATCCATCTTTATCGCGTCTCCCGTATGACACGGTGTTTCTCAGGGATCTCTCGCAGAGTTCTGCTGTGTTTACACTTGGTTACTCAGAGGGGACTACATAACACATTGCCTTTACAAGCTGTCCATCTATGAAAATGAAGTGGTGTGGTTTCCTACTCTATTGTATCGTTTGGCTCGTTTTCCTTCTCTCCCACCTGCCTCTGTTTGTTGGAACACAAAGTGGGGCTCTGCCAGCGATGCACACAATTAAGTGAAGAGTGATGAAATTATATCTCTGGGCCGGGCAAATGGAGGGATGGGGAGGTGGAGAGGCAAAGTGGGAAGGAGGAAGCATCCATTCTGTGTCCCTCTAGGGCCAAGGGAAATTTTATTGGGCCAATAATGGAGCCATTTTTCACCTCTTTCCACATCAGTCTATTACACAATTGCTCCTCCTGTCCTTTCCTACCTCCACTCTACTCTGAAGAACATCATTTAGCTTTTGCTCCTTACTTAGAATACCATTCTCTTTTCTCAGAACTCTGTTTAAGTCTCAAGTTTGCATTGTATCCCATCAGTCTCCTCTTTTGAAAAAAAAGTGCGTTGGAAACCTGTGTGATGAATCCAGTGGAGCAGTAAAGCATGCCTTAGAAGAAACACCTTTGTTGACTAAAGAATCAGAAAACATTTGAGGCCTTGAAATAGGTGATTAAAGCGTATTGACGGGAATGTGCTCGGCTTTTATAGTCCACAGCCTCACCCTTCTCAATGGTGATGAAGCTTTAATGTGTCGAGGAAATGACAAAACGAGAAACACTGACACAATTCCCACTGCGTCTCCTGGAGCCTTATTATTGGAGAAAGATTCCACCACATGACTTTGTGGTGAACAAAAAAGGGATTTATTTGTTTGTCAAGGCTTATTTTAAGGGGAAGTGCAATTAAAACATCACTGGTTTAATTGCACTTTATGTAAAGCCACACATGGTCCTACTTTCTATCTAAGACGCCTGTCTGGGTACCAGCTGGTGCATAACAACTGTGCCATAAGAGAATACTCAGAATGTTTCAAAAATCTATCTCACTACAACAACAAATGGCATATGTCATATGCACACGCTGCACATTGTTCAAAATGTTGACTTGTTTCATCACGTGCGTGTTGTACATACTTCTTCCGCTGGCTCTTTTGTCAGCCTGTCCTGACAAGTGAGTCACTGAACCAACACAGCCTTCGTGTCACAACAGAAAACGAGATCCACAGCAGAGTAACAATCGTAGCAAAGAGACAACCGAGATGCCTCTAAAGCCTGATCTGCACCTAGAGATACAAACACACTGCTTGAGTGACACTGATACTCTGAGACAGCTGTACATTTCCAAATCTTCCATTAGAAGCCTGGCTTTGAAAACATGGAACCACTTAACCTGAAATGCTTTGCTTCATATTCTAACATTAGTCAGGGTTCATACAAATGTATGTAATGGATGGATCATTTCAGCATATGAATAGAAATTATATATCTTTCGTCGGGAACACAAGCTCACAGCTTAATGATTCCAGTTTGCACCGACAGCTTTGGGCAAACATTAGAAGCTGAGTGCAGGTTTTTACTGGATTAAAAGAAGTTTACCCTCCTTCAATCCAGTTGCAGCCAAAAATAATATATTAAAATGTTTTCGCAGAGAGTGAAAGTGAAAAATTTAGTTTAATGCAAACAACAAAGTTTGCTTTGAAATGATTCAACTGGAAACAAAATAAGCTTTTATCGCTTTGGATAAAAGCGTCTGCCAAGCAAAGTAAAGTAAAGTAAAGTAAAGTAAAAAGTTCTGTAGTACTGTCAATTCTGCTCAATTGGTCATAGGTTTTGTCACCGGCTGTCAGAAGAGAAGTCTGAATCAAAGACTTGCTTTCTAATACTACTTGAATTACTAATTACTTTAAGTGGTAAATCTACCGCTATTGTAAGCTGTACTTATGTCATATGAGAACAGAACATTTAACACAAACACAGCAATGCTGTTAGTAACGCAGACTTGGCTACAACACGCTGGACGGACAAGACAATCACTCTAAGACACAATTTACTTGTGAGACTTCCACTGTATCCAGTATCTGGACTGTGTGCAGGAAACTGGAACTCTGCCCTCGTATTCTGCCTCACGAAATCTGATTAGCCTTCAGAATAGCTAAGAACAAGCGCTGATGTTCTGCATCTCATATAATATATAGGCTTGAGTTTCATTCCCAGCCACCCGTCTCTGTGGTGAATACAGGTATACAGTGATGGCTGTGATGTCACGTTGATACGGTTTCTAAATAAAGGAGTGATGTAACGTTGCACTATAGATGTGGAAGAGGACACAGGCACAGATTACTGTATCCAAAAAGATAATACAGCTCTCTAATATAACATAGACTATTCACACATCTATCAAGACATTTAAGAAAGAGAAACAGCCTGTGGCTTTCAGCACTTCATCCATGCATTTTATGTGCAATGAAGACATTGATACTACTAGGGCAGAGTGTTTATCCTGTGAATAAAGAAAACTACTGCACCACCTATTTAAAAGACCCTCATAGTATGGTTTAATACCATTTCTAAGCAATGCAAACATACTCAAGCATAT
>JAUMHF010000011.1:7126915-7145119 GCA_032359275.1 Microctenopoma steveboyesi | reverse complement strand
CTGCACCACCTATTTAAAAGACCCTCATAGTATGGTTTAATACCATTTCTAAGCAATGCAAACATACTCAAGCATATAATTGTCAGGAAGTCTTACATATGGCCCAACACAGTTCATAATGTCACAAATGTACAATTCGATACTTTGCGCATAGTATTGTTCAAGTATGTTTGTGATTTCTGATAACAAAAAGGCGGCCAATCGGCAAGCAACAGTTTCAGTGCTGACCGGAGGCAGAATGTGTTAAAACCTGTATGTGATGTGTGCAAACTGCATTGGGGATTTGGTGAATGGAGAGTGGCAGGACTGCCTTTTAGGACGTGTGAGCAGAGAGTCAAAGCCCAAACGCCACTGGGATGTGTTGCATCTGTGTAGCCGCTGCTTAAAAGGCTTTTCTATATATTTGATTCAAGCACACCCAGATTGCTGACAGTTTTAAAACAAAGCTGATGGCGGTGGGACCATGTGGAGGAGCTTCAGAGGGTTCGTTGTACAGTCTACATAATGTCCCTTCAGGACAAATGCAGCTGTCAGAACTGTAGGAATAACATCTGGGGAAAAATATGACGAGGCTACACCCTCTCCATGTCAGATCTACCCAAGTTAGTGAGCAAGAAAATTTGCCTTGTGTCATTTTTCTTTCGGCCAGCCTTTTTGCTGAAAGTATACAGAACATTTGTCACAATTACATTGATTAGATCATCGAAGAAATTTTATTACTGAACAAAGATTATCCTGATAAAAACAAAATCCTGTTTTCTAATGATGATTTCATTTATTAAGGGAAAAAACTGTCTAAACATGCCTTGCCCTATGTGAAAAAGTAATGCTGCCTAAACGTAATACCTGGTTGTGCCAAACGTGGCGGCCACAACTGCAATTAAGCACTGTGAAGTGCTTAATTGTATTTGAATTATATTGTAATTGGGTTTATATCTTAAAAACCTTAAAACCTTGATTTAGTTTTTAATGCTGGTGGACTCATCCCTGTTCCAAGTTTTCCTGATAATTGCCCTCGCCATGGTTCTCAGCAGTGCCAAAGTCAAAAGGGTTTTATAACCTTAAGATTGATATATGTGAATGACTTTTACATCTGTTTTATTTCTTTAGATTGTGGTATTTTGTTTGAATGTTTCACTTTGTCAGACTGCTTCTATTTATGTGATTTCTTGATTCAACAGGTCTGGCAGTTATCAGGTCTGAGTAAGAGCTCAGGTGTGGGGTAATTAATTTTTCACATAGGGCCAGGCAGCTTCTTAGTATCAGACATATTGGACTTCCTAAATACTATTTTGTATCTATCTGTTTGATTAATGTTAGGGAAGAGAAACAAACTCTTTGTTTATTTATTTTTATAGATGGACGAATTTATATTATATTAAAGCCCTTAACTGGATTCACTGCACTGTAAAAAAAATCCGGGGATAGATGTTTGTTATTAAAACACAGCAGGCATCTCTCCTCTTCAGTAAGGCCATCCATGACCTCTCGGCTGAGTTTAACCAAGAGGGTCACCATGTCTGTCTGGCACACAAAACAACAGATACTCTGGCATGCAGCCCTGCTCTTCTCAATCCCATTCTCCTTTTCCCATTCTAGTTTTCTACAGAGGTGCATCGGAGTGTCAGGTTCAGCTACAGTATCATCTGTCAGGCATTGGAGTCAGATCAAAGTGGGGCAGAGAAAAGAGTGAGATCCACACCCCGAATCCCAACCATACAAAGAAGCAAAGGAGCAAACCTCCCTCTCCTGGGAGTTGTAATGGGAGTGGCCGGTTACCCCTGCTTACTATAGTCATCTAGACCAATTTGAGAGTGGCATATACCCAACAAAATGGCAGTGCACAGCATGGACCCAAAGCAGTCAGTCCTCAGCAATAAGTTGTTAGAACTACGTATTTGACTGTCAGTCACTGTGTAGTTTGTGACAACTACTGTGTACAACTACTGTACAACTACTGTGCTGGCTCATTCACCATTTATTTATAAAGGTACTGCTACAGACCACAGAGAAGCATTCACCCAATCCTTGTCCATGTAAATCTGTTGTTGTTCCTGTCTGCTGCACCCCATGCCCCCCTCCCTGAAAACAAGAGAAAATTTAGTTAGGACCGATCCGCTGCCCAATTTATCTCAAATCCTCAGTGATGAAGATCTAATTTCAGACTCTTAGTACCACAAACAGGAAGAAGAAGCTAGTCGATAAACAGCCTACAGTCACTGTTGGAGGGAGTGAAGTGGTGGTGGTGATGGCAAGATGAGGCAGAGGAAAGAGAATATGGTGAGACAGTGGAAAAAGTAGGGGGGGGGGGGTCCATCACTCACTCCATAAGCCAGTGGGCTTCTGATTCACAGAATAAACTTAATTAGATAATGCAGGCAATTAGCTAAAAAGTTTTGAGTAAATAAAAAAAATATATTAATATAATATATATTTAATCTTGTGATTTTTGACTACACATGTATTTTTATTATTTATATTTTCAAAAAATAACTTTTTAATAAATGTACTGTAAATCCTTTAGACCTTTAAAGGAACAGTAAATCAAGAAGGTGAGGAGATCAAGCTTCTCCTAAACATTTATAAAGTAAACACAAAGTTAGTGCAATCTTAATATTTGAGTGATTTGACAGCAGTCAAATGATCTTCATCAATTCTCCTCAACAAAGCAAAGATATTAAATATTGAAAAGTTGTTAATGTAAATTGTATTGTAATATCACTTGTCATTGTTTAGTAAAGATGTTTTTGATGAGGAGAGACACAATCAGCAACATGCAGATGCTTTTTAAGATGTTACAAAATCTTAGGAAGTCAATAAGAAGCAAGAATAAAGGAAGCAGCCATGGGTTGACAGCAGAACCAGATGGCAAATAGGATGCCCTCTGGTGAAAGTCTGTTCTAATATTTCAAATTAAAGGACTGATGGAAACAGCATGCCACAGACAACATCATTCATAATTAGGACATTTTATTATTATGGATGATTTTGATAGAAGCCATTAACGTGTAAGTATTACCACATACAACATAGTAGACATAGACACAGAAACACATTAGAGCCAACTATAATATAAAACCCACTGTGGCATCAAAAATATGTATCATAAAACCGAGAAATTATAATCTGGTAAAAGTAGAGTTGGTAAAGCTGCCTTATTGAATTGCATTAGACTGTATGGGTGTGTCTAACAGAGTAGGCAGTGAGTCTATATTCAACTTTACAAAGTGTTGTTTTTTACACATGGTTTGCTGAGTCGATTTCATGACTTCTACGATTTCAGCTACAGTCCCATGGCTGTCCAGCCTTCTCAGGAGTATAGAATTCACCAGGGAAATCTAATTATTTTCTACAGAAACAGTAGATGTCCGGATAAGTCTTCATCAAAACAAAAAGCCTTGAGAACAATGAAAAACAAACAAAACATATATAAACGGTAGAAAATAAGGTTGAAAGCAAGTAATACCTCATGATTAGCTAATACATTTTACAACTCGACACGTTGTTGATGGCCCTAAAACAGTAAGACATCAATTTGAGTTATTTTACTTTATATCCATATTCTGTTAAGATATGTGTGTATTCATACATAATGAGATATTTGCTTGTTTACTAATTATTTTACATCAGATATTTTTCCCCATAAACCTCTGGTATCTCGACACAAAACTGGAAGAAATAGAGAGCATGAAATTGGTAGCTTGGTTGAATAATCATATCTTACTCAACAATGCCACCATATGACCATAACTAGTAAATTCACTGGACATAAACATTTAATATTTAAAGCAGCATGATGCATGGGAATGGTGCTTTAGCTTATACTAGTGGTGATGTGTGGTTAGAGAGACATCTGAAAAGTGCTCCATCATTTCACCTGCCAAAACTGGGCCCAATAATGCAGCAGCTTTCCTCAACAGAACCAAGGCAGCAAAACAATTGACACCAACACAAACACTGAAAGAATGATGTTCATGTGTTTCTTTTAATGAAAGTTAAAATAACAACTTTGACAGATTTTACAACCTGCCCTCTATTTTGTGTGTGTGTGTCTCAGTGTATGTCTGAGTGTGTGCGCACATCAGTGCAGAACTCCTTCAAGTTGATACAGAGAAAAGATCGTAAATGTTACGGGACCATTGTATGTAGTATGCTCTTCCAATCTTCACTGAGGGTAACAGTTTCACAGCAATAACAGTGATAAAAACTCTCTCAATCCACATGACCGAGAGATCACAAGCCTAACACAGAGTACAAATCAGCCACGAAGGAAAGAAAAAAGAAAAACAAAGAAAGAAATTTAAAAGTATGAGAAAAGAGGGAGCAACAGAGAAGGCTGCATGCCAGTTAACGCATGTGCACAAATTAATATTTAAGTTGAGATATACAGGAAATGTTAAACTGCTACTGTGTAAACTGAATGTTGCTGTATTTCTTTAAAGAGCAAATCGAATGTTGTTGCACTTCTGTTCATAAATAAGAACTGTCAAAATAAATGTGTGCAATAAATTCAATAAATTATATTTCGTCTGTAACAGTCATGCAATGAAAAGTCCAGTGATTCCATTTTTTAATCGCTGTCAATCACTATTTATTTCATGCAAATCTTCTCATTATACAGAATCCTAGAGGATGTAGTTTTGCACAAACTGACATAGGTTCAGATGTAATAACTGTATGCTGTGACCTGTAGTGTGTAGTGGTAATATTATGCATGGGGGGAACAGGAGAGGTCAGATGAGACCATTCTTGACCCCTTCAACACACCACACAAGGGACTTTATGAGGGAATCCAATTTAACCAGTTTCTCAGCATTTAGTAAACGTCAACAAACTGCCACTCACATTTCCATCTCTTCCCTGTCCATATCTCCTTCTCTTTCACCATCTTCCTTTTATTTCTGTCCTCACCTCCTTCCTGAGGTTTAACCCCCCCCCCAATGTGGCACAGACGTTCTAAAAACAGCTTAAAGTAGTTTGACGGCTTATAGTGCGGGATAGACGATCCTTGTCAAGAAACTGGGATGAAGAAAGTGCATATGAAGAAATTAAAACCAAAATATCTACATCAAGAGAGTATTAAAAATGACAGCAGTTTACAATTAAAATGTAAGTATGACTTGCCACATGTGGATGTTATTATGTCTAACATATGTAAGTTGGTTAAAAAGGTGGGGCCAAATCTGTGAAGCTTCATGTGGTGCATTTAGTTAATTCAATTAGATATAGATAGAGAAATCAGAGTAAATGGCAGTGAAAAGTAAGCTGCAACCATTTTAACAGGATACATTAAACTTTTCTCTGTGAAGAATTACAAAATACTACTCACTGATGGCCATTTGTAACCCCTCTCTTTTTTTAATGCATGCCTGTCATATATACCACTTAGATATTACTATACTTAGTTTAGACCCACATATCACAACAACTGTTGTGTGTGGACAGGTTGTCCCTCATACATTTCCAAGACATTTACTTGTACTCCACTCCACATTATTATTTTCCTTTTACGGGATTAGATTCTTAGAAATATAATTTTACATTAGTATAAGGCTGATGGATTAACTTCCTGTCACTATATAAGGTGTGAAAATAAACCCCACCTTCACTAACCTTTGTTTTGTACCACAGTCTGTAGGTAATGATAATTTTCACCTTGGAGAATTTGAACAAATCTGGACTAAGAGAATATATGTTTTGACCAGCATCAAATTCTACATTGTTAAAAGCTGAGCTGACGAAGATATAGGCGTGCTGTAAATATGATTAAAAACTTTACTGGAACACATTGCCAGTGGTCCAGTAAGGTCATCCTCTCTATACAGCCATGAATAGTATCCTGCTATAAGTTCATTTTAAAACAATGCGTGTACATATGTGTGTAATTTATTTATAATCACTGAAATATTCGGGTACTAATAAATATTATTGCAAAAGTCTTAAGAGGATAGTGACTACATGGTTACACAGCAGGTGTGTTATGTGTATTTGATGTTATTCTGCCCTCTAATGCTGTGAAGAAAAACTACCACAACTTTAAACCATACCTGTCACAGAGAAGAAAATATACATGGAAGGATTTTCTTCTGTGTATCAAAATGGATCCTTATTCTACTTCTGTAAAGTGTATCATAAAGCAGCAAAATAACTAAGAGCTCTTCCATCGATGCATACATAATAATTAGTCATTAATTATTGTTCCATGACTGTGTTGTTTTTCTGATTTCTATATTTTGGTGTGCTGTGTTGAATTGTTTCCGTTTTCTATGTGTGTTATCTTTGATCTCTCTGGATCAGAGTCTTGAAGGTCAGTTGGCCCAAAGCACTAATTTGTTGAAGCCTTTTATCAACAAGATAAATCAAACTTCACTTGTAAACTAAAGACCAATGGCCTGTTTTCACAAGATGAACCTTTGTGTTGATGCAATTTAAGGCTCCACTCCAATATACAAACTGAGATTTTGTACTAAACACCCTGCACATGTAACTATTCAATGAAAATGCTTTATTTTTTGTAACCTTAATTACATAGCATTACTTTTTGTATAACTGTGATTTCGTAAGGAGAAGAGGATACAACTGACAAAATGCATGTGGAATTAATGTACACAAGGAAAAACTGGTTCAAAATTATTCACCACATATAAAAATATACAACATTCCCCAAACAAAATTTTAGCTCAAAACAATTAATGGTTAGATGTAGTTCATCTTTGAATTCCTTAGATTAGAGTTGTGGCAGTCAGCAAACTGATTAGCAGGAGCACCACTGAGGTCATCTGCCCTGTAGCACTGCTGGTTTTCTTCACATAGCCAACTAGAGACAAACAGACATTTACTTTAAATCAATTGCTCAAGCACTGAAGTCATCTAGAAGAACTCAAATAGTCTGGAAATAATAAGAGAACTTTACCACTACGCTTTGACGCCAGCATTAGTGGTCCTAGTGAGATGGAAGTAGTGTCTTGGTAAGACACGTCTCTGTTAACTCGCCTGTGGTAACCCGGGTAGCAGTGCTGCAGGAAAACCACATTTGAGCCAATGTACTGATGCGCCTGTTGGTAATTTATTTAATCTTATTTCATCTCAGTACAAGCACAGTTGTACAGTACTTACAGTTGTGCAGTTGTTGTGTCTCAGAAGACAAAGGTGCACCTGACAGTGCAGGTAGATGGATGAGGAATTAGTAAAGCTGAACATCCTGAAGGAGAATCTGGCAGCAGTGGAGATGCCATTTTGAACCACCTGGACTGTACCATCTTCTTGATTAGGACAGCTGTAAATCAGGGGAAGTTGTATAAGTTCAAATGGCAAACAACAAAGTACGAATGTTACGTTTTTAAACAGATGATGGTTAAAGCAAAGCAGTCATGGCGTTATAAATTTAATCCAGATGTTGGTGTTTTTTCTCAGAAACAATAAATAAGCAAGCTAAGACAAGGTGAAGTTACAGTATTCTTTTACTTTGCTCTGATGAGATCCCAGTGGACAGGGTAGTTGGCAATGTTGACTGGTGTGGCCCAGCATGAGTCCAGAACAGTGGAAATCTGATGTCCATCAACTCCTTCTGCCCGCACCTCCACATACAACCTCTGGTCTACTTCAATATCTATGTTTCTGTTCGTGATCAGGGGAAAGCGGAAGCCAGCATCCTGATAGGGGATCATTCTCAAATGATACTGTCCGCTGCCATATGGAAGCTTCTTTTTCACAATGCTGCAAAGGACAACATATAATGGGAGTACCTTTAAAAAACAATGGCTTCCAGACATGTTAAGTAATTTAGAAAAGCAGGACTAACTCATTCAGATTTTATAGTTATGCAATAAATACAATTGATGTAAAATGTGAAGGTCAAAGTCTTGCTGGAAAATGCATTAAACTAAAGAACAAGGACGTCATTTCATTATACGCCAGTTGCTTAATATATTATAATTCAGTTTTTTTAGTGAAGTGGTGGAAGTAGACCAATACACAACCATGGACGTCAATTTTCAAAATCTGTCTTTTCATGAAAAAGCACCACTGGCATAAAAAAGCACTCAGTACATTTGCTGTGACAGACAACTATGGACAAAAGTTTCCTATTAAAAGAACTGTGATTATTTTGAATTAGCTAAATCACGGAGCTGATTCAGATAAACAAGTACAAGAGAATATAATGTCACCTCTCTATTCGGTTGATGCCCATGTCCATGGACAGAGCCTGAGTCAGAGGATATATGCAGCAGAAAAGCAGGTTGATGTCTCTCTGTCGATGGATTTGACCTCCTGTAGGATCCACACTGCCCTCGATGGCATTCTCATAAATGAAATGTGTTCCGTTGCTCTTAAAATGTAAAATAATAAATGGTTTAAGTTAAAAAGTTGTAACACCTAAAACTGTACTTAGTCATCACTGAGAAAATTAATGATTGTACCTTCAGAACTGTTCCGCATAGCTGGTCATCGTTGTTAAACTGGAACACCAAACGTCCGTCCCGGATGGTCCCCTTGCAAAAGTCATCTTTGAGATGGAGGGCTCTGAAGTCAAAGCCGGCCTCAAACAGCTGGCACCGCGACACAGACATGGTGCCGGAGCTACTGACACAGGTGATGGATGAGTCTAAAAAAGAGACATAAAATTTGGAATATGAAATGTGTATACGTCTCAGCTGTAGTTTGAGAAGAATTAGATTGGATTAAACAGATAGTTATTTAAAGTCTGGGAAGATTCTCAGTCATGGTGATGAAGTTAAGTCATTGAAAGTTTCTTTCTTTTAAGGCAGAGATGTTTCATTCTGCATCCACAGAACTGACATCACCCTCATCAGTCTCTTTTACAACAGAGCAAGCAGCATTTTTCTGGTATATTATTTTGTAAGCAACTAGTATGTGAAGCAATAACCCACCACAAAGCCAGATCTTTTTCCAAGACCAAAACATAGCTAAATATAAAACTTAAATTAAGTAAGATTACGTAAGTATTTATCTGCTTATTGCATAAGTAAAAAAAATATTTAATACATGTATGTATGTGTTTGTATAAAAACAACAAAATTCCACTATACTTAAGAAATGTCTGCTCCCTACTCTACAGTTAAATTATTCTAAAGACAAAAGAGCATTTGATAAGATGCTCACCGTAGCTGTCGTTGTTGGGTCGTCTGTAGTGCTCATCACAAAAGCAGCCGTACACACCATCCTTTTCTCCACACCATTCATACTCTGTGCAGTTCAGGTTTTCACAGGGGTCTGATTCAGCTATGGAAAGTGGGCATAAGTGATGAAAATTAATCAAGCCAACAGAACATGAAACAAAATATCTTTTCCAGAACTAGAACAAATGACTAGCTCTATGAACCTACAAATTCATATATCATCTGGACTAGAATTTAACCCAGTGTACACATACCACAAGACAAAGCTGAGCGCCAGTCAGGTATGTTTAATCCCAAAACTGAGCAGGTTCTCTCATAGGCTGACACAGCAGAACACAGCATGTTATTAGCTGGAGTGTACAGGCAGAGATCATAGACACAGGAGCTGAAGAATGGCTCAGGATCAGAATGCAGGTGACAGGCACCAAATGGGCCACTGGTGTTGGTGATGACACTGCAGAGCTCAGAATATTCTTCCGTGAAGGGACAGTCCTCCAGTCCATCACCGCTCCTTTCATCAGTTGATCCACATCTAAAAGGGAAATTAGGACACCATTTGACTTCACTACAGCACATTTTTGTAGTATGTATGATGTTGCCACAGGACTTCTAGGTGTGGAAAGTATTTCACATTGTGGTAGCATTTTTCACAGCTGCTCACCCTGGTTGGCTTGTGTTTGACTTCCAGCTGCTTCCAAATTGATAGTCATTTTGTGCCAGAGTTCCATTAGGCAAGACTTTGTCATCTGCAGGATTATTGTTGAAGTTGCCACACATCCCAGTGATTTTGTTTTTGCGGTTCTGGCCAATTCGGACCAGTAATGTACTCTGTCCATCATATTGTACTGTCAGGTCATTTGCATCGACCATAATGTAGCTTCCCTGTCTTACTACCTTAGCTAATGTTCCTGCAGTGGCGGGAACAGAGGCCTCATTTCCATTTACCTGGGGGATGACAGATTTTACAAAGACAGAGGTGATTAGCTGTGTTTACCAAACAGTTAGTTAAAGTAATCTAAAAAGGTACACAAGGAAGAATCTACCGTTAATATTCTGTTGGGTCCAATCCTGATGTGCGCACTGTCTGTTTGATTTGAGAGGTATATATCCAAGGCTGACACAAATGACACAAGGTTGCTGCCACGGTGATTATTAGTGGCTTCCACCAGAAACTGGGTTTCACTGATGTCATGGCTCACACTCTCAGTGATGACGTAAGAGCATGTGCCCTGAAAATTAGCCAATGCCCCATCAAAGGTGATGTAGTGTGGGTCGCCCCACACGATGCAGGTAGACATTGCATCAAAACAGCCCAGCTGACCATTTCTGATGGTGCACTGTTGTGCAGGAGTGCAAGATGCAGCAGAGCAGCGCAGGTCATTGGGACCATGGCAGTTGCATCGCTGAGAGCAACCCTCTGTCCAGAAGGATTCGCCAGCCTGTTGCATGTGATAAGGAAATAAGGAACAAGAAAATACATACAATTACACATTATATATAAAGGCACTAAAGTGGAGGGACAGAAGCTATTTTTTAATCATGCCTGTCAACCCTAGAACAAATTGTGGTTATACAGTTAGGCCCCGAAGTAACTGGACACTTGCAGCCTTTTTTTATGTATTTATGATAGATATAGTTTAAAGTGCAATGTTTGTGCATAAAGGAAAAATCAAAATTCCTCCAATTAAACCTCTGCCACCGTCCACATACTTTGGGGCATAACTGCAACTCATTTGTAAGCCTAACTCTTAGCCTCTCACATCCAAACTGATAATCAAACCTCTCCATTGCATGACTCAGCTAGACCACATAGGTAAAGTTATTGAAATCTTGAATGTTATTAATGTTGTGTGATTACTTACGTTATAGTAGAAGCCATTATGCTGGCACCCACAGCTTTCCACAGCGACACATCCTGCCCCACTCTTTCTGAAGCCTTCATTGCAGAAACAGCCCTCAGCGCAAGCCTGATTGCACGTTGCATTATTAGTGCTGGCACAAGTGTGGCCACAGTCTGTACCACACAGCTCATAATGGCTGTTGGCTGGACAGTCAAGGCCTAATGATTGAGAAAAAAAAATGAACAGACATCATAATGAACATATACAGGTAGTATATTAAAAACAAATGACTTAAGTCAGATTATTTCAGCCCATATGTTTACTTTTTGATTTTTGACACTTGTTTTCAGTTTCTTTAGGATTTTTGTATAGTAGAGGTACGATATATTGACTTTTTTACTTACTGCATGTGGTGTTCTGTCTCCAAGGGTAGATTCGAGCATTAGCAGAGTGACAGGCACTGACATATGCTTGAATTGCCCTGCACAGAAGATCTTGTCCTCGACTTCCTGACATGCACACATCAAACACGCAGTCGTTGAAATACGGTGTCGGGTTCACAAGCTCGTGGCAAAAGCTGAAGGGTCCATCGGCTGCTTGAATCACCTCGCACTGTTCTCTGGCAGGTTGTTCATTGATACACGGTGAACAAGAGGAACCACATCCACTACTACAGGTGTAGTTTCCTGCCACTTTCCAAGCTGTCCCAAATTGATCTGGAGTGGAGGCTATTGCTCCAGATGGGGTGAGGAAGTCATCATTTGGATTTCCATTGAAATTACCACACAGTCCACATGTTTTAGATCTGAGGACAATGAATTAAGAAGAAATGTTTACAAATTTAATTAAAAATGAATTGGTAAGATCACACGCATAGGTTCAGGCAATACACATAACTGGTTCATTGACTAGAGAACTGGATACATGTATAAAAGAGTAAGAACATTCAAGACTATAGCTAGCAAGGAATGTTAGGACAGCAAAATAATGTAATGTGTACTATGCTTCTTGTCAAAAACAGCAATTGGGCTGGTAATTGGGTCAAGTATTTAAAATGTCAAAATCAACTGCTGTAAATATGTACCTGTAATTTGAAGGCACCGAGATGGACACTGTACTCCATCCATCATATGACACACTGAGGCCAAAGTCTGTGTGGATAACTGTGTAAGGTCCATTGGCAGAGACAGACACGCGACTTCCATTCAAGGAAACTGGTACATTCATGGTTATGCCATTTACCTATACCATTTGGAAAATGGGAAAACTTGTTATGTACATGTACAAAATAAAACGTTTAACATTTCAATACTCTCTGAAAAACAAACTATGTAACGACATGGTTTAAAATAGCATCTTCGTAATATTCATTTACTGCAATTTCTTGTTTGTTATTTTCTGACATATACAAATTGTGATATATCTGCAATTGGATAACAGAGCCTAACTAGGCTTTCGTATATCTTCTTAAGATTATAAATGTCACTAACTCACCTCTACCACACCACTGCTGTCACTAGACACACGCACGCGGTAGCCAAAAACATTCACAAAAACCTCAGCTGTGATTGAAACTGGCAACCCAAACCATGGTTTATTCTTGGCTTCCACGGAAAATTGTTGGAGTTCATCAGTGGCATTACAAAGAGTTGACAGAACATAGCGGCAGGTTCCCTGAAAGTCAAATGCCTTGCGATCAAATGTGAGATAATGGGGATCTCCGGACGCAGAGCAGGTGGCAGATGGGTTGGGATAGCAGCCCAACTGACTCCCAACCACACGACAGGATTCCTGGGGACCGCAGGAGTTGGCGACACAATAGATTGACCCAGTTGTGCCATTACAGGTACACAAGCTCTGACATTCCTCTCCATCCAAGAACTGTTCTCCACTTTGCCAATAGCGTCCTTGTTGATAGCATCCACAGGATGTTGGTGGTACACACTGGTTGCCAGTGAGGACAAGGCCATCATCACATTGGCAACCCTCCTGGCACACAGTGTCACAGGAGAAAGGGAAAGAAAGGCTAGGGCAGGTGGAGGGACAGGAGGTTCCACAGACTACATAGTGGCTGTTTAGGGGGCAGGTTGGCTCTGGAGAAAGGTAAATAGAATAAGTTAATCAGGTCATTGGATACTTTGCAATGGCCTGCATAAATGAGGGTAAGTGCTTACCACAGCCAGTTGCATTCCTCCAATCTCCAAGGGTAACACCATTCTGTTGACATATCAGCACGTAATTTTGTAGGACGTCACATAGCGCAGATGCTGGATTTCTGGAGGCTCTAATCACCTCCCCACACACTTCCATATGCTGCTGTGCGTTCACCGTGGCCCAGCACTGGGTAAATGGCCCGTGTGGTGATGCAAGGATGTCACAGTACTCACTAGAGTTGACAATGGTTCTAGGATTAGAAATGTCCAGACAATCTGCAGAGAGTGATCCACCTCGCCAGCTGTCGGCAAAGATCTGAGGACTGTTGACCACAGTGCCATCAGATGTGCGGAAGTCATCATTTGGTTCACCATTGTAATCACCGCACAGTCCACCCAGTGAGCCATTATAATTACCAGGTGCAGTTACACGAACAAAGTGCGGCAGAACTGTCTGCACAGTTACTCCAAATGAGGTGCGAAGGATAATGCTTTTGATGTTGCTGTGGTAGATTTGAATTTGGTTGGATGCTGAGCTGAATGGTAGTCCGACAGACTGGTCATTGACCTGTAGAATGATTTAAAGAATCAGTGTGAGATTTACCATGTGACATAATATTTAGTTCTAGTAAAAAATAACTCTCTAATCTCTTTATATGTAACTTACTTTGACTGTGCTGCTCTCTGTCATCTCAATGGACACTTGTGTTCCCCCTGCTTCAAACTTTAGCACCCTGGCAAAACCTTGCTGGCCTCTGGGATCTTTTTCCAGTGTCACCACAAAGGACGGTTGACTCGTCAATCCCACCACTTTGGCAAGAGTCAGTCGACATGCTCCAGAATACTGGTAGGTCAGTCCATCAAATGTATGATACGACCCTGTGCCGCTTATCCAGCATGTTTCGTAGCTGTTAGGTCTGCATTGTCTTTCTCCCTGCTCCACTCTGCATGTTTCATGTGGGCCACAACCATAGGAGTAACATGCCATAGAGCCAGAATTGCAGTTACAACGTCTCCCACAGTCATTACCAAGTATTACAGTTTCTCCAGAACGGTAGTATTGACCCTCAAAACTGCAACCACACTCAGCCTGAGGAACACAGACCCCACCACTAAGTATGTAGCCTGAATTGCAGATGCAGCTCTCCTGCGCAGGTAGAGGGCAGTTCAGGGTGGAATTGGGATTGACACAAGTAGCTGGACATCCTGAGCCCTGGGGCTCAAAGTGGCTGTTATTAGGGCAGGAAATTTCTAGACAATAAAACAACATTTTAGTTAGCATTTTCAATATCATGGACGCTTTCCCCCAATTAAGATTTTGAATTATGTTGAATGACTGACAGACATACCACAGAAGCCTTGTCTCCTCCAGCTTGGCAGCTGGATACCATTTTGCTGACACTGACTTGCATAGGCATTTAAGGCTTGGCATAGGATGGGTTGGTATCCTCCTCCTACACACAGATCATACACACAACTCTCCACAAAGGAATGCGGAGGAAGTTGTCCATGGCAAGCAGCAAAAGGTCCAGAACTGCTCTGAATGATACCACAGTGATCTGCATTGCTGTATAAATCTCTCTGACCCTCACTGCACGGAGCACAGTCCAAGCCTCCACATCGAATCCCACAGCCAGGCTCATCATCCCCGGATGCTTGCCAGCTGTTGGCAAAGACCACATCAGAGCTCACAACCTCACCTTGGCTGGTTCGAAAGTCGTCACTGGGGTCATTGTTGAAGTTTCCACACAGGCCACATGTTGCATTATGGTAAGTGTAGGGCACACTGACTGTGACATAGTGGTAGTTGTCATAGGATACTTGCAATCCAAAGTCAGTGCTGACAACAACTGAAAAGCCTGATTGATAAACCTGGACACTGTTATTTCTAAGGGATATCGGAGTGGCTGCAAAGTTTCCATTGACCTGTAAACAAAACCAGTAGGCAGAGGTTTAGCTGTGAAAGGACTGAACTAAAATGGTAAGACAGTAATAAAATGGTAAGAAGAGAATTTTTGTTCCTAACCTTAGCCTCGCCAGGACGTCCTTTGACAAGTTCAATAGTTTCGTTGTAGACATAAACTTTGACCAGCCGTGTCCAGGCAACCTGAGTGCTGCCCCGGTGTTCATTCTTGCCTTCTACTCTATAGTAGGGCAGCCCAAGACCACACTGCTCAGAAAGAACATAAGTACAGGTGCCCTGGAAGTGAAACACTGCATTATCGAAGGTATAGTAATGTGGATCGCCACTTATGGTGCAGGTTTGTCTCTGCACTGTCTGGCAGGAAAACTTAAAGGCAGTTGGTCTGCAAATCTGGGAAAAGGTGCAGGGTTCGTTGTGGCACTGCAGGCCAGCTGCGCTGCAGGTGCACTTCTGTGCACAGTTACTGTCAGTCCAGAAGGAGTCACCCAGTTGCACAGGTTCATCTTTGAAGAAAAAAAGTTATTTTAAACACTTTATCATGCAAATAGTCAATTTCAATTATCAAAACATGTTCAACAATAACTGGCAATCACCCTCTGATTCTGGTCTTACCATTGAAAGTGCAACCTCTTGATCCATTGTCTGTCCGGAAGGCCCAACGACCAGGTACATTGACATTGGTGCCCAGGCTAAAAACTGAGTCAGTGCCTGTTGCATTACTAGTGAAGGATCCAGGGATGGTGAAATGATGAACAGAATTGATTGTGTCATATCCAGCCTGGAATACCATACATAGAGATACAATTAATTTGATATGTTTAGTTTTTGTAGCTGATGTTGTTATTGTTGCTGGTTCATGGAGGTGTAAGGGAGAAGGGAATTGTAAATAATGTATGTAATCTCAAAAAGGTTTTATCCAAAGCAACTGGACTTGTTAGGTTTCTTGACGATCCACATGGTTTATAAACCTGCTACTAACAGAAGTCAGTCAAACTTGAGAAAGCCCTCTGGAATGGAAAGTTGAAACGTCGTCAGGAAACCAAACAAGTCCAGTTGCTTTGGATAAAAACATTTTGACATAATCATGACCTGGATGACTGAGAACCTTCCCAGATATATGGCAGTGTTGTTGGCAATGGTAATGTTTTTCAGTTCTTACCTCTACATTGCGGAATGTTGCAGCTATGCTCCCGTAGTTCATGAGAACAAATGAATAGCGGCCACCAGTGATCAAAACTGCTTGAAATGTTGTTTGCTGAAAAAAAAAAAAGTTTACTTTTGATATTTACAAAAAGATAAAAGAAACAAGTCACATATACACATAATATGTTTTTCCTCTAATTTAGGAGAAAATCAGTTACCGTTTCACTGTTTGGAAAGTAGGCCACTCGATACCATGTTGCAACAAAGACCCAGTTGGCATGAAAGTCCAGTGTTGGAAAATAATTGTTAATGTCCAGTGTAGCTTGACTGAGGACACTGCCATTGGTAAACTGGTTGTAGAAAATCTGACCATTATTTCTGTTGTCTAAATCTGTCCAGAATGGAGCAATGATGTCAATGGATCCATGCATTGGAATTATCTGTGGTACATAACTACTATATGCACCAGTAAAGGTCAGGTGTCCATTGTTGTTGACCTGCAAACAAACACACCAGCCTACTGTCAACAAACCAATAGATGTAGAGAGTCACTGTCAAACATTATCAATTGGAACATTTTTCTCTTCCGCCTATGCCTACTTATGTCCTGTTGATAGCCAAAAGCTGGGGACAAAACCAAGCAACGATCATTTTTTAAAGAAACTTACAGAATGCACATAGCCAGGATTTTACCTTATAACTAGCTAGCAGCTATACTGACTGTAGTTATATTGAATAATTTATTGATTAACTCCAATACTTTTTCAAATTATCAACATTTAAGTAAAGTTAAAATTAAAAAATCTATTTTTACTTCATTTTTCTTTTACATATGTATTGCCAAACATTTTTCAGAAGCTTGCTTTAACTACTGGTAGTGGTCTGGTAGCTCAATGGCGTAAAAGTCAGACTGGGATGCAGAAGGTCACATGATCAAATCCCAGGTGTGATTGTAAGTTTTTAAGCTTTGGATAAAAGCTTCTGCCAAGCAAAGTAAAGTACTTACGTATATCTGATTATACTGCTGTCCAAAGTATAAAAAAGTTCTTTGCAAGGGAATTTCTGGTGAACTTCCATCATCTGATACAGGGCCCAGTGTTCCAGAAATTGGGTAGAGGGGTGCTAGAAAAAACAAAAGATGTCACTTTAAAAAAAAAATCTAAAAATATCAATGCTGGCCTAATAGTCAAATGCTATATTGGTATCTCTCAGCTCTCATTTCCAGTGTTCAAGAATCTGTTAAAACAGATTCTACAATTTAAATCTAGTATTTAAAAGTATTTAGACGAAAATGTTTTAAAATGTGAGGCTTCTTTCTGTTCAGATAAACCCACCTGTAATTTCTAAAACTGTGTACAGTGTTTAGTTCTCTCTGTTGCTGCTGTTTTTGTTAACATGTCTGAATATGTATGAACTGGTGATAGTACACTTGAAAGTTATCGTGGTGCTTGGGATGCTTCCTGATTTCTTATTCTTTTGCATGTTTGTCACACAAAATGTTTCTGATCATCAAACTAATAGTCAAAGATAACACAAGTAAACACAAAATGCAGTTTTTAAATTATAGTTTTAATTATTTAGGGAGAAAAAAATCCAAACCTACATGGCCCTGTGTGAAAAAATAATTGCTCCCTGAACCTAATAACTGGTTGGGCCACCCTTAGCAGCAATAACTGCAAGCAACGAGTCTTTTACAGCGCTCTGTTTGGAAGAATTTTGGCCCACTCATCTTTGCAAAATTGTTGTAATTCAGCTTTATTTGAGGGTTTTCCAGCATGAACCGCCTTTTTAAGGTCATGCCACAACATCTCAATAGGATTCAGGTCAGGACTTTGACTAAGCCACTCCAAAGTCTTCATTTTTTTTTCTTCAGCCATTCAGAGGTGGATTTGCTGGTGTGTTTTGGGTCATTGTGGTAGACAGTATAATTCATGGTTCCATCTATCACAGCAAGCCTTCCAGGTCCTGAAGCAGCAAAACAACCCCAGACCATCACACTACCA
>JAUMHF010000011.1:7099395-7126815 GCA_032359275.1 Microctenopoma steveboyesi | reverse complement strand
AGGAGCAGCAGACGAAGCACCGGCAGGTTGGCAGGACCAGCAACCACAGCTCCAAGGTCGAGGACACCTGCAGAAAGAATAACAAACAGAACACAGGTTATGTCTTCATTCTGTCACTGTTAATGTGCACTGACAAGTGTATCAAAATGTCATCATGTTTCTGTGTTTTTTAATTACAGTGTGCATATATGATGGCTAGTGTGTGACCTGCCCCAAACTAAAATGCTCAGCATGCATAACAGTTATTTCCTCATGTGCTAATGACTCCCAAAATGCAACACCATTATTGAGTTTCCTTAATTTACTCAAATGAACTTGTCGTCCAACATGAAAGTGTTCAGCTCCTGTTCAGCCAGGGGCAAATAATGTTGGAAGTCTAAATGGACTGAATCCTCCGAATAAATAGAATTATAAGAGGATGTTATAGAATATCTGAAAAAGGTTTTTATGCAAAGCAGCTGGACTTGTTTGGTTTCTTGACGACGTTTCACTCTTCCATTCCAGAGGGCTTTCTCAAGTCACCCTTTCATTCATGGAAAAAAGGGTTAAACGTCGTCAAGAAACCAAACAAGTCCGGCTGCTTTGCTTAAAAAACGTTTTGAGACAACCATGACCTGGATGACTGAGAACCTTCACAGATATGTTATAGAATAGCTCCACAAGATGCTTAAATATCAACGTTAGCCACCCACCCAGACATTAATTGTGGGTGGGTATATGCAGTAATGAATAGATAATCACACTTTAACACTTCACAAGTATTTTCATTGTTTTTAAGATCATTGTACTCTCCATGTTAATTAACTACAATGTCAGCTGACAAAGCACGTTTTAAGGAAACACCATCTTTAATAATAATATAAAATAATAAACCTATCATTCTTTGTCCCTTTGTCTCTCTTTCTCTCTGTACCTTTCTGCAGGTGTCCTTGACCTCGGAGTTCTGTTATTTCACCTTCTGGCCGCTGGTCCTACCAACCTGCCCAGTGCTTCGACTGCTGCTCCTTGTTGTTGTTATGATCTATGCTGCCTGCTGTTCTTTTCTCTCTCCTCTGTCCATTAACCCCAACCGGTCGAGGCAGATGGCCGTCCACCCTGAGTCTGGTTCTGCTGGAGGTTTCTTCCTCTTAAAGGGAGTTTCTCTTCTCCACTGCTGCCTAGTGCTTGCTTAAATGGGACTGTTGGGTTTTCTGCATTATTTTGTTTATATATACACTTATATTTTTGCAAAGTCCTAAACCTTGCTATGCAAAGTGCCCTGAAATGACTTTCGTTATGATTTGGCGCTATATATATCTATATATATACAAAGATGAATTGAAATTTAATTGAATCAAAACAAAGTTACAGTACTTGGGAATAAATGGCGTAAAATTGGCAATAGAAAATGTTTCAGCCATAAGACAACATAAATACAAAAACACAGTATAAAGACAATAGCAAAAATAAACAAATAAAATAAATCAATAAATAGAAAATAGAAAAACATGAAGAGAAGTTAAGCTCGTTGGTTTATTAGAAATGCCCTCCTGTAAAGTAAAGCTTATTTTAAAACAGACACTATATTGGACGACCAGAGATTGTCTGGGAGGGTATTCCAAAACTGAGGGGCACGGATAGCAAAAGCGCGTTCTCCTTTTTAAGAAAACTGGGAATGGAAATTGAAAGTAAACCCCTGTCAGAGGGGTGCAGAGGGTGCGTTGCCATGTAGTGCACCAGCTGATATACTTTAGTGCAAGGCCATGTAAGTAAGCCCTTTTTTTAATTGTAATTGATTGATTTTAAAATCAATTCTAGAAGTAACTGGTGGCCAGTGGAGAGGCAAGGATAGGGGTTATATGTTGCCTTTTATTAGAGTATTATTTAGAGGCCTAAATGTCCAGAATAAACAGAATGCGAGTGACACTATGCCCAATAATAATGACGAGCACGCATGATGCTTTATTATCTTCTGGTTAGATTGTCTCTGAAAATGGTAAAAGTATTCTCCAAAGTGCCTGCTGTGACATGAACTTATAAAGACCATAAATGCACAAAACCCCTTCAATGTGTCTGAATTAAAATAATTCTGCAAAGAAAAGTTCGGGAAAAATTCCTACACAGTCATGTGAAAGACTCACTGTCAGTTCCCACAAGTGCTTGATTGCAGTTGTTGCTGCCAAGGTTGGCACAACCAGTTATTAGGTTTAGGGGACAATTATTTTTTTCAAATAGGGCAAGGCAGGTTTAAACAGTTTGTTTCCCTTAATAAACAAAAATTTATTTTTTCTTTATATCTTCATAAACATTACTAACAGCATTAGAGTCACAACACCACATCCTGAACAAAACGGGACATAGTTCTAATTTATGAGATACATATCTGCTACAACATCATGTGAATGAAAATGATATGGTGAGAGTAAACATGATCTGGAGAATGGAAGCAGAGCGACAAAGACTGAGGAAAGAGTAGAAGATGAGTAACAGGAGGGGAGGTCTGGAGACGCCACTAAACAAACCAGTCCTTAATGTCCAAATAATAATCACATTTCCAGAACAACTAGCAGCGTTGTATGCTAGATGCTGAGAAATAATAAGGAATAGGCTTCATCCATCTGTCAGACATAGGTACGACAGCAGCGGTTAGCCCTGAAAGCCAAAATAAGTAGATATTATAGCACCATCTTAAAATGAAATAGTCTTTGTAATTAAATGTTTGAAATTAATACCGGTTCATTAAGATAATAAAGAAAACAAAAGCCAAAGCTTGGAAAAATTAGGTAGTCCTGCCAGGAGTTAGTAGCACGTGAGGCATTAAATATGCCACGCATTCTGTGCCAGGGTGGGTCATACACGTGGAAACATGTATGCAGTAATTAAAAAGAAACACGCACAGGACAGTGTTCTTCAAAGTTAAATAAGATTTACCTTGTAAGACTACGTGTATATTGTTCAGTAAGAGCAGATGAGAGCTCATGCTGTACTAAATGCATGAAAACATAGTTTATTAGTTAAAGTATTTCATCTATTAATTGTTACACAGTCTGAACATCACGCTCATCTATCCTGTCATCATTATGATGAATCCTGTAGTTCCCATCTAATCTGACTCTGTAATAATAGCCATGGCTGCATTGCTACGAATGAATGAATTTGAATATGCTGCTTATTTTGTGTTCTAATCTTATAGTGTCTAAACAGGCCCCTGATTGCTGCCTGCTTTGTCGGAAATCATGTGGTCTAATGTTTCGCCTTTGATTCCGCCCCAGTAATGCATCATATTTTTACTCAAAGCCTTAGTTCCTTTTTCCTTCTGGGAACCTTTTACCCAGAAATGTATTTCCTTTTTGGTAGAGGCACTGATACTAACTCTTTTTCTGAAAGTTGGCATCCAAATAAGTTTAGGTATACTAACTGTATAAGGTCTGTAATAACATAGTTACGTTTTTTACACAGTTCTTTTGTTTATTTATTGTAATTAATGCTGATAGCTCCATAATTGTACTATGTAAACATTATGTAATGACACCCACTCTGGATTCACAAATTTTGAATAAATTTAAAATAGTTCAGATTACATTGTACCATTTTACAATACGCAATGAAGATACATCATGAACAAATGACTAAATGTCTCAAAGGCAACATACAATGTCTGGAGACAAGACACTATCAAGAGACCCTGTTGTCTATTCAGTAGCATGTATTATTATGATTTTATTATTATTATATTTCTTGACCTTGAAGAGACATTTCACCTGTACTTTAGCTGTTTTTTGGATTAATTTGAGCTACCAGAGGAGGAGGGAGTTAGGATGTAAATGGCACCCTGTAACTTCCTCCTCGGTAACTTCAGCTCCATGTCTCCAGTTATTACATGTTTCACTGAAATATTATTCTGGCAGTTTTCAAATGTGTTGTCTGTTTCCGTAACTCTTATCACTTTATCACACACAATTGAGAATTGAAGAATGTGGTTTTAGCATGACAACCCAAACATATTAGTGAATGGGCTGAAATCTTTCATGAATGCTGCTAGAACTTTTTGCCGGATTATGTATCATCTTCGTAACAAAGCGGTGCTTTACTTGGCACGAAAGGAGTAAATAATTGGTGTGTAAATCGAAACGTATTATGTTGTTTTTCTATAGCATTGCAACCCTTTAGTTGAACAGTGGCATAAACATATTGCTTTTAAAAATATCAATATCTACAATAAACAAGAAGGTTTATGCTGGAATATTGCATTTTCCACCGAAATGTGAAATCCCTAATTATAGCTTTGCTGGTCCAATAAACCCAAAGTCCGAAACATGAACTTTAATAGATGGTAACCAGGTGATCATGAACGTATTTATAATTCTGCTATTCCATCCAGAACTGTTGAGCCTACTGGATGAAACGTGAAACGTCTTTATAAGGTGAATACAAGTACAGCTGCCACTGAAGAGCAACTGAAAGATAACAAGTAAGGAGCTTCTTTGTTGGGTTATATTCTTTATAGTCCAAATGCATGTTAAATGAACAATATGAAATACAAAAAAAATACTTCTTTTAAGTGAAGTTGCCATGTTTTCAGTAATTACCATTGTTGAATTTACACTGTTACGGGATGAAGATGAGGTCGATACTGCACTGCTGAGACAATGTTTACACATATTTGTGCAGACATGCTGTATACTGAGAATAATAAATAGCCTTCATCCATTTCTCACACATGCATTTCGTACTCTGTGGCTTTGATTAGAAACAGTCAGTGCCTCTGAATGTATGAAAGCAATACCTCCACTTCAGAAGACCAGTTCATTCAGTTACACAAAATGAATTCATTTTATGTAGGTGTGTCATGCCAGGGGCATGAATTGTTTGTCAGAAAAGGTCATGAACCAAGACGTGTGAACAGTCTACTCTAATAACCCACAAACATAATTACATTTGTTTCAAACTGACACTGACTATTACCTGTGCAGGACAAAAAAAAACAGAGAAGAGAACAAACATCACAAGCTGAGTAACAATACACAGAATATTATTTTTATAACACAACCTCTTTTAAAATCTTATATATGTAACAACAGAGACTATATGATTAATCAGAACATTACTACTAGTGCGATCAACAAACAAACCCTCACTCCCGTCTCTATAAAAAATACAACAGAATGTGGCTGTGGCTGTAGCTACCTACATAATTAATAATTTAATTAAATTAGATTTTATTTGCATATCGTCTAATCACAAAAATCATCTCAAAGAACTTTACAGTTTTGTCATGTGCTTGTACAAAATGGAGGACCCAAACGCAGACCAAGAAAACACTGATCACTGGCAGCGATCGTAGTAATATTGTATACCTGAAGTGTTTCGTGTGATTTGAAAGCTTTACTCTGCTGGAGGATTAACCAACAAATGATTTATCAAGTGTGGTAAGATTGACAAACAAAGTCACACATAAAGAAAAGTACTACCAAGGCTAAGCACTTTGTTTAGTTTATTCAGGTAGCAGTTATGAATTTTTATTACACTTAGATAAATAAATTATTGAGCTTTTTATGTCTAATTGAAATGAATATAGTGACATTTGAAGGGAAAATATGATTTATCACAACAGAGTGTACTGGTGTTGTCACAGGAACATCCTCTATAAGAAAACTTTATCTGAAGTGTTCGTGAAACGGGCTGCTTCCTGTCTTTTTTGTGGCTGTGTCCATTTTGTGACAACTCAGTGTTTAATTTACTTCTTATCACGAATCAGGATGTTGAAATTTGATCTGTGATAAAAAAAAAAAAACCTGCATCTGACCTAAATTCTAAGCATAGACAGACACGAGGAAGTTGGAGAGTTTCCAGGAATCTGAACAATCCAGTAACCCAAACAACATGAAAACAAATTAAACAAATGACATGTTTCACCGTTCCCCTCACTTTGACAGCTGGAACACGGTCTTTGTCACAAGCTTCGCTCTCATACTGTCTGCTGCGACACTGTGTGAGGACATAGCTTGCGCAGCACAACCTGATGCTGAATTGGCACAAAACAGGTTTAGAGGGAGGAAACTTAATCTGCAGGCTACAGCAGAATGCACACATGCATGAAGGAGCACTGTTCAAATTAAGAAACACCATCCCAGGGAGTTTTCTCAGCACTGCGCCTCTGCTCCGCCTACTCAGCTCCTGGTCTCTTTTCTAGGATCAGGAGTAACTGGTGTGATGGAAAAATTATTATTTAGACACTATAAGTATGACCAAAACCTTGATGTTCTGTGAAGGATGTTTTCGTCCTCATTATCTTAGCTATCCATGTGCTTTGTCCTTTCCTATGTTTATCTTGACTCATGTACTTGTGTCTTGTTGCCATGTCAAAGTTCCACGTAGATAGAATCCAGTGGAGCCAAGACTGACTGTCTCTCTGTCCCTGCACTGTTTCAGGGTCGCATCCTCCCACTTGTATGCAGGACTATAAATATTTGTTTCACCATATCTATGTTGCTTTTTCACTCTGCAGAGTGCTCCAGCACTCTGCACGATTGTTGGCCTTTCTTTGCAAGGAAATAAACCTTTAAAAGACAGATCAGATGATGGGTTTTATTTCATCTCTCATCCTAATTAATTATGTTGATTCTGCCCATGATCTCAGAAAAGCACACAACTCTACTTGGAGGAAGATAGTGGAGGAAAACTCAACAAAGGAGCTGCTAATAAAATTCACAAGAACTGACTGCTCACAGCAACTGTGTCTTCTTTTCCTGAGAAACAGATTATTCTCAACATTTAAAGGTGAATGTTGGGAACTTGTAGCAAAATACTGAACTACTGGAATCTCAGCAGTGACGTATGTAATGTAATATAAAATTATTAAAACAAGTCATAACATCCCATTGTGAACAGAAGAATTTAATTTGAGGTTTCACAAAAGTAATTTTGCGTTGAAACCAGTATTACTGAGGATGTGCAGTTCACAAAACAACAGTGGTGTTTATATTCCACAAGACACTCTCCTTAACTAGATACGTCTAAATGTAAAAAGAAGGTTTGCATCTTTAACCAGTTTATTTATTTCATAATTACTTTTGATTTATTGGATTCCCTGACTGCTGTTATTGTAGGGAGGTTTAAATTCTGAATAACACACTTCACATCCATCAACAGCTGTTTAGTTTTATAGGTGACAGATATCTCACTTTGGAATGAAGCTCTTTAGTTCCACATGCTTCAAAAGATTCTTTGAGACATCAATCCAGAATTACTGTACAATTATATTTAGTGTAATGTTGAACCTTAAAGGCCTTAAAGTCAAATTTACATGAGTAACTTTGTTTTTATTTGCTTGTTATTTACTGTATGTGTAGTGTCTTTTAGTAACGTCTTATTTAGCTGCACTTTGTTATATGACCACAAGGTGGAAGTGTCACACTGTCCTGTTTGCCTCTCAAACACCATGAAAGAAACTGTTCCTGTGCATTACCCAGAAAATACTACAAGGTGAAGTTAAGCAAGAAATGGTGAGGAAAAGGGTGCGGGTAGGTGTGTGTGTGAGAGTGGGGGAAAGAGAGAGAGAGAGAGAGAGAGGGGGACAGGCACAGTAAAACTGGGTGTTAAAAATCTGTAGATCTGAGAAAACCCCCCAGTGTGTCTTGAGTGAGTGTTGTGAGTAAAAGCAGTGGCACACAAAACGAGTATTTTTCCCAGCGTTTAAGGTGGATTTCTTTCTTCAACATGGACTTTGAAAGCGCAGCTCGCCCTGAAAGAACGTCACATGACAGTGGATGGATCTGATGAGAACTTGTGCATTATGGAGGTGTTCACCAGACACTGCTTTTTATGGACACTTCTGAAAGGAACCTTTTGTTTGGTGAGTAATAGTATTTGTTAGATTTTTTTAGAAACTGAGTGAGCAGTGTATTAGGTGTTGCAGCTTTCAGCTGTTTTTAACAGAGATCCTGCTCTTACATTCAATTATCATTTAATGGTGCAAACTGTATATACATAGATAGAAAGTATTTGTGCAGCTTAATCTCGTAATTACTCGACTAATGCAAAAGTAATTTAAAAGGTACACTGCTAGTACACAATAAATAAATATAGAGAGAGTTTTCGTTCCATGTTTTTTTTCTTCTTTTCAAAATAAATAAAAACCATGTTCCTACCGTAACATACTAAATTATTTTTTTAGTCTTTCACTTATTCTCTTATGTCTTCTTGTACTCAGTGACCACATTTCTCTCCTGATTATTTTGTTTAGTTGATACTTGGGCAGCATCAGAGAAACCTTAACACCTTTAACGGGAACGATTCATCTGGTCTCAACGGAGACACTGCTTCACAGAAAAACTGGACGCTTCAAACTAGGACTTTGATTCAAAACCCCAAACCACCCATCAACCCCTTCATCCCTCTTTCAAAGCAGGGACTCTGGGGAATACTTGAAGGAAATTCACAATCGCACTCCAACCCGAACTTAAAGGTAAACCTTCGGAACATCATGAAAGTTCATGAAACGTCTAAGTTCTCCCAGACATTCAGCTGGGGTGACTTTTACTCAAACATTAAGACCATTAAACTGAATTTGCTGATAATGGGAAAGATTGTGGATCATGGGAATGGCTCTCTTGGAGTCTACCTTCGTCACAACTCGACAGGAATGGGAAACGTGTCCGTCAGCCTTGTCCCACCGGGTAAAGAGGTGGAGTTCGACCTTGTGCGGCAAAGTGTGGTCAACCCCAAAGACTCAAAGACTTTCAACTGCAGGGTGGACTATGAGAAAACTGAGCGCAACAAGAAGGGGATGCTGTGTAACTATGACCCTTCTAAGACGTGTGCTCTGGAGCACACTCAGAGCCTTGTCACCTGGATGTGCTCCAAACCCTTCCAGTTAATCTGTATCTACGTGTCTTTCTATAGCACAGACTATAGGCTGGTTCAGAAAGTCTGTCCAGACTACAGCTACCAAAACCCAGGAGCCGACCAGCCAACAGGTTGAGTCAAGCCAAGATGTAAGACTGTGTGATGGACTGTTTGGATGTTTAAGGGACTCCAAAGTGTGGCATTTCTCTAGTGTTTTTTTTTACTACAATGTATGTTTTGGTGCAGTATCTTGCTTGTTGTATTTACTTTATAATAACACAGGACAGATAAAAGCTGCAAATACTAGTCTCTAGCAATATCTTTGTCCTTTTTTTTGTCGACATGAACAATTAATTATCAAAGTAGCAGATTTTCTATTATAATGGCTCATATGTAATATATCATTCTCCATTGTCTCTAAGATATCAGACTGACAGATGTTTTGCTAGCCTGAAAACTATGCATGTGCCACCCTACTAATTAAAATGGGGATATTTTTTTGTTTAATATAAATGTAATTTTTTTTTTACCATTCACATTTTCTGTTTATTTAACATTCACTTTGTCATATGTGTCCTGTACTTCGTAATCCTCTGCACTATATTTTGCCCTGCAAAATGAATACCATTAAAAACAAAAATCAGCTGAACAAGTCACCTGAGGCCAGTAATAATTGAATTGCTGTTAGGGAAATAAATTCAATTAAATTAGGAATTTCTTGCAATGAGCATGCAGGTCATAACTTAGTCCTGCAGAGAAAAATGTGGAGTTTAGATCAGTGAATGCTCCTGGGCCTCACAGCCTGGCATGTGTCGTGCAACAGGGATTAAAGATTTTTGTTTCTGCTCACCGACAGGTAACATTCTTCACTGCATGAACGGATGTTTAATGAACCATGCACATGCAGCTAATTTGATTATACAGGTGACAGAGGCGATGCCGTATTCACACGCCTGATCACACCCCCCAGTGACCTCACGCACCTTGATCTACACCAGGGTTGGGTTCAGAGTCTGCAAGGGTATAAAGGCAGAAAACTTCTAACAGCTACTACTGAAAAACAGAGCAGCCAAAAAAGTCTTAGCCTTTGCTCACTATCTGACCTGCTTCACATGGTGCTTAAATCAGTGAGACTCATATTCCCACAATCCTCAATCATCCTCCAACATGACGATGAGATATTGGAGTACAGAAGGTTGTAGCCTACATTGGGTGGTGTTACACTCTTTTCTCCTTTTCCTGAAATGTAGACGTTAGTACGACACACTTTGCCGACGAAAACACTGTCAACAAAGAATGATTACTAATGAAAACTCTTGTTCAATACATGCACATGTACAAAAGTCACCAGACAAAGCTCACACTACATTCAATACAAAATAGTTGTGGTTTATTCTTTTGGGAACAAAAAATGGCAACAACTAAGTGTCACTTCTTATATCCAGCGATATCTACAGGAAAGAAACAACAATGGTTCCATCTATCAATTACCATTTTCTACTAGGTTCAAATGAGAACTTTGAATGTCTTTCATGTGGTTTAGCTTGCTGTTCCATTCCCCCCCCACATTCAGTCTATTATTATGAACATTAAAACGTGTTCATGTCAATTTTATTTCCCCTCAGTCTTCATGCCTGCAAAGAAAACATCTGTCCACTTTTCTCAGTTTTGCGGCTGAAAATGCTTTTTGTTTTAAACAGCTACAAAAACAATAGCGTCTGTACAAATTCCTATGAAAAAAATAGAAATGACAGTTCTGAAGGAAATAAAACAAATAATAGATCAATCATAAAATAACGTGCCCGATTGAATCCTAATATTCTTTTGTAACCTTTTCCAGGCATTCTTTACCTCAGGTCTCCTGGTTGGTTTGTCTGTTGACCCCTTGAATTTTATTTTCTCTCCGGGGCTACAAAGACAGGTCCACACATTAAATATTATTTCCCCAACAATGACATCCATTTGTGCATTGCTAGTTGCTGTATCCGCTCAGTATGGATTTTCTATTTTTAAAAAATCTTGCTTGAAGAGTTCTACACTGGAGTACATGTTTTTGTCATTTGTTGATAAATCTTCTTAAAGGGAACTTGTTCTGGTGGTCCAGCTGGGTCCATGAAGCTTGCTTCAATGTGTGCTTGCCTACAGTATTTCTACTTTACTGCTGGTAAGGGTTGACAAGGGGTGACCTGTGACTTTAGTGCAATGTTTCCCAACCTTCTTTGGGAAAATTATTTCTATGAATTTGTCCCATATCTGCTTTTTTTTGACTAGCCCTTGGTTGTCCTTCTTTCATATGCCAACTTCTTAGTTTTTAATCCCTCACAAGCTCATGTGTCCTTTAGTTTGGGGCTTCTCTGACTGCTCGACTCCCAACAGTAGGAGCAGAGCAAAAAGAAGCCTTGTGATAAAATAGACAGTTACAGACATTTTTATCTGCACCTGTCCTTTAAGCCTCTGAATTTCCACACAGTTGGCTCTTACTGGGCTGTTGTGTCCATTTCCTCCTCCCAAACGGATTCCGAAGCAGGAACTAGCAGGATGTCGAAGGATTTCATTTTTGCACACGGAAAAAGAGGACAATGTCATATCTCACAGAGCCAGAGCCAAGGAGAAAAAGGGAGGGGTGATGTGGTTCTTTTGTAAACAACAAACATCCACTTCACAAGCCCATCAGTCCCTGGTATCCATCTCCATGTCCTCCTCCTCCGGCTTCCCCTTCATCTTTAGAAGAGACTAACTACAGCAGGTTGGGACTGGGCAGAGGGGGGAGATTTGGGGAGGGGGGTAGGTAGTGTAGTAGGTAACAGCAAGGGGAAAGATTGTCCCTGTGTTTGGGGGGAGGGGTTTGTGTTTCTGTGTGTATGCATGTGTGTTTGTATACATGAGTGTAGGCGCCTCACTGTGAGGCTGTTAGGACTGTTTGAGGCGCTTGCGTGGGGGTCCGAGGAAAGGGCACTGGGCTGAAGCCAGGGAGCGGTAGGCCTCAGCCACCAGGTGTGGATGGGAAGCTACCATGGATTTCCAACCAGCTGTCTCCATCACCTCTGCAGCGTGGCTGGAGAATGGCGTGAGTGAGAGAGACAGAAAAAAAAAAATCACACATCAGTTTAGAAAAAATAAATGTTGTAAATAATGTTCATTGTTGACTCATTTGAGGATTATTTTCTTGCTTGCAGTACATACATCTTGACAATATTAGATAACCTTTGCATAAGCCTTGCATTATAAATAGTTTGAAGCACGTTGCTAGCCTAGTGAGTTTTGATGGTGAATTCGTGGCTATGATGTTTCATGAATCACATATTTGTGCTGTACATTTTGTATTTTTGTTCGGCGATTGCACAGTTACATTACAAAAATACTTAAGATCTTCTTTATCACACATTCATTTGAGTCAACAGAGGAAGTGACAGTAGACCAAGTGAGCAGTCAGGTTGCCTTGATCCCTCGGAAACCTTAACAGGGTTTAATAATATCAGACAGTCCACTCAAGGAGAGGACATGTGAAATTAAATTATTAACTGTGACACCAAGAGATGAGGCACGAGAGTGAGTTTTTGTCCCCACGTGTAACAAAGTGATACAGCGACAAAGACAAAATGTTCCTGGACTATCGGAGTCTGTAAAAAAGATGCTGCAGACCTAATTATAAATGACGACAAAGTCTTTTCTGTGTGTGAACTCACTAGTTGATAAAGTCGACGGCCTGTGTTTTGAGCTGGTCAGCACTGTGCAGGTCAGCCAGGATGAGGATCTCTGCAGCGTTTTCCACAGACAAGCTGGTGCACAGAGCGTCCTCGCACATGACCTTCAGTCTCTCCAGAGCATACTGTGAGAGGGGGGGTGCATCAGGATTAGTATATTTTCGGTCTTTATCAGTATTCATGTGGCATTTGCTGTGACAGTACAGATGATATATCTCAAAGTTCAAAATGACGTCAAAGTCAGTCTGGCTCCTCTGTCTATCTTGTTTAAAGCTATAAAGGAATTATCATTTCAATGCTTGACCCGAGATAGAAAAAAGGTCAGTCCTACAGGTGTCATGGAGGAGAGCGATTATTGTGTAAAATCATCCGACTCCTAACAGGTTCAAACTGTTTCATTTTCTAAGACACTTTCAAATCGGTGACATCGTCCTGATATGTCCTGTGGTGTTGTATTAACCTTATCAGCTGCTGCAAGCAAGTCATCGGCCATCTTGTCCAGGTTTGGAGCCTTGTCTGTGTAAATGAAGCACATCATCTCTTTGAAAACCTCCGGCTCCACGTCGTTTATCTCCACGCGGTTCTGACAACAGACAGTGAACAAGGAGGTTAAAGCATTTTACAACGACATGAGCTTTAACTACAGCATGTTTATGTTTTTGTGTTTACGTAGCATCACGTAGCCATGTGTCTTTTTGTCTTTTGCTTAACAAGAGTTTAGATTTTTATTTATTTTATTTATTTCTATCAGGTAATTATTACCAAACATCTTGTTAAAACATTAATTTATTGTATTACATCTATTCTAACGTTTACTGAGTGAAACATTTTAATCTTTTATGAAATTTCAACATAAATGGCCTTGGTAAAGAAAAAAAATTTAATTTCTTACAGTCACATGTGCACAGACAAAAAAAAAAAAGCAATTCTCTGCTCCTGCAATTTTGTCAGTGAAGGATGAGTTCTGACCCCTAAGTGCAGCAGGACAATTTCATTTCAGGTGTGCTATTATTCAGTTTCGCCAAACGGCTCTGTGCTGCAGCCACCTGACAGCACACAATCCTTCACTCACTTTAACCCCTCAACACGGCAGTGGGAATCTGAGCTGTTGAGCCACTGAGAAACAAAACAAATTGATTTCTAAGAGTAAAAAAAAACTTTAGGACCTTGTGCTCACCTTTTTGCTCTCTTCCATCTCATGCTCAAACATGGCGCTGAATACAGGGGAGCGTGCTGAAGCAGGGACAAGAGATGTAGGACAATATAATTAAAGTAAATATGAAAGTATTTGTGGGATTAAGCTACAGTAGCTAACTACTAAATAAAGATCTAAATATGTACACTCACATATACCCAAACTATAGGAAACAAAAGCCTGAACAAACAAATAGACAGTGTGGTGTCTGACTCATGTCTGTACCTGCCAGAATGGCTTTGTGGGCCTGAAACTCCTGACCAGCCACACACAGGGAACAATCTGTGAAGCGCGAGTTCTCCCACAGGCCCCCTAGCTCATCAGCTAGCCTGCAGTCGGGCACCTTCACCATGTTCATTGTGTTCTGTCCAGATATGTTGACTGAGTCCTGCACCACACTCACCTGATGGAGAGAAATGTCTTTTTATTTATTTTCTATGATTAGTATACAGTATACACCAAGAAGGAAACGTATAGGTGGTGTACCTCACAAAAAAGTGTGAGCTTGTCATCAGGTAGAAGACCATTAGCCTCATCTAGCAGGAAGTCTCTACGGATGAACTTTTTAAAGCCCCAGTCTTTCCCCTGGACAAAGCGATATGCCCTCTGGCTTTCTGCAGACAGCCAGGATATCACAGGGAGGTAAGTCCAAGTGGTAGCAATTTTTAAACTCGACATAGGAATGGTTACAACTTCACTGTAATTCTTAAACTGTCTCTTCTACTCGATACTAATCAACTCAGTGTACTCACCCATGGCTTTGGTCTCCTCTCCCTTGGCATTGAGAATGGAGAACTTGAACTTGGCGCGCACCTCAGCCTTTGGACAGCTGACCAGCAGCAGGTAGAGTGACAGGTAATCTTTGCTCTCCTCATCCAGGCCCTTAGGATTCACTCGCAAACACCTGTTTGTAAAAAGTGCAACAGTTGGAAACAGCCATAATGATGGTGGTATTCACTAATTACTGTCACTGTAAATTAATTTGCTCAAAACTATCACCCAGGCAAGCAGATACTAATATTTTCTCGCATATGTGTTGAAAAACAGAGTTCAGACAAATGAAAACTGATGTAAGAGAGCTTTATCAAGTTCGTTTTACAATCACTATCAGACAATTTATCAATACAATATTTTAATTTAATTTGTAAACAAGCAAAATATTGATAAGAAACAGAATCAGCCTCAGCAAATCTTGGTCAGATATCATTATAATGACATTCTATACTACTATATAATAATTTTATAATGATATTACTCATAGTAAGCAAGATTTAAATTTACTTAAAATCACTTAAGAATGGATTAGTTTTAATTACTAGTAAACATCAAAAACAAACAGCATTATAATAACTCTTAAAAAGGACTATTATTATTACTGTATCACTGGGCAAAAAGCTGTTTCATAGTCCACTTACCATTTCAGCTTGTCATTGGCCCCAGAAGAGAAGGTAGAGCTCTTGATGACCTCTCCCATCTCCTCCCGACAAAAGCTGAAGTTGTTGATGGTCCACATGTAAGAGAACTTCACCACTTTGATCTAGCGAGGGAAAGAAAATCCATAAATGTCAGAGTAATTATTTTAGGTTAATGATGCTATTGTTACTGAGTCAACAGTTCACACATGTATTACCTGTGTGTAGCACCAGCTCTCGGCCACAGGCCCGCTGGACATTTCCGCAGGGGGTGGGGGACTTGGGACTCTTGACATTGCCAGCGTGACAGAAAATGTTGGGGGCAAGAGGGTGAGGAGGGATCCGTCTCTTCCACTCGTCAGTGTTCAGTACTGACGTCCATCTGCATCAGCGCACACCAGATGGAAGCAGTTTGCCTCCTAGAAACAGACAATGCGAGTGGGATTGATTTAGTAGAATTTGAATTCAATCTCCTTAGAGTTCCTTGGAAATCTAGTTTAGCCTGAAATAAATGTTTCTTACACCTAGGCAGACAATCATCCTTTAAATACAGCACAACTCATTGGGATGCATCACACGGGAAATATACTTTTCATCAATCCATTTAAGACTCAATAGCATTTAATTCATGTGGCCATACTGCCTGCTATTGAGGTTTGCTGTACTGGGGATAGATGAATTGTCCCTGACCCACGGGGGACAGCAGCAGATCGATGGCCCATGCCAGCTCTCGGATCAATAGCCGCTGCAATTGCAATTAAGTTTCAAGAATGAACTGTAAATAAACAAGGTGTCTCCGAGGACTGGGGTGGGGGTTGGAGTCACAAGCCAAATTCAACGTTCCTAAATTAACTTCAAGGCACACAGACAAACGATTCAGAGTTGTGATTGTCGCCACCAAATACACACACACAAACTAACTCTAACAAACTTCTAGCTTCATCTGGTGTGCGGGAGTTCAAAATAATAAAGCCACCACATAAAATTCTATGAAGGCACTTAAAGTGCAAGACTGAGAAATGATGGGGCACCATCATATTATAGACTAATATTATATATTTTAGATATTTAGACTAATCAGATGTGAAAGGAAACTAAATAAATATTAGTTGTGTTACTGAGGTTGTATACCGTGCTAATAACAATGCAGAATCTAACCAACAGAAAACTATCCAAGATTGTCTTTACAAAATCCAATAAATAAAGAATCTACCAATCTTGATTCTTGAAAAGTGGCAACTCAGAAGATGGAGTCAGAAGATGAAAACACGGGAAGGTGGTACAAGAAAGAAAATGAAAGGTAAAGTGATGGCCAAATGAAAAAAAGGTGAATGAAAGATGAGCCAAGTAAAACTAAACTCAGCTTTCCCAGTATTACTCAGAGTATATTTGTGTTATATAAAATGTGTGTGCTGATCTGAGTCATTGTATACAGCAAATATGCAAAAAGAAATCAGGTGCTTTTTCAGAGCATTGTATATCGGTAGAGATATGACACATAAGCTGGCGGTTATGACAACTATAATGTTTCCCTGACATTTCACTTCATTGAAATACAAGGAGCAACCATTGTCTGCTCTAAATTAAAGACTAGATGTATGGAGGCATTCCATGTGGCAGTTTCCAGAAGGATGAAAAAATGCACCCCTTGTCAAAGTAGCAGTGAACACAATGTCTTTTTCCAAAGCTATGGCCTTAAGAACTGCAGTAAGCCACAAACAAACCTTAAAACTATAATTGGTACAGGGACTGGGGATTGATTGCACAGAGCGCGTTGGGCCACTGTCGGAGTGATTTCATATTCTCCCCTTGGTCACGGTGCTCCTCCCTTCCCAAAAACTCAATCTCAGAGAGGTATGAACTATTGATTTTCCTACAGCGATCAGCTTGCCTCACTCTCATTCCTGGCTTTGTGAAGACCCACAATTACATTGAAGGGGATTTTACAGGGTAAAAAAACTGTTAGCACCCAGGCTTCACCTTCTGCTTGTACTTCCTCTGTAAAACCTTCTTCACTTCGCCAGACACAGGAGGTTAAATAACAGAAGGGCCCCAATGCATATCTAATGTCTCCAGTCACCTGGCTCATACTAGACATGATGACCTGAAAGAGCAGACACGCCTGCAGGTTTGAGAACACTAGGCCTGTCATTTAGGGAGATCTAAGGAGCATCTTAAGTTAATTTATTGAAATATGAACTTAAATCTGGGTTAACTTGTCTTGGAAGTTGCAATGAGTCACAACTGCTGTTAGAAATAATAAAATCAACAAAATATCATCAAATACCAGAAAAAAACATAATGTAAAGTTCAAGTTGATCTAGTTTTTCTAAACTTGCCATGCCATCTGTTTATTATTCTGTACACAGGACGTATCTTCAAAAGATACACAATTTATTGAGCCAGGGCAGACTGAGAGTTAATGAATTTCCAATTCAAATCACAAATCATTTCTTACAATCTAATTGAGAATTATCAAAATTTTATGTACAAATTATGATATTACTTTGCCTTTTTGGCACATTTGACCCAATGAGTTGAAATGTGCTGAATTTTCGTAGCCTTCCAAATTACATTTTATGAACTATCTGAAAAATCACAAGCTGAAACTTAGTGCTTTTATCCTTAAGGTAATCACACAAAAGGTAAACTCAGCTAAACTGAGTTATGTATACTCACAGTATGTAGGAAGCAAAACGATGAACTCAGGAAAAACTTAAAGGCCATTTCATATCTGCTGTGTGGCAGGTTTTTAATTTGAATGGCAAAAGTAGGCAAAAAGGCAACTACAAAAACTGCAACTACTGCAAGTGGACATTGCCTTGCAGGTAACACTAGTGTTCAACGTCATTGAAAATAAAAGTATGTATCTGATGTTGCTTTTGAAATGCAGTTTTAAGGGTATTTTCCTCTTTCAAATCTTACCTCCTTTTTAAACACTCAGTTTTAAGCACACAACAAACTACAGTGGATTTTCTTGTTCTCTCACACAATACAAAATAAAATACTTAACGTAATCATAGCCTATTATTCATTTTATAAAATAATAAGATAACTAAGATAACTGTAATTTCACAGTCATACATGGTACAATAGTACAACAATAATGAAATGCATTACATTGTTCTAGTTTTATTATGCTCTAGTTTTATTATGTCCACATGTGTCTGCCTGACAGAAAAACAGCCTTTCAAGTATCCACTTTCTACCCAAACAATTACAAATGACAGCTGGTAAACTAGTCGGTTTATGAGTACTTTGTTTAACCGGACAAGCCCATCACAGCCCCAATAATTTTAAGAGGAAATCCAAAACAATAATTTGGCACAACAATTAAATGCATTTTAATAATAAAATGTCTATAAGGCCCCAAGTATTCATTCTTGCTCCTGACTGGTTTATAAGCAACCACCTATTTATATTTAATACTTATGAAACAAAAAATATAGACACATTCACCGTATTTTTATAAAAGTAAGCTACAAAGACTTAACCAGTTGGTGACTGAAATACTTCTAGTTCATGAAGGCGGTGACAGTAGCAGGTTGTTAACCTGCTAACAATACAGATAATCGATAATAGTGCTTACTTTGAATTTAATCTTTACTGTGGCTACACGTTGACTAGCATGGCTTTTGAAGGAAATATACAGTCATTCCAGGAATTATATCGTTAAAAATGTATAACTACAGTAGTAAAATAATCTATAAATAACACGCTAGCTATCGATTGAGCAAGCTAACTGTTAGCCATATTCCTGTAGCTGTTAACCTAAACCAAACAAAAAGGTCTGGGAAACTGCCGCAAATATACTCTGTATTCAATACAGTTTTCCGTGTCGTGTGGATTTAAATCTTTTGTAGGTAAACGGTTGTTTTAAATAATATTTATCGCTAGACTCACCTTTATGTTGGAATTAATTATAGCGATAGTTGCCCGGGATCTTCTGTTGTTGTTAGCCAACAGGCTTGCTGTCTGTAGGACTGGCAGAGCTGGAGAGTATTGTCTCGCAAATAGCACCCCCTGCTGTCGCGGAGTAGCCGAAGAAAATTAAAAAATAAACGATAGTCATTTGATCTCAATTTACTCCTACACTCAGAACAACTAATCATAAACAATAGGCAACACAGTAAAACATAAAAAAGTATAACTATAGGTCGACAGAAACATACAAGTCAAACTGTTTCTGTTTGTTGTAAATTGTTAGTGCAGGTTTGGAACAGTTTGGAAAATTGAATAGACAATGTAAATAATATAATTAATACAAAACAAATAGAAAGATAAGTAGCAGGCAAATTAATCATTTTATTGTCTATAATGTTCACATGAAGGATGGCTTCCGTTTCACTTTAATATAATTAAAAATTAAACTTAATGTATTCAGTAGAAATCTTTTAAATGTTGAACTTGGTGTAATAGTCTTTTTATTTATCCAGATTTATCACCTCACCTTGAAAGTGTCTTTATTTGCTCATGTTTAATAACAAATGTCTTTGTACAGCAAGTGTTCACAAGAAGAATTATGAGAACAATTTCAAATGTTAAAAATGATGTCTTCCAGTATACCAGCTTGCAGTACTTATTTGTCATTGAAGCATGGGACCTCAGGATCCTGCACAAAAACTGCAACGGAAGAACGGATATTTCAGAACCAGACTGAGTAAGGATATGCTGGTTACATGGATCAACAAAAGCACACAGCAGAGGCATCAAGCACAGAAAAATGGAAATGAGAAACTATCTCAGAAAGACAAATCCAGCAAGTGGCTGATAAACTCATTCAACGTTTCTTAGGTATAACCACGTTGCCACTGGTTGCAATGGGGATCAGGATCCTGCGCTGGTCCATGCGCAGGTATTTTTCAATAAGCACTTCCACTGGCACCTTGTCATTGACATAACCCTGCCTGGAGAGTAAAACAAAACCCAGCAGTTACGTTACATTTAGGGAAAGTGTCAGGCAATTTTTTTTGCTATCTCTAATTCTGTCAAGATCTTCATTTTCATGGGTGTTTTCTGGAAGGATATTGTAGATTTAGTTTCATTCTTTATGTTGACTGACTCACAGCTCAAGGGCCTTTTTGTTAAACATGGAGCTCAAGTTTGCCATCTGGAGGTCAGTGTAGCCCTAGCAAAGCAGTGTCTACCCGTTCGTGTGCATTACATGCTTTGTTTTTGTGCCATGTGTCTAAGCAGTGTTTTAAGGATTGTTATTACACAGGAAAGGTTCCTGAATGTTGATAATTTATGATGCATCACTCCAGTTCCTGGTTAGCCACAGCATGTAGATTGTGTGTTTTTTTACAGCCCTAAAATTTCCTCTACACAATTCCAAATAGACTCCATAAAAAGGTACCAAAATGTAGCTTTTATATTCATGACCTTTTCTAGGTGTCCAAAGAACAAAAAAAACTCAATGTCTTTAAGTTGATGAGTTTCTTAACACGTTGATAATTTGAATTTGCCATGTAAATAATGCCAACATACAACAACAGGCAAAGTTAATTAAGCACCCAAACCTTTTCAGCAGAAGTACGGCATCCTCAACCTCTATGGTGCTTCTCTTTGCATGATGTGCATAGGTCTCCAAGTCCTCTGCCAGGCGGTCAAAGAACTTATCCATTCTGTTCAAAACGTTGACATGTATCTGTTATCGTAACAGTGATTCTTTTTTTTTCTTTTTTTAAACAAAAAGAAGGTAAATATACTTCCCGACACAAAATACTGTCTTCTGATTTACTCTTTAAACTCATAATCTATGTAAATATAGCTACTTACGTTTCTTTTAGGACAGGATAAACATCTGCAGAAACCTTTGTTTTGGCAAAGTGTTTGAAGACGCCCATCACATAGTTCTTAGTAAGGCCTGGTTCCGTCTTAGCGGGCCCTTTCTTCCTCCGTCTCACCTGCTTAGGTTTGGCTGCAGGTTGACCTTCACTTGTACTACTGATGGCAAAACAGATATAGAAACAGCAAATCACATACGTTAATAAGATTTTTACTATAGTTGATATCCAACATTATATTGAAAAAGCTAACAACTTGCCTGGTTTGAATATTTTCAGGAAGGGAAGTTGAGGCCACAAGATCCGTGTGAAAAAAGTTCATTTTCTCTCTGACAAACATTGGAGTCTTGCAGGGGAACTCTGAACATTTTTAGAAAAAAAAAACCCATTTACTCTTATCCTTTGTTTAACATAATAAAACAGACACACATACAAAAACTGACCTTCATTCCCATCATCATCTTCATCCTCCCATATTTCTTCCTGCTCAAAGGCTTCTTCAGGTGAAGCACCTCTCGGGTGGTGGCTGTGTTCAGCATCATGCATCACTTCTGGTTGATCATTAGAATTCTCTTTATCAGCATCAGGCTCTGAGGCTGTAAAAGACACAGCTTTCTGTCCTTGAGCTGAGGATTCAGCCAAGTCAGGTATCCCCGTATGTGGTTGACTGCTATCATGGTTTCCCATGTCCAGACAGCTGTGTAGATCAATAGCACTGTGTGCTTTGGACCTGCCATCAGACCAACCTACACACAAACAACAATTAATTGGTAAACATGACTTATTTCTTTTATAACACCATCATATGTATAAGTTTTGGACATTTCAGTCTCTAGCAACCTGTGATAGATGTCTTTCCAATGTCAGTAAGTACTTGAAAATATTTCACAAAAAAGCATAATGATAAATAATTGCAAGTGTTGTCCACAGTAAGTATGTTTTTTCCCCCCTTACCTGCCCCTGTGGTGTCCACCACATTCTCATCTGTAACTGTCACAAGTCCACCCTCCGAGCGATAAGCCCTTCGACTGATGTGCTCCACATTATGTTCCAGCTGTTCAGGGCTTGTTTGAGAATCGTCCTCAGACTGAGACCTATCTTCAGCGTTCTGCTGAGAATCAACTGCATCTTCTTCTCCAGTTTGAGATCTGGCTGTACCTTCTTCCTCAGTTTGAGAGTCTGATGCAACCTCCTCTCCTTCAGAATGAGACAGAGACGTGGCGGCAACATCCTCTTGATGCTGGAAATCAACTTCAGCATCATCGTGTTCAGTTTGAGAGTCACCTGCATCTTCGCCAACTTTAGACAGAGAGTGCGCTGCAACCTCTTCTTCCTCAGACTGAGAACTACTTATAGCATCCTTATCAGTTTGAGGCGATTCCTCCTCTGTTTGAGCTCCCTTCATGTCCTCTCCCTCCTCATAACTAGGTATATCTTGCCTCACACTAGTTTGATTCTCAGCCACACCTTCCTCCAATTTTGACACAGCGTGTCCGTTTTTAGGTTGATCCTCAGCCGTACTTTTCCTGTTTGCTTTTTGATACTCAGGTCCATCCACATCTTCCTCCAAATTAAAAAAACACTCCTCATCCTGAGGTTCTACTACCTCCTCAGTGTGAAATCTATAAACCGATTTCTCCATCCCCAGCTTGCTCTTCACCTCCACCTCATCGTCCATCTGTCTCTGAAGCTGTGAAGCCATCACTGTGGGTTTGTCCTGTGTTGCAACCATTGAGAAGTTGGAGGCCATGGCATCAGACTGAGCATAGAGGGCTGTGTTACAGTGGACAATATCAGTAGTGATATCAGGTTCACTGAGTTTGCTTAAGCCCAAAGTAAAGCCCTCGGAGTAGGTGGTTTCACTGAGACCCTGCTCCACTGGAACAAAACTGCTCACTCCTGGGAGAAAGGAAGTGGGACTAAAATTAGGAAATATTAGCAATGACAACAGAGGACAGAAACTGCAGATAGATTCTTTAATGAAAGCAAGCTAACTCTGCTTGCTCACATAGCTGGAATTTAGAAATCAGCATTTGCATAAGCCATCAGAAAGAAATCAGAATTTACCAAAAAGGGAACACACTTAAAATGCCTAATGATGAAACAGTTATCCAACCACTTATGTACTAAATGTACACTACAGTGAAGCTTGTATTATCTCGCTTTTCTATATTTTGAATTATTAGATAGTGTGGCTGCTAATCTGCTTCTTCAGAGGGTTGGATATGGGTATGTTTCATTAGTTTCTGATGGTGAACAGAAAAAAGTTGATAACTAATACATTTACACAATACACAACAAACAGTTGAACATCTGGTAGGTTAATAATTATAATAATAATTATAATTACCTCCAACCTGCCTGCTATTCACAGCAGCACCAAATTCTTCCTCTGTGATTTTTCGACGTTTGGAAACCCTTCTCTGCAGGCCCCTTTTTTCAGTGTGAACATCCACAAAGGGCGTTTTCAAATTCAGAGAAGTGGAAGTGCAAAGCATGTTGCTGGAGCCATTGTTACTATAAACAGAAATGTAACGTTGTATAATCAGAAAGGATTTTTTTCTAAATAAATGGAGGTAGAAAATAAACAATGCCAGACAGTATTTTAAAAATAACAACTATACTACACTACTTATGTAACTTACCTTGACAAAGAAAGTGATGAGTGCTCAACTCTTAATTCTTCATTTTCCACTTCTACACCTGCAAACATGTGCACCAAACAATTATTATTAGATCTTATGCAATGCATTTCTGTATTTATTATAATTATTATTATTATGATTATGAGTAAAGTTCATAACATTACCATCGCCATCTTTAAGCCGTTTTTCAAAAGCAGTTACATTAAGGCCTTGCCGCGGTCTCTTTCTTCTCAGTCCTTTTGCGATGCTTGCAACATTGCCAATGGTTAAATCAGGCAGATCAAGCCCCGACAGATCAGTACTGAAAGTTAAGAAAAATAAAAGTAAACTTTCCATATAAACAGAACCAGCTGCATATGAACAGCAAACATACATAAAAACATAAAAAATCCCTACAACTAACAGGTAAGTGCAAGTATTCAAAATGTCAGCAACATCCTGATATATAAATACACACACACACACACACACACACACACACACACACACAGTCAGTCAGTTAGTCAGTCAGTCACCTTTGACGCCTTCTGGTAATGCTGGAATTGGCTGAAGGCAGCTGTGGCCCTTCTGACATAGCTTCCTCATGAACAATGGGGGACTTCACAGGCTCTGCATCACACCACAAATTATATTGACAAAAAGACAAACAAGTGCAACATGATGCAAGGAAAACCAGGTCCTCGCACACACAGACACACCTGTCAAGAGAATGTTCCTGAGTATGTGTCTTGGTGTGTCTCCATCATCGAATGCCAGTGATGCTGGGGCAGGAGTGTTTGTCTTTCTCCTTGTAGTTGCAGGAAGTGATTTCCTAGAAATACTCTGGAAAGAAAGTAGAGAGATCAACTTAGCTTACCATACTTAGCATGTTCAATACCAGCATACACTGTGTGTGGCTTGCTGACCTCACGCATTTTATGTTTCAGGCTGCGCCTCAAGATGTTCTGTGGGGTTTGGGCACCAGCATTTCTCTTGCAACGCCGAGACCTGCTGGCGCTCAGTTCTTTGAGGACACTGAAGAAAAGACAAGTCAATAGTAGGTAATGTTAGTTCAAAACTGCCTCCAACGATCTGGAAATCAACACTTTCTATAGTAACATGCACATAATGAATCCACGCCAGTGTCGGGGATGCCGTTTGATGTAAGCTTAGTAATTGTATAGTTATGTTACTAGGCCAGAGAGAGAAACTTTCATCGAAGTACTTGAGTACCTGCGGGTGACGGGAGTCCTGGGTGCCTCAGAGCTGAGAATGTGTTTCAGCAGGACCCGAGCAGATAAATCCTCCGTACGATCCATAGTTGACGGCAAAACCGCAGCGTTAACCGTCTCAAGACACAACCTGGATTTTTTCCGAGTCCATCAAATGGCGCTGAGCTGACGAAAGCTGTTGAAAATACTTCTTTAATTTAAATTCTGGATATATATTCACGGTCTTATAACAACAAGAACTGATTCAGCCCTAAATTCAACGGAAATATTCCCGCATTATATTCAAGTCAAACCTCGCGACACTACGAATGTCTTCTTCTATGGTTTATTTAAACAGCTGTTTAACTCCAACAGAGCGACACCGCCACCAACTGGAGAATTGTAAGATAACTCGCATTTCCTGGTGTTGAGTAAAAATGTAAATATATTTAAAAAGAGCACGTTATTTGCAAAATTATGTGACAATGTGGTTTTGGCATATGCAGAACTGATTGTGTAGCTCTTTCTTCGATACGCGCAAATGACAAACAAACTGATGAAATTTACATTTAACACAGAACATGAAGAGAGCACTAGAGGAAACTGCAGATATCATATGTGTCGGTCTTCAGTCCCTGTCTCCAATGTTATAGATTTTACCACAATGTTAAATTTAATTGATGATCCAGGCGTAGTGTGAAAACCAAGAAAGACAATTTTGTTTAAAAATGAACGTTAATAAGGACTGTCAATAAATAAATACATATTTTAAATATGTTTAAAAATATGAATAACAGAAACCTAAAAACTTTGGGCTACTCAGCTCTAAAAGGTAACAAGGCAGGAGGAATGTAAATTATTTTAGATTTCTATAATAATCACATATATAGATTAGATTATGGGTGGCAGAACCACCAAATTAAAACAACTGCTGCATCAGTGTCAGGCAGGCAGTTGCTCTCAAGACACGATGAATCACTGCAAAACTCATGCATGATGAAAAATGAATCATACTCAGATTTTTGTCCCGATGTTGTTTACATACATGAGAGCCAAGTTCTTCTCCACCACCCAGTTACCAATTCACTAGCTCTGTTTGTTTTCCTGTACAGTACTTTAACACCCAAAGACTCCTTTCATAGCACTACAATAATGTAACAATCAGAATCACAAAAAATGTATTTTAAAATTGTATGTCTGGGCAAATGTTTATGTATGGAAAAACATCTAACGAAATCATTTAGCTCCAACTTAAATAGTGCAAAAAATACATATGTAAATAAGATGGGATGTGATATAATTTTAATAATTCAAGTCAAAAATAAATACAGCAGTTAGTAAAACAGGTGGTTGCCTGCTTTATTCATACAGTTGTTGATATAGTGAACAATCTTTCTCTCACGTTATACATGAACAATGCGAATAAGTGTATACACTTATTCATACATATGTGCTACGGCACATATTCATTCAGAGGATTTGTTTTGTACGTGGAGAAAAGTGTAAAGGCTCATTACAAGAAAATGCTCAGAAAAAAACATGATGACAGAGACTCAGAAATCTGGCCTGTCCTTCTTCAGCTTGGAGTAGTCCATGTTAACAGAGAAAAGCTGGAAGCAACACAGGAACAAGTGTCAGCATGAGGAAGGTAATATGGACTTTGAGACGGGATAATAGAACAGATATGGAACAGATATGGCTTGTTTTCCACAGAACATGGTTGTACTAAGTCTAACCATATAACAGAATGCGTAAAAAACACCAGTAAATGATCAACATACATTAAAACTAGACGCCATATGTACAACATGTGCAGAAAAATACCTACTTTGTACTGCTGATTGGGCTCTATTTTGTTCCAGGGTTCAGGGTTATTCTTGCGATCCCATCTGACGACAAAAACCACACCGTTAACACACACTGAGGTTTCATTCAGCATCAACAGAAAACAACAACTGACATAACTGGTACTTACGAGACATCTGGGTTTTTCAGAGCCAGCCGACATAAGTACATCACACTCATGGTTGCCCCACCACCAATGAAGATGAAGAGGGGGATCAACTATGGGTCAAAGAACAAGATAATTAACTGTTATTTGTGTAAAATAACCAAGAACACACATGTTATTCTGTTGATAGTAGGATTACTGATGAATGAAAGTGATCCTATACTAATAATATCTCGTGCCTTGAGATAACTTTTGTTGTAAAATGGCGCTATATAAATAAAATTGAATTAATACAAATAATCACATGAGCTGATTATGACACTAAAAGACTGGAGTTTGCGTCACCTTTGATGTGAGCCATATATATTTAGTGGTCCGTGGAGGCGACCGTAAAGCAGTCGCCCTTGAATAAACTTGAGTGGCGTCAGTGTAGATACTATGCGGTGCGGGACGTGCGGTGAAGGTCGCCATACATGGCCGTGGACGTAGCCGGACCATTCCCACCACACCTGTTTCCCTCCATGTCATTCCCTTCAAACGCTACTATAACATGTCAATTACACCAAGCAGCTCCTGTCTCAAAGCATCCTGCCTCCTGGCCTTTTAAAGCAGGAAGGGATGACATGTTCTTACATCTGTCGAGGAATTTGCCATTTGTCACAGACATATATAAGTGGATCTGACGTAGTGCAAAATAATTCAAAGGTTGCA
>JAUMHF010000011.1:7072873-7099295 GCA_032359275.1 Microctenopoma steveboyesi | reverse complement strand
TATGGACGGCATTGCGGACAATCTTCCCACGGACAGAATCAGAGAATTACAGAGGATGTCTGCGGCCGAATATGCGCTGCTGCTGCTGCGGAGCTCTGCCGTTTCCGACAGAGCCGAGAGGACAGTGAACGGCACGCTGCCTCCTCTACTGTCCACCAATCACACAACACGACGACAACAGCTGCGCGTCAGCACAGTATAGCTCGTATAGACACTTTCATCTCTGCCAAAAATAAAGCACATTATGTATTTTCAGTGTGAAAATCCCCCTAAATTCATAGAAATTTAAAAATGTGCATCAACAACTTAACAGAGGAACATATCACCATGAAATACATGAAAGAAAAGTTAAATGTGCTCACATTCAAGAGTCCAAACCCAATCACTGCAGACCAGAGTGTAGAGTTAAGACTAATTTAATAATCACAAAGACAACACAACATCATTCATATATTTATGTGGGCAGAACACAGAACCTGAGATGACAGCATCCACACCAACTCATAAAACATTGGAATTGAGGTTAATTTGGAAACAGGCAATGTTTCAATAAATCAGTATTTCACCAGGATCATAAAACAAGAAGAAGTTAGTGAAATAATGGTCAACTCTTCATCCATGCGCACAACAACCACAGCTCATGTCAGAGACGTCAAACCTAAGACTGTCAGGAAGAAACATACGTTCCCTCTCCAGGAAGTGCATAAAAATCCAGCTGGTACAACATCTCCTCTAACACCTGCCTCAATTATACAGATAAAACAAAACTAAAATTAACTGGAATTTTTTTTTAGCTTATGTTGCAGGTAATTGAAAAAGATGTAGAAAATACACATAACTAATCTTACGTTTCCATTGAAGTACAAAAGTGTATATAAAAATAAGAATTGCAACTGAAAAGTAGCAGTTCCGTTTGTGCAAACATGTCTACGAGAAATAAAACTATCTGAACATCAACTTGTCAGAAGAAAAACTTCAGAGGAACATTTAGCATGACAAAGCTACACCACTAAAACTGGTTAGTCAGTCAACTAGGCTGTAAAACCTCAAAACTATAACATGCCGTCGAGCACGTGTCTAGAACATCTAGGACAACAAGGTTTGATACATCAACATGTGCGCAGGTTACTTTTTTGCATCATAACAAACAATAACAAATATTTGTACATCTTTTAAACCAGGAATACACGAGCTGAAGGTTTAGGTACTGATGCTACCTAAGTCCAGCAACTGGGAAACTTCCCTCAGGCTACAATAATCAAAATGTGATTTCATTTTTTCAAATCAGGTAAATAAAAAGTACCCAACTGATTTGTCATGCTTTGTACATCAGCAATAGGTGCAATGTAAAAGAAAGAAAAAGTTACAGATAAATATCTACGAATACTTAAACCATACCCAAGAAGGGATTCTCTTACTTGACCCAAGTCTTTAACATATTGACAGAGAATAGTAAAAAAAAAAAAAACAGACTCCAGTTTATGTCATTGCATCTTTCAGGTGAAAACAAAACTTTGTGTGCTGCAGGTGAAAGTCCAGTCAGAATTAAAAGTAGAATTTGCCAGTTCTGTCACAAAGACCAATAATCACACTGCGGTTTGGCCAAAAAGAAATCTTTGGATAATAAAATTACAGAAGCAAAAAAAAGCAGATGTGGCTTATCAAGCACATCCTTTGGATGACATCAGTATATTAATTCTTTCATATATTTTTATATCCATATAGGAAAGGAATGAACCTTTCATAAAATAAAGCAACAAATCTGTCCCACACCACTGAAAGATTTGCATGATGCACCATCATTGTCACAGAAAACACCTACAGCTGTGATCAGAAAGCGAAAGTCTCCCCCGAGCCGTCCCCCATGACTGCAGCGGCAGGAGCATCTGAAGGAGCAACCCTGTTGCCAGAAGACATCGTCTGGCAGGAGATTGTTCCCTGGGGTGAACAACTGCCTGCTGGAACAAGGCTGCGAAACAACAGGTCCATGGAGGGTAGCAGAGGCTTCAGAAGGCTGACGGGGAAAAAGGCGGAGCCCCCATAGGGGGTGAAGTTGACCTTGTTTGGGTCTGGGCAGGAGGAGATGAGGGCTGGTTTGTTTTGTTGAGGAGCACTACAGAATGGAAAAAGAAAATCTGTGAGAAGAATGATGCCACCACCATGGATATGAAATTAAATAACCAAGTGATGTTTTTCTCATGTGCTTCTTCCTTCTGCTGTAAATCAAAGTTGAGTTTCCGTAAGACGCATTTGACCACACAAAGTCACCGCCAGAGGGCATCCACACACTGACCCAGTTTAAAATGGAACCATGTTTACTGTGGTTTTGATTAGTATTCGTTCCTTTTCACTGCGAAATGAATATTATTGTTTTGTTTTGTTTTTCTTGCTCATCAAAGTGCATTGATTAACCCAATAAGTCTTATAGAACGGATGAAGGAATTAAGGAATTAAAGGACTCAGAGCCTGGACACAAAGATGCTCTGGTTTTAAAATTAAATCTACAACACACAAAAAACAAGGGCTCTGAGGAGTTTTCTGTGTGTAAATATGTGATTAATTAAACTGGTTAAGAGCCTTAGAACATGTACCTGGTTTCCTCCCAGACTCGGACCTTTTCACAGCCCTCTGGAGGTTCTCTCTGGAAGCAGCAACTTTTGTTGGGCCCTGGGGAGGAGGAGATGAGCAAAGGCAGGGAGAGGTCAGCCTCACTCTGGGAGGAGAACGGAGACAGGAGGCATGTCTCGGCGCCGTCCGTCAACCCTGAAAACAACAGGCAAAAATCTGTCAGTAGGAGTGATATATGTCTTTGGGGAAATGTGCACATATTATTTATTGAGACCACAGATTAAACACACTTCATAAGAAATGACTCCAGATGTAATTATCTTGAATGTGATTAAATGCTTTGTTTCACAATCACAACTTATGACAGGAGCTCAAACAGAGTAAAAAGTGCACAGACACATGACTGTTCAAGAGATCTGAACAGATGTTCACACGAAATGAGAAAAATAAAAAACAGGATGGAATAGATGTACACACATGAAGAGAGAGACAGTTCTCTGGTGCTATTTTTAATCCCTGTAATGAATAATTAGCATGTTGTTTGTGTGGTGTTCTTTTTTTATACTATGAGCAGTTTTCAGATTTTTCGCTTTATCTTGAGCAGTTACAACAGGTGTGAAAGTGACACAGGCATGAACTTTCCTTTTTGTTTCTGATCAATACTCTTTTTAAAACTAGTGACGCACCTTTAAAATGATACACAGACAGATTTAGAAACACCTTTTCACATACGGTGGTATGTGGTGTTGCGTATCAGGTGGAAGCTGCAGCTACTGATGATCAACTCCAATGCAAATGTGTAAAGAAACACATTTATTAAAGCAAAATGAAACTGTGATCATAACACACCTTTCTGAACAGCAAGCACAACAACCATGCAGTAAAAAGATGACTGGACTATAAAACTAATTTAAAGTTTTACTCCTTACTCCTACTTTAGCGGAACTAGTATGAATCTCTAAGTGCTCATAGTAGCTAACAACCAACCTTGGAGCAGGTCCAGTGGAGCGTCTTCAGAGTTAGGTGGGGAGGTAGACGTGTAGTTGGGGACGGAGCAGGGTGAAGACGAGGTGGAGGATGAGCACAGTGGTGTGGTGGCGGGGTGACTCTGAGATCCACTGCTGCAGCTGTTTGGAGGGACTGGAGCCCGGTGACCGTCTGGTACATCAAGAAGCTGACAAGACACAAATCAAAACACTGCTTACATTGTGTAATGCTTATTAACAATGTTAACCATTATCCCACAAGATAATAGAGTTTTACATACACCCCCTCAAATACTACTGGAAACACTTGAGACACCCGTGTAGGTTACCTTACCCTGTGCTGAGGATGTGGTGGGTGGCAGATGAACATGCCCTCCAACTCCTGGTTGAGACCCTCCACGCTACAGCGCAGTCGAGGGACCATTGTAGACAAGGGAGTGAGAGAGATGGGAATTGGCCGAGTCTGAGGATGCACAAACACATACAACTGTTGTTTATTTCATTCTATCTTTGTGACAACAGCCAATGAACTCTCTCACGGTGATTGATGTTTATGAGCCATGACCAAAGTGTTAAAGCAACACGCGCAACAAGTTCCAGGATTATTACGAAACCGTCTCTAGTCCCTATCTAATATTATGAATACTATAAATCAGGTTTGCAAACTCTTATCTGTTTATCATGTCACCACACTTTGGTCTGAAGCTGCTCCAGAGCAATGGAGGGGGGCACCACAGAAAAAAGACCAGCGACAACCAGCTGTTGTGAAAAGCAGAACCAAGTACTTTGTTCCGAAAAGCAGAAGCAGCTTGATGTAAGCGTCTTCCTGTTGCTTCGGTGCTTTATTTAATTCATTTCCTGCAATGAGCTGAGCACAGTTTCCTTATTCACTAAATAACTGACACTGGTCGGTGGCAGGTTGGTGTGGAAAAACACTTTAAGGACATTTTCTTTCCTCACCTTTGTAAAAATGCATATGTACACGCAGGTATGAAGTAACCAGTGGAGCATGTTGTGTGCCGATGACAGCAAGTACCTGTGTAGTTCCTAGGCTACAGCTCCCCTGAGGATAGCCACGCTGGCGGTCTTTGTCGTGTCCTCCTGAGACTGCAGGTTTGCTGCGCTGCTGCAGCTGTTGTTTTAGTTTAGCAATCTGCAACAAACCGAGGTTATTGTCAGTCAATAAGCCCGCGCACACAAACACACAGAGGACGGCACACACTCGACCTCCCGTTAGCCATTATCTGATTCACGTGATGTAAAATAAAGATTAACAACAGTGAGGAGGGCAGAGCGAGGGACAGCTGTAAAATTGGAAGTTTCTTTGAAGATGAGATCATTGATCTGCTGTTGCTTAACGCCGCCAAGACAATTGAGTCATGCGTTTTCCAAGAGCTTGCACTTTTTGACAGAACAGAAAATCCCACCCAAATTAGCAAACTTAGTCGTTACAAACATGCATGTTGAGCAACAACGGCACAGGCTGACCTCTCGTAGATGCTCAGCACTGCCCCATGATGCTGAACGTTTGTGGCTGCTGCTGCTGCTGTTGCTGCTGCTGCTGCTGCTGCCTCTCCTGCTTTGGGATTTGTCTGGCCACGAGTCTGGGGTCTGGGAAGAAAGAAACCACAGTACGGTCAGCTGCCCTCAAAACTATAAAGCACTGACTAATGAATAAGTGTATATACAAAATATTTGCCCTGAGGCTGGATCATGATCATAAGAAAAATCATGGAAACATATTTTGCCACTAGTCTCACACTTAGCACAGATCCGCTTTTCACACACAAAAGCTAATCTGCAGCCACATCACACCATCCACACCCACAGATTCTGTCTTTGCACTAGTAGAAGAGCAAACGAGCAGGAGAAACTGAAAAACAAGGGGGGGGGGGAGGATGTGGGCAACCAAACAGCGGTGGCGAGTGCCTGCACACGGAGCAGAGAGGATGGGTGCAGCCAAAACCGCCTCGTCAGCTGACTTCAGGGACTGTTCTCATGGCTGTGGTTCTCACTGTGTAATAACTATGCAAGTGCTGGACCCTCCCCCCCTCTACTATCAACGTCTTTTCCTCTGTAAATGTGTGAAAAAAACAAACTCATTTCTCAACTGAATGATGTAACAAATAAAACACTAAATGTGGAAAATGTGTAGCAGAGTAATACATTCCATTCATTCATTCAAGTGTAAATGCGTTCACGCATGTCAGGAGCCAACCTGAGTGGATTTGTCTTTGCAGGGCCGGCTGCTCTGGCCCTCTGGTTCTTTGGGCCAGTGTCCCTGCAGGTATGGGCCGATGATGGCATCAAGAGACATAGTGCGCCTCATACCAGAGCTCAGCTGGTGCGGTTTGGCCTTTCCAGCTGCTGGCACCAGAAAAGAGGTCAACAGGATAAAACCATACGTCATTTCTAAGGTTTTCATCAGTTGGATACACAACTCTTACTAGTTTTAGGAAGTTGTCTAATTCTTTACTAGAACGCGGTTCGTGTGCATATTTGACTACTGCTGTAATAAAGGTAAATCCGACTAAAAAGCAGCACCTTTGACTTGTTTAGGATTAACTCATTTCTTAGAATGAAAAATGTATAGTTCCAGCCCTTTAACATTAGGATTTCTTGATCTTGAACACATCTAATATAACTGTGATTAAATCTCAGTGTTGACAATTGAAAGTTGTCATCTATGCCTTTGCAAACTTTTTTTTTTCCCCATAGTACAATGAACAACAAACTATTGATGTACACTTCACAACTATTTGCCAAAATCAAATATAAAATCATATAAATATGCATCTGTTGCATCATATGTAATAATAATTGCATTTAATATAGTTACATAAGTTATGAACGTCTAGGTTTTTCTTTATTACTCAAATCTAGTGACAGGATGATTAATACATAAACATTTTACTACTCCCACAGCTAAATGTACAAATAAACCTAAATATTTACCACTTGACGCTGACACAGATGTTTCCTGGTCTATGTGGCTTCAATAACTTGTCAGTGGCGTATTTAGCTTTACGTCTTTTTTTTTTAAATCCCTGATTTCGAACACTATAAACTATATGACCCACATGTTGTGACAGGTTCATACCTGACTTTCCATCTCTCCGGTGGGATCGAGCCTTGCTGGCCAGCTGGTACGGGACAGTAGCTTTGAGGGGCTGTGGACCCGAAGCTGTTCCCCGGGTCTGTCCGACTCCGCATCGGCCAGACATGTTCTCAGCAACAAATCTGGGACCACTTAGCTTTAAGCTACCAGAAACCAGCACTGGACGTCCCGTGTGATCGAGGTTTGGGGGCGCCCTGTGAAAACACTGGTGGCTAAAGTTCCCAGATGCCACTCTTCCTCCTCTGGTGATGATGATGATGACTACTCAAAACCGTTGCAAAATTCAGCCTCGACTCATTTAAACATAATTTCCAAGGACCCTCGACCACCAGCAACACTTAGCCCGACACTTGAGACGTAACGAGCAGCTTGGGATCACTTTTTACGGCGGTGATTATACTTTTTTCTGGTTTGTGTGCCAGTTAGCAGCCTAGCAAGCAAAGTTTCTTTGTGAGGATGTTGAGAAATTTCTCCCCGTTGTCGAACAAGGAAGCAGCTCCACTGTCAAAAAGTCACTTTGACGTCAACTCTTGCGTCTCCTGAGTGAACCTCGAAGTATATTTCATTGTAATTTTTCACGCTGCAGTGTGTTTTGGAGGCCCAGAAAGTTGCTATGTGGTCCTACGCGATCCGTTTAAACTCCAAACACTTGCACCACCTCCACATTGCTGTGGGTTTAATTAAGTAAGCAGGGGGGCGGGTCCGAACCTGGAGGTCACCTCCCATTGGTCGCTGGGGTCACGGATTTAAATGTTATTGGACAATACGCCATCAGCAGTCCGATACACTTTGGACAACGAAATTCACTGAAACCTCACTCGTTTTATATTTCATATTTACCGATTTTCATTCAGAAATACTAACGTTAAATTTATATTTAACCTTTTTAATGCGCACTACGCACAGTGACACTATAATATCACTTAATCAGTTACACTTAACTAGTAAACTTCTGCATTTGGAACCTAACTAGCCTGTAAAATGATCAAAAGGTTAAATATTCACCTGATGTGTAATTCATAAGTATAAGCATCACGTATATTGCATATGCAGCACAGCCCATCATAACACATCGTCATTTATTTGTTTACTATATTTGAACTATGACTTGCTTTCAGATTATTCAACATTCAACAACAACTGTGTTCTTCCCTCTATGTGAAATGTTACTCTCTACGTGTAATACAGTAACACACAGTCACTTTACAGCTAAACTGTGGATTGCACTGCTATGTCTGCTATGTTGCTCTGCTATGTCTTTGTGTGTTCTGCCAGTGGAGATGGTATTCAAGTAAGCATTTAATTGTGCTTTGTACATATGATAATGACAAACTTGAAACTTTATTTACTATGAAGAGTAACACGTTTGTTTTAGTATATCAAGAACATGACTATCAACATGAAACTTGGTGGTTGGTTTAGTCCTTCCCAGTAGCATCAAGTGCATTCAGTCTTACTGGCGTTATTGTTGTATGTTAATGCAATATCAACTCACAGACTTGAAAAATCAGCACTGTATTATTCTAACGAGGTGGTTCGACAAAAACACAAAGTATGTTTTAAGACTGGTAAATTGACAAATTGTCATACTGCATGCATTTAATGGAAACCTTTGCTCAGCCAACATTAGTAAGAAAATAGTCACATTTAAGAAAAAACTGTACATTGTGCAGGCAAATTGTTTGGATGTCAAGTTTGTGTGGTGTGGTGTAAATGAGCTACACCAGAATCCACTAGTATGATGCTTTATCAACACCTTGAATCATTCCTTATAATTATTGCACCATAATGCTGTGAGACCTATTAAGTCAATGGGTGGGCTGCATAATGGTTTTGGGTGGTGTATATGCATGTGTGAGACAGTGTGCATTGTGGGAGATAAATGTCCCGACTCTGTGTAAAAGGGAGTGCCAGTGGTGGGACAGGAGCCGGGGGCGAAGATAACATGACATGCATTTATACATGCAGATCCAAGATCAGTGCTCAGGCTCTGAGTGTCCCTCACCATAACAGAATGTACATGTAGTTATATGGAACGTTGGTCCATGTCCAGATAACACGCATATGTGTCTTGCACACCAGAAATGGGAGTAAATGCGCTTTATCACAAGAAGGTGAAGTGCTGAAACCTGTTTAGCCGCTGTTCACCTTGGTAGCAAAACTATTTATGTTACTTTAACTCCCGAAGACAAAACTACATATCTAAACCCAACATTTCACAACTCATTTGTATCCATATTTACAGCCAGGCGGTTAATTAAATAATATGTCAATCTGGAATGTATCTCCTACATAATATATTTCCATTGTTGACTAATGGCCCCTTAGCTGCTGTTTGTTTACTTATGTGTATTTGTCTGTGTTAATGAACGAATGATCATGACCTTTGACCTCACAAAGGGTAATTCCAAACCATCTGAAGAGAGATGATGTCGGGCTTTTCAAAGTTAAGCTACAAAGGAAAGACAAGAAGACAAAAGGTGACCGAGGCACAGGGGCAAAGAGCATGTGTTAGGTACCTTGAACATAGTAGAGGAAATATCTGTGATGTCAGCTTTTCATCTTCTTATTTTAAAAATCATTTAGTGTTTCACTCCTTTTAAACATTGTTAAACCCACCAAAAATGCAGCAGGACCATATATGGTATATTTATATTACATACATTATTCTTCTTATTATGCATATATTACCCACCACGCAAGTCAACACCTGTTTGGGTTGTGTGTGTGGGTGTGTAATGCCAGTAGTAGCTAGGCATCTATCCTTTACCCTTCAGCTAAATGCAGAGTGAACCAAAGTGGTGGCTGGACCAGATAACAGACTGACTCCTAGAGCTGCACTGCAAGAGTGGATTAAAATAATACACACCAAGTACTTCATAGCATTTAATGATTCAAAAAAAGGCAGTTTTATTGCAGTTTAACAGTAAATAAAACAATATATCCCAACTTTCAGCAGCACTGTGTGAGATTGCAGTTTTCATTAGGGGTAAATGGTACAAGTTAGGAAGTCATGAAAAAAAAATTATGTAAAAAAAAAAGATTACAGAGGAAAACTTAAGAAAAAGACAGAATAAAATATATGTGTTGCACATTTGCTATTTCTCCTGCTCAGACTATTCTATCATGCCAGGTTTGTAGAAACAGAAAATCCAAACATAAAATCTGCATAGTCATATGCAATAGATATTACATACTATATTTGTTATGTTCACATCGCAGTGAGTCTTGAAAGGCTGATACATCCTTTTGTTACATCCAAAAATTCAACTTCCTATATGATTGAATTAGGCCAAAACTGTCATTCATCCTAATATCACAAAGCTGCTTTTGTTAATCTTTGAATAATCTTCGATGTTTTGACTCAACACATATACAGCAAGGTCTCCGTATGCACCTGTGCTCGAATCTCATTCCATCCTCTCTGTAATATATTTTGGCAAAACATTTCTGATTTCTAAAAAGGTTATAACAGCACATCCATCCTGCCAGTATTAAGCAACAGGTAGCATAGGACACACTGACAGCCTGATAAGACACAGACAAATGGACAAAGAGTACACACAGAACAACGCTACAGTGAGCTTTGACGAACGGCTGCAATTGCACAAAATCAAATGCGAGGATGTGAGAGAGGTTGAACTGAACCAGTTGTTTGCATTCCAGGAGGCTTAATCGTGTTAGGACCATGAAAGACAGTGAAACGGAAGGAGGCTGTCGGGCAGTACAGCAGCAATTCCCGCAGTTTGTTGGAAAAACCCACACAGGGAAGATGGAGAGAGAGAGTGCTGGGCTCAGGGCATAAAGGTAAAGGGACGCACGTAAGAGTGTATTTGTCCGCCTATCAAAAGTAGTCTTTTTGTTGCATTGTCTTAGTGTCTGTTAAATGGTTGGCAGTGTTTCTTTGGCACCCCCTAGCTGGGAGAGAGGGCAGGACTGTTCTCTGTGCTGATGTTGACCAGGCACTCGTTGGACTTGAGGCTAGCCAGAGACTTGCAGCTTGGGAGGGAGACCAAGGATCCGCACAAGCCCATCAAGGAGGGGGTGTAATCTTTACCTGGAGATGTGGGACAGAAATATAATATAAGTGAGTATGTGTCTTTATCATTAAAACAACACTGTGTGACTTATCATCACCTGTGCACCAGGCTCCCCCGTTCTGCTTCCCCTCAGTTCTCTGAGAGTCTGAATCCAGGCTGATATCCACAGACAGCAACTCTGTGCTGGGGAAACTCCTCCTGAAGATCAACAAGGTAGTGTATACAGCACAGATACTAGACCTTATTATATAAATAAATATTTTTTGCTGTGCTTATTACATACTTTCTGCTGGCACAGACTTAAAGTTGACATTAGAATGGAAACAAATAATAAATTAGACAATTCTAGATTTCCCTGACTTGTGAAGGTATACCACGAGACGGACGCTTTGTCGAACCTGCGAAACAGCTTGATGTCCTCTTGGTTGTTGTACGACTGATGTGTTGGCCACTGGTTAACCAGGGGGATCGAAAGGTTTTTGGCCAAGTGGCTGGAGTCGCACGGAATCAAGCTGGTCCTGACAAACATGAGGACATGATATGAGACACAGACACACTCATACAACATAAACTCTAAATCTCAAAGTGAGATTTACAGTCAAGCTCCAGAAATGGTGGATACTTCTCATCAACTCAACAATTTGACTATTGCTATTTCTTACTATTTTGAATACAGCTATAAGTATGTTTGTGTTAAATCACTCCACACCTGGATTCTATGATTCTATGTCTACATCACTCACAGTTGACCCTGAAGCTCGAGGATTATTGTCTCCAGATCCTTCTTTTCCTGCTGGCTCTGGCTCTGTAGCTCATCCAGTCTGGCCTTTAGCTTCTTGTTCTCCTTCTCTGTGTTTTTCAGCTGGGACTCACGCAGGCGCACAAGCTCTTCCAGGTATCCCTGACAACACAAATCCACACAGTGAGTGAAAATATATAAATAGTCTCCTCTTCACTCACGTTAAACCTCATCCATCTGCGTCTCCTGATGAGAAGTTATTTTGTAGAGTTGTAGCAATCACTAAGATATTTCTTTCCCTTTTGGATGGTTGTTTGTTTTGTCTGACCTTTAATGCTTGGTTGCAGTTGGAAAAAATGTCATGTGTGACACATCCATGCTCTGATCATAGATTAGTGACAATTAAATGTATTGTCTTTAACATATTTGTGCCACTGTAAAGTATATCTGATCAAACCACACCGTCATAGTTTCAGTGTTTTAATGTTAAACTCTTAATAAATAATTTTTTCCCTGTATTTTTCAAACCAACAGAATAAGTAACCACTATTTAACTTTGTGTAACGATTTATTCAGGTATTTCCATGATACACTCACCTCTCTAATCTACTAAGCTACTGTCTCGTTCCAGTTCCCACCACCACCCATGCATAAGCAACAAATACCACAGCCAGTTAAACCATTTAATCAGTGTTTCCCTGAGTTCAGCAGGAATATGGCTGCACACCTTCTGAGCATTCACAATCTTGAATCTCTGCTCCATCTTGCGACATTTTGTGCTCCAACTCTCTTCCTCGGCGACCAAGGGGATGTAGGGATGATCTGGGATGCTGTCGTCACTTGTGCTGCTGTCAACACTCTGCCGATCGTCGTCGTCACTCAGGTAATCATAGCTGCAACAGAAGCAGTTAATTTGAGTATTTTACTGGCTTTGTGTCTGCTGCGACGCACAAACGTGCGAAAGTGATGAGAATATTAACAAATTGGGCTATTAGATGTTAAAATATTTTCCTCTGCATTGTTAATAAACATACCTTTGTGTGAATTTCAAGTATGGTGTGTAATCAATCACTGCAGAGGATTTCCCGTCCAGGGCCTCCCCTTTTAGACAGAAACTAAGAACCATACACAAAGACAGTAAGACAAAAGGCTATAAAAAGTGCATTCCTTAAGTGATGATGCATAAAATGTCTGTGTATAAAGGTCAAGGTTCACCTGAAATCTATAGCTCCGAGGCCTATGAGCATCCCTGTTAGCACCGTGGCTTCTTCTCTCAACATAATGGCTCCCTCTGCATAAAACCTCCTGAAATGCAGAGACATGTTTAAGATGGCGGGAGAAGGACCGTATGGAATAATGGTGATACTACTGCATAGGTCGGTGTCTGAGACCTCTAACCTGGTTGTTCTGCTGTCCCTCAGAGCAGTAGCAATGTATTCAGAAAGCCTCTTCTCCATCAGGGCTACTCTCATCCAGGCTCTGCCCTGAAGAAGTCATGGAAGGTTAAAAGATTTCTAAGATTTCCTATTAGTTTGTTATTCGCCCACTCACTTTGCATTTCTGCTGCTCTTTTTTAATTTTATCACTTAAACTCTGCTCATCTTTATTCTTGACTTGCCTTTGCTCGTGACGCGCTGATGTTTTCCATGCTCTCTATGCTGCTAATGCAGCTGTTGGGGACCTTGGCACAGGCCAAGCGGATGTAGTCCCAGTAACACCTCTGGCTATCGAACCAGCTGCCGGAGCCTGAAAAAAAATAGCATAAATATAACTTTAACATAAAGAAAGTCCCCAGACTTTTCCCACTCTCACTGTTTACAATAACACTGATGAAGTTCCCGTTTTACACAGCAGCTGGTTGACATTAAACTGATTCCAGTTAATGTTTATGTGTAGTAACAAGCATTCATCTCCTGCATTTGAAAATGTTTATTATTTCTTTGAACAACATGCACTTTTTTTTACAGTTTCTCTTGTATTTTTGCATGTATTGATAACAGTATAACGAGGCAGACAGGAAATGTGGGGGAAAGCGGGGTGTGATGTGCAGCAAAGGTCCTCAGCCAGACTCAAACTGGGGACGGTTAAGTAGCATGTGATGTAACCGCAGGGCTACCAGGGAGCTTTATCGTGTACTCCAACGTTTATAGCCTTGTCACTGAACTTCTTAGTCGTGTAGTCAGTTGAAAACAAAACGTTCTTGTTCTCTCCAGGTTTATTACCCTTAAAACGGTGGCTCAGGATGTGTTCGAGGATGGCTGCGAAATTGATGAACTCCTCAGATGAGTCATCGATGGGTTCGGCTGTATACTTCTCTAACAGCGTCTTCACTGAAAACCTACATGTGGAGGAGACAGAGAGAGAAGTTTTAAGCACAGAGCTTGGTTGTCAATAAGAAGTGACCATGGAAATAGGTTGATCAGGGAACAGATTACTGGATTACTGCTCTCTTTTTTTCCACTTCACTGTCTGAGGAAAACATCAAAGACTAACTAAACGAAAAGTTTTTGAATTTCTTTGTGATAAAGAATATTCCATGTCCATGTAGGAATTTAATCAGGAAAGAAAACAGTGTTCTGCCGATGTAAAGAATTTAGTGAAACAAAGTCAACTCAGATCTCTGAATTCTGTGAATTTGATTAAATCTTAAGCACATTAATCAGTGTTTAAGCATGTCATATATTTTTCTTTCCTAGCCAGGAAATAAATAAATAAAATAAGCACGCCATGTCATCCACGAACACTGACATCATGCTATCCATTTCCTGTTGACTCATCCATTTACTGATGATGATGCTCAGGGGGAGCTTTCAGGAAGCTCAGACAACTCAATATTCTTTCTTACTAGACAGCTGGACTTTATCACTGTAATATGTTCATGGTTGTAAGGAAATCTTACTGTAATACACTTCTCTGCCTACGTTTCACTACCTAGCACGTAGGCTACAGTGCTTACTTACATGAATACATTTAGCAAACAAAATGCAAAAAAACCCAACAATTAGCTTATTCTTCTTAAACTCACAGCTTGCAAACGTGTGACATAATGTAATGTAATAGAAACATTTTGGTTAATCCTGGTCACTTTTATTCATCCTAATGACACAACTGGATGACATCAATTGTTGTGCATTGTTTAAAAATTCTTCTTTAAAAAAAAAGTCATCAAATCTTCAAATCAAATCTTCTCTGTAGCATTAATATTTGTACTAATGATGTCATTATATTTACACATCGACAGGTTAGGTAAAGACACCAACTTTATGAACTCATATTTAAAAGGCAACATTATCCTGCTTCTAAAATGACCCCTCCTGATATATTTTCCTGAAGACTAAAACACTCAGAAGCTCTTTTTGCTGCAAGAACACCTGACATGTGCTTTTTTCTGAGGGACAAAAAATGCACGTGTGGTGTGTGTGTTGCAGGGACCAGTAGACATAGCCCTGCAGTGCCGCCCAGAAGACAGCTTAGTGCTGCGTCACTTTATGTCGACAATTTACACAATATTAGATCAGACACAAATACACCATGAGTGCCCAATGTTTTAGCATCCAAACAGTTTTTAGCACCTATACAGTTCACACAGCGTCTGTTTGACTGGTGCATGCATGTCAGCAAGACCATTCTTATTTTAATACAAGAAGCCACCGAGACAAATGAGTTCAGTCCCCATTGTTCAACAATGTAACAACAATGTCTCATTCAGCTGCTGTGATTGTGGCCACGTGCTGGACAATGATTGGCTAACTATCCTCCACATCAAAGTGAGCACAATCGTTTGTGTGTTCACTGTCCTACAGACAGCAGGGCTGTGACATGGCTCAGCCGAGGTCCAAATCAATTCATGTAGCCTACACCTACTCATTAGTGAGTATACACTAAGCCCATACACGTGTGTTTGCATACACAGGAATCTGTGAGGCTGAAAGCCGGATAACGCTCTTTAAGTGCAAACCTCTATCCAACAAGCCACACTGGGATTCAGGGATTGACGTTCAGGCCTTATGATGCCTCCCTGCCCTCAGTCCCTAGGGTGCCAGCTAGCCATTCACCCTGGAAGGTTGTCGTCATAGCAACCACGCCATCAGATGCAGGAAGATAAATCATACTGACCGAGATGACACTGCTGAACTCAGAGAGACTCTGTGTTTTTTGTTGGATAATATATTAAAAATAGTTTATGTCAGGAAAGACCTCAGTACACATTCAAGGCCCGTGGTCGGTACAGAGTTCATAATAAAGATTTATTATGAGGATGACGTCAGCGCGGATGTCAAACTCGCTGTACCCTTCACTGCGTGCTGTGCTACCGTGCATCTTAAAGACCAAAACACATGTCTTTTTATGTACAAACTCAAGGGTATATGTGCGATAACATTCATTTCATCACATTCTGCACTACCAGTCCACTGAAACACACAGACATGGATCTCTGGGAGAACTGACCTGCAGACAGTGATGAGGTTTTTTCGCTCCACCGCCACGTTTCGAGCCGACGCTTTCTTCGAGACATCTCCCATGGCCATCGCTGCCTGGACACAGCCGGGCTCCATTCAGCAGGAGGCAGCCCTGAGATCAAAGGACCCCTCCCTGTCGGCCACCGGCCCCTTCTCATTCACTGCTGGATGACAGAGAGGATGCTGCGCGCCCGCATCAGACCCGCTGACAGACAGCAGCAGCACTTTCTCTTATGATGGATGCTACAGCCTGATACATCATAGACACCACGACATACAGCTTGTTAGTCCGTTTGCATCACTCTTAAACACAGAGGACCGAATTACATCTGTGCTCTCTCATTCTGTCCCTCCGCCTCTTTTTTGACCTCATCATGACGTAACTCTACCAGCTGGCATCACGCTCACTGAACATAATGGGTGCAGTAAATGCAAATGTAGGCTGCACAATTACAGCTACAGCAGTTTATTACCATGTAAAGTATTTATAGCAAATATTTATATCAAAAATGCTGAATTTATAGCTGTATTTGTAGTGTTAAAGCTGCATAACCACAATATACTTAAAGATGTATTAGTATTGGCAAATTTGTTGGTACCCACAATTTACTTCTAAAATAACTTGAAACATATAGAAGTAATAAAGGTAAAACTAAAATGAATAAATATAAAACTGAAAAATTTAATAAAATTTTTTTTGAATAATACATATTAGAATATTTTAAATAATACAACAAATGAAAATGGCAGGGACAAAAATGATGGTACACCTGAAAAACATATTTGAATTATAGTGAATTGTTCCGTGCTTGATGTAAAACAGTGTAGGTGTCTTTGGGGACCTTAAAGCTGTGTTGTAGAACCCACTACAGTGCAGGACAGTAATAATTATATTTACATGCCTTCTCATTATATATAATGCAAATGTATTTACACGCCTGTGTCTCGTTCTACTTCAGAATGTCGTGTATCTGATCCTTATAGCAGCATCGTCAAAAAGCTTGGGGAGACACTTTGTTTTCCAAACGTTCTTCTCTACTAAAGTGACAGCTGGTTGCCACCATACGTTTCTCGGTGGGGTTCTGTTTTTTTTTTTGCCCTGGTAGAGGAGCATTCATTCGTGCTTTTCTGTGTCTGTGTTTCTCTATCTGCTTCGTGATTCTGTGCTGACGACATCAGAACAGTGAAGTGTTCATCTAAGTCAACGCTGGAATCTAAAATGAGGTTCAGAAGTACAGACATCTGATGCACAAATACATTTTTATTTCTCACAAAATGGTCATTTCCTTTTAAATAAAGGATTTTCAGGCTGGTTATTAAAAACAGTAATATTTTAGAGAAGAAGCGTTTTTTTGTGTCATTGTTTATAGTCGTATTGGTGGTGGGAGTCTTTAAAAACAATAATCACATACTATGTTGATTCAAATGGTTTTCAAGTTGTAAAAAAAAAAATTTTTTTACCTGCAGTGTTTTCATTTTTGCAACAGGGGGCAGACCTTGAGAATGTTTACCTGAAGCTAGTTCTTCAGCAGGGCTCCTCATAAACTTACTATACTTGTAATTACAAGAGAATGACTCATCTTATAATACTACGTGTATTTTAGTGCACTTACCACATCAGTACAACAGACACATTTAAACCTTGATCTTCTTTGTCTTGGCTCCCAGTGAGATTGTAATCAGTATCGGTTTACTTAATATTTATTCAAATACTGATATTATCACACATATTACAATATGTTTTCCAGTACGATGTTTTAAAAAGGCTTTAACACTCACAACTGATAATAATAATGATAAAATACTTACTAAGCACATATCACTAATCTCTGTTTCTGAAAGAATATTTACAGATACAGGTTATTGCCCATTTACCTTGTGAATACCAGAGGCTTCTGCTATGGGTTTGTCACTCATCTTCAGGTCTGCAAACAGATCAGATGCATGCCTCTTTCTCTAAGGATAGGCCCGAGGGGAGTGTGTGAAATTCTGGACGGTGTTGTGAGAGTGTTTGGGATAGAGCACACAGACAAAGAGTTAGATTTTTGCCTGTGAGGGGCAAACCTCAGGCTTCTGCAACCAGTGGACAACAACAGTGCAGAGAGGTTCCCTGTCTAGACACTTCTGACTATACGAAATTAACACAGCTCACTCTGCAAATGGAATATTATGTCACCTTCATCACAAAAATGTAGCTGATGTTGAGCCTGTTACTTGGAAGAAGAGATGATTACTCCACGTAGATTGTTGTCTGCATGACTCCATCTACAGTGGATTCACAGACAGTAGCTGCTCACTCCCTGCACAGATTCAGATTTAGATTCAGATTTATTTGTCACGTGCACAGTCCACCTGGCTTGGATAACCCAGCACAGGAATGATGAGGAAAAACACAAAAGACATCTCATCATTTTCATTATATTATTGTTATTATTTTCGCATCAATTCAATGTGCATATAAATCTGTAAACCATTCAGGTACACTGACAGATGGTAAGAGATCCAAAATAAATATATCCATTCTTTAACTTGAATTAGAGTAAAGATGTGCAGCATGCAGGGCAAAGCCACCAACTCTTCTTTGTCAAAATACATGTATGTCAAGGCTTTCAGTGTAATTTTCTCACATACAAATGTGTCCTCATTGTTTATTTTAGACAAAAAATTTAAAAGTCAACAAAACATCTCAATACAAGTACATTTAAATGTTTTTTTTACAAGCCTAACAATTAATTGATGCTAATTTCTCAAAAACATTACAAAATAGTCTCTAGCTCTTTCAGAGATAACAAGCTGTCTGGATCTTCCCCTTCAGGGATGTCGGTTGAAGATGCTCCAAGACCTTTGGCGTCAAGATTTCTCTGGCTAGCTCTGGCATGTCTAGCAAAAACTCTTGACTCTGACCCCACTGACCTCTGCAAAGACACCTCCTCTCGGGGGTCGTAGGTCTCTGTTTCATTGGGAACATATCCAGGCAGGCTGGTTTGGAGGTGAAGTGAGTTGTGCCCTGACGGGCGAACCCCTGGCCCACAACTGGTACCTTCTGCTGAACCCACTGCACCTCCAGTGTATGAAAGAGTTCTGGGATTCGTAACAGACAAGCTTACACTGGTGGTGCGTGACGTCATGCCACCGTAGTAGCAGCTGCCGCCGCTGCTGGTCATCCTGGTTTTCTGTTTGAGGTCCAGGGCAAGACTGCGTCTCATCCAGGCCTTTTTAACCTCTGCCTGCACCTGAAGACAGGAAGATATAAAAAAGCAGAAAGTTATTTTGAAGTACATCAAATATCTAAATAGATATGAGTAAAGGTTTGAAAACCTTATTACCTCCCCATTGCAGAAACAGTAGATAAATGCCACCAAAAAGCCCTGGAAAGAAGAAAGAATACATCACATTTTTCTGCATCTGCAGTAAATACTGAGAAACTATTATGTTATCCAAGAAACATTATCAAAGCAATTCTTGAAAATTATTTAAATTTTTTCATGTTTTCTTTTTTTTGCTGTCTTGCCAAGACATAATAAATTTTTTTTTAAAAACTAGTAGATGCAGCCAGCAGACAGTGTGCTTAACTCAGCGTAAAGGTTGAAAGTGATGGGAAGCCTCTCTCCAAACGTGCTCCTAAGTGAAACCATATTTAAATAAAGTGATAGCCTGGTTTGAATTGAATCTTACATGATATTATTGCTTGCTCAGTTTGTAGACTATTTACAGTATAAGTCTGCGCTCTGACCTGGGACGAGTTGAAGAACATCTCGTAATGCATCTGCACCTGCCACAGCAGCCCAGTGACCTCAGTGTAGGGAAGAGCCATGAACAACATGTAGTGAACTCCAAACAGGGGCATGAGGACTAATGTGGACTTGAGCAGCTTCCTGCAGGTGAAAACAATGAAGATTCACGTAATGCTTTAACATTTGTCTCTAGGTGGTAGTCTAAATGTTGGCTAAAACATTTTATAGATTTAGAATAGATAGTCTTAGAAGAGTCACCTGTATTGTTGTCGAGGGTCCAGTTTACCAGTGTTTGTTTCCCACAGCTTAGAGGCCAGTACTCGTATTATGTTGATGAAAAGGAGGAAGTTTACCTGAAGGGACATAGACATAAAACCATGTTTACCATAAACCTGTGAGTGTTAAATATGTCCTGAAAAGTAAATAAATGTCCATTTATTTATTTCCATTTTCTTACAACAATGGCTGCCAGAATAGGAACTTGATAGATCCACTTCAGGTTACCAGCACTGATGTCCCAACATCTCAACACAGAGACAGAAGAGTTGAAATTAGTATTTGGGAAGTGTCATGTAAAATGGGACAGATGAATACATCACTTCACTCACTGTGTGTCTGCCAGCGACACTCGTGCACTGACCCAAATAGAAACAAACACAACTGGAACACCTGAGGAGCAGAGAGAAATAAAACTGGGAACAATCAGTCTGTTAAATCTCTCTGACCTTTGTGACTGTCTGGACTGATGCTTCTTACCCCACCCGATGATGATGAGGGCCCATATGTAGTTCTTATCAGAGAGGAAGGCCATGAAAATGAGGCTATGTAGGTACAAGCCCTCCACCAGGATCCAGTAGTGATTGGTTGCCAGGAAATAGAGGAAGAGCGTAACAGCAACTTTACAGCCAGCCTGAGGGCAAAAACCAGCAGCTGAACAAAACGTAGAAGAAGTTTATCGTCTTAATGTGAAAATGAAGTATTACATTTTATTTTCTCTCGCTAATGAATAGTTTGACATATTGGGACATAGACTAAGACTATTACTACACAATCTGTAAATATAATGAGGGTGGTCGTAATCTTTTCATCTACGTTATTCGTTTATTTCCTGTGCATCATGTCAAATACTGTACATATAGAACTGTTCTTAAAAATGTAGGTTCTAGATTTGAATTTTATAATCAATTCTCATAGAATGAAAAAGCATGTCGTTTACCATGTGCGGCTTCTGTGCAGAGAATTCAGGCTCAGCCTTACTGTCATCAGATACAGAGTAGAGCACTGCGTCCTTCACAAAAATGCTGACTGCTCGACATATGAAGGAGGTGAAGAGGTGAATGTGGATGTAATTGCGTGTGCAGTGGAGGCGCCTGGAAGTGTGAGTGAGGGAACACGGAGACAATTGACTGAGGATCAATATTCTTTACTTAGATCAAAGTTAACGTTCTGATTCTTACTTGAAGTAGCTGAGGATGGAGACTGCCCCCAACAGTGATGCTAGAGAGATGGAGTAGCCAACAGTGTACATGAGATGGAGTCTCTCAAACACCTTGTCTTGACTCCTCTGGTTGGAGGTCAGGTATTTGGTGCATTCAGTGTAGTTAGCCCATGTACGGTTGATAGTGGGCACCTGCTCCCACTTCGCCCATGCATCACACTGACGGTAGGCTCGCCCTGGGTGACAGAAGTGCAGGGCGCAGTCAGTGACAGTATAGTTGATAGAGCAGTTGAAGTCAAAGCTCATACAGTTATTCATTCATTTTAGAGTTGAGCTCTTCTACCTTTGTGGTTGAAGTCGTAGATGTACTCCGGGCACAGCACTGAGACAAGTTGACCTGCTCTGCTCCGTGGCCAGCAGATAATCCCATCCCATTCTGGGATGCAGTCACCTTCTTTACAAAAGACAGGAAGCAGCCGTCATTGTTGGAAGATGCATAAGTGGGAACAGGCCCCACAGTCAGAAATTTCCCCCTCATATTTATTTAATGTTGATATTTTGTGTAGAAATGTACTTAAAGATGAAACTGAAGGCAGCGGTAACAAAATAGATAGTAGTCTCATTTAATTATCACTTCTATCTAATTCGTCTTCTGAATATTATAATTTTTCTCTGAATACGCCATCAAATGAGTTTATCTGCAGAAAGTGTCATCAGCTTCTACGTCATGGTCCGAATGAAACGCGTCGTTCTATTGTCTGCTCCTCCATTCAACCATGCAATCACAGAGATACCCGTCAGCAGGATATTGAATGGCTGATCATAAATAAATCCCTGATGCACTCACTGACCTGACGAGGGTCTTTCTTTCCTTATATGGAAAGCGTTAGAATATTTAGAAAGGAACAAAAACAGTCCTTTCAGCAGACTCGACATATTCCCAGTGTTGATTTTTACTGAAGGTTTCATTTGACTGTTCAGAAAATATTTCTTCCTGCACAGGCTGATTTTAAATAATCAGGTAGATGTTTTGTCAGTTTTCCAACATAGCAACCAGACAGAGCAGTGGATCAGCTCGAGCTGGAATCAACCCTGCGGCTAAACTGAGCAAAACCGAGCCGAGTTCTTTCCTTATTTCTGATCAGTAGCAGCACAAACCTTTAAGCAAGGCCATCTGTATCTCGATGTTTCTTTCACACCTGGTGTGAGCGCCGATCAGAACGTAGATTTGCTCGTCTCGTGTGATCACGTCATCAGAGTCTATCTGCAGAAAAGACCAATGAAAACCCATTAGGCAGGAAATCTAATGTAGTGTTACAACTGGGATCCAAGCAAGGTGTGAGGAGGAAACAAACATTTTCAGTAAAGGATTTTGGCTGAATGGTCCTGTTTTTACAAGATTCTGACAAGCCTCCAGAGCAACTCTAGCTTATCTTTGCTGCTTCCATCCTTGTCCATCCTGGTGTTGTGAAATAGTTGAATGTGGGTGCAGTATGTGAAGATCTTCCGCCAACCCCTTTGTTCTGCATTTTGGCCACATGGTAGACTTGTCTGCAGGACCTCGGCTGTGCTCGCGAGCGCTGGTCTACACAAGTAACTTTGTGTTTCTGGGCACATTTCACAACAGAGCTGCAAAACTAGCAGTGAGTCAACTAGACAGCTCACATGAAAACAATTTGCCAGAGAAGGAAACAGTGGGAGAGAGATGATTAGGCGGAAAGAAACAAAGAAGAGGTGCAGATCAGGAGCGAAAAGAACATCCAGATGCATGATGTTGTTTCTATGACTTCCTCTCATCAGTGGTCTACTCATGAACATTTTTTTTATTTTTTAAGAGTTATATAGTTGGTTGCATTCCGGTGTAATAAAAAAACATATGATACCAATATTAAATATAATTGTACTTTTGCATCCAACAAGATTAAACAAGTGGTTCAACTTTCTAGGCCTCCTAAAAACATGTCTACTAGATGTTTATGAGTTTTTCCAGTAATGGGTGATTTCCCATTAATTAATTTAACAACAGATCTGCTCAACACATTTTCTTTTCCTACCGCGTTAATCATCTTGGGACCTCCAAATTTGATGTTTACCATCTTAGTTCCGCACATTAGCTAATTAAAACAGTAAAACATTAAGATTCAATCATTACATTTTTGATGGTGTTTGACATCTGGACCATTTTCAGAATGGGATAAAGTTGTACCTTTAATAATTTATTATATGGTTGTACATCAGCCACATGTTCTACTTTTGACACTTAAACTAGGCCTGTGCTACATTTAGTTAATGCTTCTGTCTCAGAGCAAGGTGGACTTCGCTGATGCTTAAATAAGTCAATTTTTCTGGAGCATTTTCAAACTGTCGAGTTGTAACATTAGCTCTCCCTTCTTCTTGTGCCACAGCCTACCACAGTTGTCTTCCTCACAAGCGAAAGAAAACCGCACATCCTTGTTAAATGTCTTAAGCCCAACTGAAACAATTCATGTGAATGGGTTGTGATAAGTAACATTCTTGGGACAGACCATTAAAATAAACTATCGGACAATGTTAGCAGTATTGCAGGCCTCCGAATACTGAGCAGCTATCGTTACAGTGATTTGTTTTGGAACAGGACATTTGGCCAAAGTCAATACAGACGGATTGAGCAACTCAAACCATTTGGTTTAGTTTATTAGTGGATCGTGGACATTTTGTGGCAGTGCTGGCTTTGCTTACAGTGCACATGTGTGTGATTCTGCGTGTTTCTTCTCAATCCTAATGAGACACATTATTGATGGCTACGGTAAGATATTTAGCTTTTTAGGTGACATGATGTCCACCTGTGCATTAGCAAAACAACAACATGCAGCATAATGCAGTATATGCGAGTCAATATGGAAAATGCATTCGATTCTGAGAGACACCACAGGAGTGGTAGATCTTCTCTGACATGTTCTTGACTCTGTGTCATAATTGAATTTGTTCACTCAGGTCCTATGCTTCATGAAAAGTGATTTTCAGGTTGATTAAGCAGGCGGTTGTAAGTCTCTGTTTAGACACCCAGGATGAAGAGATTGAGCTAAAATATGACCAAAAGAGACGCGCTTCAGTGGGTCAGAGGTTAAAGGGGCTGGAACTGATTGTGAGGAAAAGCAGACCACAGATTTTTCTGATAGTGTCAGTGAAGCGAAGAGCTTTCGTTTCGTTTGCATGTGCATTTTTTTATGTAGCTGTTAGTTGTTTTTTTAGTCCCTTTTAAAAATAGACTATGCTGCAACTGTGATTATTTACTGTATTAACTGACTTTTAAATAGTGTATCACTCTTGAACTGTCCACTTCCAAAACTGTACTGAGATGCATCTATGTCATCTTAAACAGATAATTTTTAAGTTTTTGTTGAAACATTTATTTCACATGACCTTGTTTGTTAAAAAAGAAGAAACATACAGTATAATTTATGGTCAGTCTGGCTGGTGAATAACTGGCGGGTGTCACAGATATGTGACATTTTCTGTATCTGGCCAAAAGGGGAGCAGTTTGTGGATGTTATTTATGACTTAGTGTCATGTTATATAAAATCGATCCTTTGATACATTTAGACTGAACTATGAAACTGAGACTTTACATGGAGCTGTGTTTATTTTATTTACATTAGTAATTTTGTATTGAATATCACATGCATATCAAGCCATTCTCACCAATATAGAGAAGAATAAAAAACCTAAAAATTAACAATATAGTAAATATAATAATACTGATTATAGTAATATGTAATTTTGCCCTGATAACATGGCAAAATGTTATATATAAAAAAAGGTTAGTTAACCCATCAAATCAAGAAAAAAAATCAATAACTCAGTCATCCAAATATTCAGTATAAGTAGCGTACACTTACCAGTGCAGCAACTGTTATTACACTGTGGAAAAAAGCCAAGGCACCAATTCCCTGAACACAAAACATCTTTTCTACTGTCGATGGAACCACATAGGATTTTCACACACCCTCAGATCATTAGATCAGCTTTTTGTGGCTATTTTTGTCTAATCAGTCAAAGTCAAGAACTGCTGTTTAGGGTCTCCTTGAGCTTTGGGGTCTCTTGACATCCGGAAACAAAGTTCTCCCTTTTCCAGTCTTCTCCTTGAAGCTTAGTGGACATTACTAACAGGTTTAAGGGTCCACAGTCAGTGTGTGCAGTGAGAAGGTTTCTGTGGGGAAGAGCGACAGGGGCGCTGTGGAAGCAACCTCCTACTTTTGCACTACTTTGGACTGCTGTCTCTACTGGAGATGGGTTGGCCTTGATTGGCTGTGGCTTCCACCTTACTTAACCCTTTGTGGTTCTTTTGTCTGTTCTGTTCTCTGTCTTTGTTTGCTGTCTCGTGTAAATGTTAATTTTTGTTTTGATACATGCAGTACCAAATCTAAATTCCTGAATAACAGGCCCATTTTGATTTACTTTGGGTCTAACATAACTGGAACCAATTACAATGTCCCATTATTATAAATAATAGCAGTATGATGTATTAAACTTTGGTCCCATGGCATTAGCCCAACATTTCTCCTCCAGTTCCCACACTGGAACGATGGACGAAGGATGAAGGACGCCAACACAGGCCATATTTACATTGCTTGTGCCAGTGAGATAGACCTCATGCAATATATCTATAGGGCTAAATTCTACTGTACAATATTTTGGCTGGCATTGCTGTTATTTTGAGACCAGCTGTTAAACTTGTGTGCAGATATTCTGCAGTAGCTAACAATCATGACCAGAAACACACTGGGGACCTTAGAGAGGTTTTAAGTTCCCACACTGCAGAACATGGTACAATTCAGTGAGATTTTTTGTTAACATTATCTAAAGTAAATAATATTTAAAGTAAATATATAAACAAATTTGACCAAATTCATTAATTATTAAATTAATTATTGTTTAAAGTTCCTCAACAAATTACTACGAAACCATGTTTTATGCTTTTTCATCAGATGTATAAATAGTTTGAGAGCTCTGTTTGATTGTAGTATAAAGAAAATATTAATGTGTAAACTTTATACTAATTTGATTGTTTATTTTTATAAATGATAAGACTTGTGTCAGCCATTATATAAAATTAGTGATTAGTTCCTTCCCAAGTCACAGTTGATTGTCTTTGTACTGATCACTAAACAAAATAAATTTGAAAAACTGTTTTATATTAATTAATATCTTGAGTTGCTGATTGTATTCTGATTGTATTTCTTATATTCTTGTAAACATATACAGTATAAGATAAGAAAAGACAGTTTTTATTTTCAAAACAACATTAAAGTAACTTTTCAATAAGTTGCTGTATCACTTAGCATTTTCCAGACAGAGGT
>JAUMHF010000011.1:6988113-7072773 GCA_032359275.1 Microctenopoma steveboyesi | reverse complement strand
AGTTTTTATTTTCAAAACAACATTAAAGTAACTTTTCAATAAGTTGCTGTATCACTTAGCATTTTCCAGACAGAGGTTCAGGTTGATTACATAATATTTAACACTTATACATGTGTACATACATGACCACTGTGCTTCTGGGAACACCCAGAGCTCTACAGAATTCCCAGTACTTCATAGCTTGACTTTTGCTCGGAAATGCAGTGTTGAATTGTGCGATTTTCTGCATAAATTGTGATGTGATCAGCTCTAGAGGCTCGTGGATAATAACCTACATAGTCCAACACTAATGCATACTATAGAGGTTAATCACAAAAATAATCTTAAATTAATGTTTGAAATAAAATAATAATATAAAAATAACAATACAATAATAATTCACATTAAAAAATAAATAGTATGACTTCTGTTTTATTTTCATCTCGGCTTTTATTTTGAAAGGCAGTTTTTGTGACGTAGTCGGAACCAGGTAGTGCACGTTTCACAACAAGGGCAGGGACGGCTGCGTGCTCTTCAAATTTGTCCGACTGTAAGTCAGAAACAGGTGTATCGTTACTTTATTGATAGTAACGATGAAATTATATATTTTTTAAAGAAATGCTTGACATGCTGACAGATAGTTAAACTGCGTAGAGCAGCTCGTAGCGCCGCAGCACTGTATTCACGAACACTTTGCCTGTGTGTGAAGGGCATGGCGGGGGCAGCGGTGCTGAGGGCCCTCCGGTCCCTGCGCACTAGGACTACGGCAGGGACCTCATGCAGACGCGCGGCCCCGCTGGAGTCCGTCCTGCTGCGGGCTTCCTGTGTGCTGCACCCTCGGTGGAGGACCTCACCTGTCCGGTCACTGCAGCTCTGCTCCGCCCTCGGTGCCGGACACAACAAGTGGTCAAAAGTGAAACACATAAAGGGACCTAAAGATGAGGCGAGAGCGAGGATGTTCATGAAGTTTGGTATGATGATAAGGATAGCTGTGAAAGGTGAGGTGAACTTTTCTTCTTACACTTTGGAGTTCTTTGGTGGACTGTGACTCATTTTAGATGTGGCATCACCTACAGAGGGTGGATCCAACCCAGACATGAATATAAACCTAGCACATATACTGGAGCAGTGCAGAAGCAAGAACATGCCCAAAGCATCCATAGAGACTGCGATCAAGAGTGCGGTAGGTTGACAACACGTTGCTTGAGTCAAATGGGTCAAAAAGGAAAAGAAATTGTTGGTTCTCTGTAGAGATGATACAGAGAAAGCAAATCTTCCACGTGTGTCATTTGGCTTTATATTTTCTATAGACTAATATGACCTGTGAATAATATGAAGTTACAACGTGGCTAAAGTATTTCCTTCACAGCATGTGCAAACACCTCATTGTGCATCCAATTTGTCAGTGTCATTGTATGAGATTCAAATCATACGGAGGAGTCATTGTGGATGATGAGATATCGCACAGTCCTAGCTAATGAAACACTGGTGTCTAATCTCTTTGCTCGACAGGAAAAAGCTAAACCAGCGTCCCAGCACATGTTTGAAGCTCGTGGGCCAGGAGGATGTTGGCTGCTCATTGAAGTCCTCACTGACAACACCTCCCGCAGCCAGCAGGAAATCAAACGCCTGCTTAACAAGAACGGGTCAGGAGTGTGGTCTTACTTCCTCTGTGACTGTGTAGTGGAAAATACTCCACAGATATTTCATGTGCTCTCATCTCGTCTCTCCTGAGATTATTCAGCTTCAGATCACTGGGACAGTTCAGACAGTGCCACAAGTTGTCAGCTAAATAAAAATAAAAGGACCAATATAGGGGAAAGGTGCTGTAGTTCTACAAAATAGGCATAGTACTAATGGTGTAATGGTGGAGGTAGTGGTAGTTAGTAGTAGCTGGAGTGCTAAACGTACTAGCCACCAGAGGCCTCTTAACTAACAGTAGATCCCAAGAAATATGCAAAGATGAAACAAAAATAAAAATATATATTTTTTCTTGCCCACAGTGGGATGATATCAGATGGAGCACGCCACAATTTCGACAGGAGGGGGGTGGTGTTGGTGCCAGGCCAGAACATCCCAATGGAGCGAGCGCTGGAGCTCGCCATAGAGGTGGGAGCCGAAGATGTTCAGGAGAGCGCGGATGAGGACGAGCAGCCCCTCCTGCAGGTTAGATGGTAACATTGAGGCATGTCTGAGTATAATGTAAGATCCACATGACCTAAGCCATACGTTTCTCCCTCCTCAGTTTATCTGTGATGTGGTTGACTTGAAGAAGGTGCGGGTCTCACTGGAGGAATTGGGGATGCAGATCCTGTCTGCTGGGCTGGAGTTTGTTCCCCGCACCCTCTTACCTCTAGACCAGAACCAACTGGACAATGCTTCAGCACTAATAGAAGCCCTCAATGACTGTCCAGACGTAGTACGAGTGTGGGACAACATCCATGCTGACAGCTGCGTATGACCTCCTTGATGGACACTTATATTTTGGAATATTTGGATTTACCAACAGTTACTTTGTGCTTCAGTGAGCACTGATGTTCCCTGAAGTTTTATCATACCATTATACAGTACTGGGTACTACTAAATGTACCCGGTACTATTAGTATAGAAGTCCTGGCATTTTTGCTTGTATGCTGCATCACACACTGCGTATCTGAATGTTTCCTAAAGTTGTTCAGTTCAAGAATATGTCACAAGGCCTTTTCAAAGTTTGAGAAAAAGTGGAACAGTCCTTTTTATTTGACTAATCATTGATGATAGATAAAAATGTTCTGATCTGAGATTTCACCTGTGTATTTGATAAAGGAACCAGTGTTTCCAGTATGTATTAAGGATTGACTGTAAATGTATACTTGAGCAGCCCAGATTTATTTAAAACCTCTAGAAATACTTTGCAATATTATTTTGTGTCTGATTTGGTTTTTTGTTCCTAGCATTTGTTTACTGTCTAGCACTTTTTTAAACAACACAACAAAAAAAACACAATACAGACAACTGAAGGTTACAACTGAATGACATTTTGAGGTGGTGTCATCGCAGATCATTACCCCCTGATATTACTGTAGTGTCAACATTGCAGTCAAAAACAACTCGCAGTAAGAGTATGCATGAAATGTTCTGTGCTGATTTTGGTTCTTAAACCTGACGTGAAAAGTTCTATAAATAATATTTTAAAAGTACATTACCGACCTATAAGAACAATGAAATAGTAATTTCATGTTAACGGGGAGATCCAGTGTAATGGCTCTAAGCCCATTTACTCTCTTTATCAATGGTGTCATTGATTTTCTTGTCAGTTCCTCTCAGCTGTAGCATACCATCGATTGGTTTCCAGTGTTGGTGAATGTTGCGCGGCAACATGCAAGCTGCGGGTCAGTCCTCTGCCCTGTGTTAGACTGGAGAGTTCAACATTGATGTCCACACACTGTAATCAAGAAGTACAACTGTTTTGCCTAAATATTAACCAAGAGGAGAGTGAATTGTTTTAGAACACACTTGTCTAAAAAGTGCTCAGAAGAACGGATACCAGAGTCATGGCGGCCGAATGGTCGAAAATAAGGAGCATCTGAAATTTTGGGTTCAAATTAGGTAAGTTGTGTTTTTTTTTTTTTAAACCCAAAGACTTGACCATCTGATGAGAGCATGTTTTTCTGCAGTCTGGCTACAGCCTTCTCAGTGCAGCGACAGCTCAAGTGTTTGAGTGTGTAGCGTTTGAGGGCGGAGCACAACTAGATGGGCATTCTGGGAAATCAGGGCTGAGAGGAATTTGTTAAGGGTGGGCACAGAGTATTAAGTCAATACCTACATTTTTAATATGACAAATACATTACTGAGGTGAATTTGATATAAGTAAACAAAATGTTAACACAAACAAGAATATTTAAAATATGATAAAAACTATAAAAACAAAGATTGCAAGGATGGAAACATGTTTTTATCACTTGTAGGTCAGCACAGCTCCATGTCTGATTCAGACTTTATGAAAAGCGCGGGACCCACCAGCAGGGCCATCGAAAGCTGTTCATCTCCAATTCCCAGAATGGAGCTGCTAAGTCCCTCCAAGGGGAAGGACCGCTCACAGAACGTCACAGAGAAGGTCACACAGGTACAGGGTCGAAAACCTCACATGAGCGTTAACTGTGTCAGAGCGATAGTTTTCTTTTCAGGCTGGTATTCATCCACAAATTCAGTCTGTGACTAGTAACCCTGATTTATTCAGGAACGGCCAGGTTCATCAGTCATTAAAAAACACTCATCGTGATATATTAGAATATTGCCATGATTAAAAACCTGTTAATTAACTTGCTAGTGGAAAAATCAGTAGAATGTTTGGTGGCAGGATGTTTTCCTCCTGGGTGTGAAAAGCAGAGTTAGATTGACCTACTGTTTGTGCGGCTACAGCCCTGAGGCCTGATGTTCTGCATCACTGCCTTTATGGGATTGTGTGTGGTATGTGTGAAGTAAATGCAGAGAAGTGTCTGTGACCTTGCCGCACGGGGTCACACGTTGATCCCTTCCTGTCTGTCTATCTGGAAATCTGTCACTTAACACATCTGTTTACCTACTGTATCTATCTGATAGAGTATCTCTATGAAATGACACTGAGATTCACCAGGGCACCAAATATTTATTTTATATTGGGCTAAAGAGAACAAGGGGATGGTGGCGTCACATGAACTCAGCTGTGTGTGACGCCCAACTCATCGTTACACCATCCCAGCCCACCAGCATCCTGCACTTAGTCAGTGTGTTGCTGTTGTTGATCACAGCACACTGGTGGGTTAGCTTTGGCCAAGGATATATATGGAAATAACTTCCAGGACATAATCTGTACCCAAATCTCTTCTGGGACTTACCAATGACAGGATGGTCAAGGATTTGTTGGACCTACAAGGTCACAAAACCAGAACTTGCAGCCTCCACCCAGAGCTTGGTCAAAGCAGTACGTCTTCTAGAAAGGTCTGTTGATTAACCTTAGAGAGAAAGCTGAAATAGAATTGTTGCTTGTTTCACTTTTTCTTTCTGCTTTAACGTTGACATGTACAGTTTTGTTGTTTTGTTAATGAAAAACTGTTATTTATCCCCTGAGAAATCAAATCTTTTTACCAAAATACAAGAAAATAAAGTTCATATTTTCTTATCGATGGTGCATAATTAGATTAAGCATACCTGTTTTTGTAATAATTTTATGCATAGGTACTTTCTTTGGAGTCTGATGTACTGCCTGAATACAAACTCCAGGTGCCAGAGACAACGTGGTGGATCTTACTTCACTACAGCCTCTTCAAGGCCTTTTGGGACTGGATTATTCTCCTCCTGGTCCTCTACACAGCTGTTTTCACTCCTTTCTCTGCTGCCTTCCTCTTGGATGAGCACAGGGATTTACATCAAAAGAGTTGTGGTTACACATGTAACCCTCTCAATGTTGTGGATCTACTGGTGGACGTGTTGTTTATTGTGGATATCGTCATCAACCTTCGGACAACATATGTGGATCAAAACGACGAGGTGGTCACACAACCAAGCCGGATAGCAAAGCACTATATCAAAGGCTGGTTCCCTATCGATCTGTTCGCAGCGATCCCTTTTGACCTTCTAATTTTGAGATCTGGCTCTGATGAGGTAAAAAAAAATGTCTGCAAAAATGTCTTGTATTGTAAGAACTCCAGCTGACATTGTTTGCATGATTATTCTTTAAGCATTTTTTCGAAATAGTTGTAATGTAAAGTGTCACAACCTCTAAAATGATTTCTGTTTTGGTTTTCTACACACGTTGTATTCAATGGCCATTTCCCTGCTTAACACATTCTTCCCTGTTGTTAATGGACCCTGAAGATGGCAACCCTAACAAGCCTGTTGAAAACAGCTCGGCTGCTGCGATTGGTGCGTGTGGCAAGAAAACTGGACCGATATTCTGAATATGGGGCTGCTGTCCTCTTCTTACTCATGTGCACTTTTGTGCTCATTGCCCACTGGCTAGCTTGCATTTGGTATGCCATTGGCTACGTTGAGAGGCCATATACGGAAACTGGTTGGCTGGACAACCTGGCCGAACAACTAGGAAAGGCATACAACGACAGTGACTTCACCTCCGGTCCATCGGTCAAGGACAAGTATGTCACTGCTCTGTACTTCACCTTGAGCAGTTTGACGAGTGTGGGGTTCGGTAATGTTTCTCCAAACACCAACTCTGAGAAGATCTTCTCCATCTGCGTCATGGTCATTGGCTGTGAGTTGAATGACACAGTTAGGGACTTTGTGACAATTAATGGTTTAGTGAGTCAAGCCTGTTATATGTGTCACCATTATTAATATTTTGTCTATCTTTGCCCAAAATTACAACAGTGTGTCAACTCACCATTAACTCAAAATAGTGGTTTATATTGATATATACCCTCCCCCTTTTCTGCCTCCCCTCTCCCTAATAATTTCTGCACAGTGCATTAAATTACAGAGCATAAACTCTTAACTCACGTTTAGGATTTCTAGCAAATATTACAACCAAAATTACACAATCACCAAAGTCTTACTCTGGTATCTCTTTTTTTGTTTTGCTTATGTCTTAGCTCTGATGTACGCCAGCATATTTGGGAATGTGTCTGCCATCATCCAACGACTGTACACAGGTACAACTCGTTACCACACCCAGATGCTGCGAGTGAAAGAGTTCATCCGCTTTCACCAAATCCCGGGTGGCCTTCGCCAAAGGCTGGAGGAGTACTTTCAGCATGCCTGGTCCTACACAAATGGCATTGACATGAATGCTGTAAGAAGTTAGAGGCGCATTACATCTGTAACATTTCATGGTTCTTCAGTGATTTGCCTATGAGTTTGTTTTCATATATTCAGGTGTTAAAGGGATTCCCAGAGTCTTTGCAGGCAGATATCTGTCTGCACTTGAACCGATCACTGCTGCAGAACTGTAAGGCCTTCTGTGGAGGCAGTCAAGCCTGTCTACGTGCCTTGGCTGTGAGGTTCAAGACAGTCCACGTTCCCCCAGGAGATACTCTGATACACTATGGAGACATTCTGGACTCCCTCTTCTTTATTGCTCGTGGTTCCATCCACGTCATTAGGGATGATGTGGTGGTAGCAATATTAGGTGAAGCATCTCATAATAATGTGACTCTTAAAATGCTCACACTTTAGAAACATAATGTACTGAACTAATAAGTATTCACGGTCTTGCAGAAAAGAATGACGTCTTTGGCGAGCATATCCACCTGTATGATGAGCCAGGAAAGTCCAATTCAGACGTACACACCACTACTTACTGTGACCTGCATCGTATCCCAAGGGACGACCTCCTAGAGGTCCTGGATATTTACCCCAGCTTTGCAGACAACTTCTGGAGGAACCTGGAGATAACATTTGACCTCAGAGATGTATGTTTTCAGAGGGTGATACTCAGCTGTGTTGTCAAAAGAGAGTTGTTCTTGGATGGCAGCAGTATCATTTAAATAATGGTGCCTAAAGCAACAAGGCACCCTTTTTATGATGAATAAATGTTTTTCCTGTGGTCTTCAGGCTGATCAAGCACCACCAGTAGTAACAACCGATGATTCTGGTGATGACTGTGGATATCGGCACAAGCTGAGACACGGGATCCGTTCACTGGATTGTAGAATTAGGCCAGGTGAGATATGTGGTAAATCAGGCTCCCATCTGTTGTCTCCACCTGCCTGACATCTCAAATAAGATTCAGAGGTAAAGATAATGTATTTTAACTTGACTGTGGCTAAAATGCTGTCTTCTGTCAGATGGAATCGATCACGAAGACTCATACCCCGTTCAATCCCTCCGTCAACACCATTCACCTCTTGAGGCCTGCTGGGATGACCGCTGTAGCTGTGAATCCTCATGCTCCCAGTCTAGTGAAGATTTGGCCAAGACTCATGGTGCCAAAGTAGAAATTTATCCTCCTGAAGATACCAGGCGGGACTACCCCGCCTCTGTAGTGCAGCTGCTACCCACAAGTGGTGCCTCGGTGGGGAGGGAAGCAGTGCTAGACAGAGGCCACCAGGGTAAATGAGTATGAGTCTTAACTGTAGGGCATGGAAAATAGTTTGTGGGTTGCTTCAATGTTTAGCTTGATTTTTTTGGACTGCTGTTGTTTTCCTTTATGAACCTATGCAGGAATATTGGCCATATGAATATATGTAGTTTCCATTGTCAAAACAGGATGCTTTGTGCAAATTATAAGGTCATACATACAAGTTTAATGCTTTTATCACAACATAACATGACTCCACAGAGCCTATATTGGTAAGAAAGAATAAGGTGCCTTTAAAACATTGTATTTCTCCTGGATGCCAATTTGGATCCTGTTGAAATGGCTAAACATCTTTCTTCAAATTTCTCATCTTCGCACTTTCCTCAGCTGCATCTTTGAATGTACCGGGAATGTATCAGTACTGGCCAGACAGACAGTCGCAGTTTTCCAATCGTGCATGGAGATCATCTTCAGTCCGCAACGCATACCACCCACCGCCATTCACAGAAGATCGTCCCAGTGAGCTAGAGTCTCGACTTGAAATTTTACATTCACAGCTCAACAGGTGAATTTACTGTTCACTTTAAACTTCGTTGCTTTCATTCCCCCTGTGTTAATGTATATTTATAAATATTATATTCGGTTGGAAAGGTGTAATAACGTCAATTCAAGAATTCAATGTTTAGGCAAAAAGAGGTCAGAAATGCCCATAACCACATTTCTCAGGTAAAATAAGTTTGACAGGTAACAAGATAGTACACCTTTAAGATTTATTAAGATCCTTCTGCTGTCAATAAAATGCCATCAGAACCTAACACTGCTTAATTGTTTCACTGAATACTAATATCATATTTTCTGTCATATCTAATCTTTTCTCTAAGGATAGATTAAGATTGTTGGATGCTGTTACTGTTGTGCTTTGTCAGTTTACCAAATTGCTACAACATCTAAAAAATCTTTTTATTGTTGATTTCCAGACTAGAGACTCGCATGACAGCTGACATTAATGTGATTCTCCAGCTTCTCCAGAGGCAAATTGCTCCTGTACCTCCTGCATACAGCACTGTATCATCTAGCACCCTTCCCACTGACTCACCCAGCATGTACGGGACTGGGACACCAGTGCTACACAGCATGTATCCCATTTCCCCCATAGAGATGGGGGACAGCCGGACACCCACACAGGTATGGGACAATATAAGATCAGTTCCGGTCAGTTGTGTGTTTGCTGCTTAATTAAGTAACAAAAATAAAAAAGAAATTTGATTTCTGTACTCTAGAGCTCCACCCAGATAGACCTTAACATCACTAAGAAGTCCCAGGAGTCACTGTCCAGCGGTATCCATGTGACTGTGACATCAGACGACACTATGTTCATGACGGTCACTCCTGAAACTGAGACCCACACAGACTTGACTCCACAGCTGGCTCAGCCGTCAGTCAAATCCTCCATTATGGAGAACCCCAGGATGTGCAGGACCTTTCGCTATCCCTCATTACCGGGGAACCTGGACATCCCCTCAGGACTTTCTGAAATCCAGAAACATCTCTCTGACCCTGTGTTGCCCATCACCTGAAGTTCTTTGATTTAGAGTTTTTGTGGCAGCAAGCAGGACATTGAAGATTTGAATGCACTGCTAATTACAGACTCTTGGTAGGAGTCTACGGCACAGGATTAAACCGAGTCAGTGGTGACTGCAACAAAATGATCTGACTTTAAAGAACAGTGGTTGCTAATTTAGAGTATGTGTGATAATTGCATACTACTGTCTTGTTCTGTTGTGTGCCAGCCCTGCTCTGTCCCTAATCTGTCAAATTTAATTAACCCTAACCCAGTCCTGTCAAAATCCTGAACTTTCCTTGCTGACTAGTTCAGAGCTTCTTCCTACAGACTACAGCCTGACAAAGTCAAAGACAAGATTGATCTCTATGGTAAATACGAATCTGCAGAAACCAGGGCCACAAATGCACCACCTATGACAGTTGAATGTAAATAAGTCCAATCCAACACTAATTTAGCTTTAGGTGACTGACGATATTTCACTTGGTAACTAACTTCTAAAAATACATACCATAACAAATGAGCTTATTTAGCGTTTTCAAGCGAGTCAGCTAAGTCTAAATAAAGATTTGTGCCACAATGTCAAACCCATTTAGGAAAAGCTGATATCAGTAGTTGGCCTCATAATTCTTTAACTAAAACACATCACAAGTCACTGAATTATGAGCAAAGCACACAACTACGTGAAGTTGTCATGAAGCTAATGCAAACATGAACTGAATGTTGTCCTTTGTAAACAAAGAGTTTGTATTTTCACTCCTACTCCCGCTGAGAATGTTTCTCTGTTACTTTATGCTTTTTTTCTTACTGGTGTCACAGTTTAGACTCAGACGATTTCCAGAGAGTTGTTGTAGCATATAGTAATCCATCCTTCCACTGGACATTACAGTATCTGCTGGATGTCCTAAATTAGAGTCTGGTGGTCATCCGTTAAACAGAGCGGAAGGCAGCAGGTTTTATTTAAAATGACTGTTACTAATTATCACATGCTGTGGTGATACGGTGATATATTCTTTTAGGACAGAAAACATCAGAATTTAGACAAATAATAAGACTTTAAATCGACAATATAGTACCTATAGTACTTACTACTTATGTGTATGATTTTCTGAAGGAAAAGTCTGAGACAAAACACACCTCATCCCAACATTTTTCTCCACCTTTTCACAATAATAAACTATATAAAAATTGTTTACCAGCACAACGTTGTGATACATTTATGTGTGGCTAACTAATGTACAGCCACTAATGTACTTTTACTCATACCTCCAGACAAGTACTGATGATGGTAACTATTGACGCAGACCCTGTAATTGTTGAGTCTGGCCACTGGAGTGCAGACCATACGAACATCCAAGGTGAAGACCTCAGAATAGGCTACTTTGTGTCTCAGTGAAACATTTACAGAAATACATGAAAAAACAAAAAGATTTTCTGATTCTGAAACAAACAAAGTCCAAAGAGAGCAGCACTAAACTCCAGGCTGTCCATCGCCATTGTAGCCAGGTAGTTTTTGGTCTGCTTATACCAGCTGAGTTGGAGCAGAGGGTGGTGCTGTGGGACGTCATCGTTGATGTGTTTTAGGTGACGCAGGGTAAATATATGGACTGAGCTTTCTGTTCCCGCTGAGGCAAACATATCTCTGCCACCACCCGCTCGGCTGGAAGAAATGTCGTACTGCAAGGGTTAGGGTTAGGGTTAGGTGACATTTTATTAGCCACAGATTACAGATCATACACTTGTTACTCACAATGACATGACCTGACAGCAAACTTACTCTTCCCAGGACCTGTGCAGTCTTAAAATCAATTAACACTAACACAACACTGTTGAATTCGATAGATTGAAAGCTTTTCTGTCCACTGTCCAAACCAGGAATACATATGTGTGTAAAATTAACATGGAGCGCTGGAAGATGTGCATAATAAGTCGGCAACCATGGCGACCTGGAGAAATAGTATGATGATGACACGAGTATCTTATACACAAACGGCACAGCAAGTAGTTTTGGGTAAAAAAGCAAATTAAAGTATCACTACAGATGATATGCTCCCCAGCTGAGCTCAACAAAGAGCTGTCTTTAGATAAATGTGATTTTGAACACACAATCCTCTTGAAATTCCCTGCTGTGATTTCCACCCTTTTGTATTAAAGCAGGTAGAAGAGTCAGGTGTTTGTCTGCACCGTGAACTTATCAGTGTTGATCATAACACTGAGCAGCAGACTGTGAACTGTGCTCCTTCTTCCTCTCAGCTTCTCTTCTGTGATTAACCTCAGCAGTGACAATACATCTGTAGTAATAAACCTGACACGTAATTTGACTGTAATATAAAGTATGTCATTCTAATTGTTTTTCCACTTACTGAAACAACATTTGTGTCAACCAATCATACTGGGTGTTAGGATTGGATCAGTGATGAATGACCTATGATTTAAATTTGAATTCTCTTTAGGAGACCTGTTATGATTGATGACAACATTGAACAACATTGGTGAACCTGTGATTTTTCTTCTAGTGTCAGGTTAGAATTAAAATTGACCCAATGGAGACACTGACTGAGTGAAAACACATAAAACACTAGTCTGTCTGTCACTTCCCTGGATCTGCTGTTTTTCATAAATATATTACTTGCAAAACTGCCACTGACACCAGGTCATGAATATATATTCAATGTCTAAATATAAACAGCTCTGGCAGATATTTTACACTGTGTAGGAGGAAACAAGATACTGTAGAGTCACATAAAAGGTATGTTTATGTAATTATTTAATAATCAAATGTTAAGTCATCAGTGTTTTTTACATGTGACAATGATGTTTGACATTTGTTTGTGAAGCTATTTTTCATGCTCTACAGTATTATTATTATTATTATGTGTCTCTCAGGTCTTTTAGTCTCCACACGGCTCAGCAACGTTGCATGAGATGTATCCTGACTCCAAGCTTCTCTCCAACAGTTCTGACACACATGTTTTTTTGTGGGAACAATTCGACTTTGACATGTGTAAAGGTATAGGCCTGGAGGAGGGAGGCTATTTTTGGGGTTTTTCTGCAACACTGTGCTTCGCTTTGGGTTTTCCTGCGTCTGTTGCAATCCTCTGGGAGATGCTTAAAAGACACAAACGAGGAACTCCTATCACACAGAATGATTTTTTCATAGTAAATCTCACCATCATGGATGCCGTCTTCTTGGTCTCCATTCCACTTGGTTTATTAAATACCTTTGTCTTGAAGAAATGGGAGATTGAAGCTGTTTGGACAGGTATCTATGCCTTAAACCAATGTGGGAGACCCCTCCTGATGGCCTGCGTCTGTCTGGACTGTTACCTTGCTGTGGTTCATCCAATCGTCTATTATAAGAGAAAGAGTCTGATGCCGAGGGTGGTCATGGCTGTCATTGTTTGGATTTTGACAGTTGCCATTGCTGTTCTATACCTTCTTTTTTTCAAGTCATACTTTAGCATAATTTCCTATGTGCCATATGAAATTGCCATGGTAATAATTGGAATCTGCGATAGTTTCATCCTGTATAAATTAATGAAGACTCACTCTGGCACCGCAGACATCCACCCGCAGAAGAAGAAATCCATTCAGATCCTCATCAACAGCCTGGTCATGACAGTCATCTCGTACCTTCCTCCAGTTATCCTGTATCTAGCTGGAAGCTCCATAATTACGCGTTTTAAAGTTTTTATATGTACCATTGGAATTCCTATTAGCATTACATCCACTTTAGGATCTGCTATCATGCCAATTCTTTACCTAATTAATATTGGGAAATTGGACTGTTTCAGGTGTGGATGCTGCAGAAAGACCTAACTTGTGCTTCCTCTTCTCTTTCCTATCAACTTTTGCTTCTCTTGCAAAAGTAGGTTCTGTAGATAATTTTGTTTTTCAGTCAGCAGAGATTTGTTAGAAAGTTTAAATGCTCCTGAATACAATTTATATCATTTGTCTGCCTCAAGTAAAAACTTATTCATATTCTATTATTCATTGGTGTGTTCAGAAAACAGGAGATGTCTCCTTATTGGTTGTATATGTGATATAGAACACACTTTAAAATCTCTTTCCTTGAAAACATACTTTTATATTAATATGATCCATCTGGATGCCATGCATGTGTAACCCACATCTGAAATCTTCTGACTATGAGACGTACTTCTCTGTTTATTTGTGCAATTAACCAGAAAATCCAGCAAGTAAAAGCTTTATAGAATTTTTGCAGCCTGCACAAAGACATAAATCATAATCAAACATGAGGCTTTTCTGAAAAAGATAGATCTGTTTGGCTTGATTCTTATGTTTTTTGCTTCTCTGTGCAATTGCAAAAATGTTAAATGCTTGAATATATGAAATAATGAATAAATAGAGCTATAACAGGAAATGCCATGAAAAATAAACTTTCTGTATAGAAAACATTTTGTTATAGCACAAAAATTAAATACAGTTCACAAAATCCCAGCTATACATTCTTTTCAGACTGTTACATCAAACATCATTCCTGGATTGCTCTTCTGTAGCAGAGGCATTACTGTACACCCTGCAGACTGCAATTTCAGGATGGGTATTACTAAAAAAACCTTTACACTGTGAGGAGCGATGGATGGTCATGGAGAAGCATCTCTTACCACAAATGACACCTCGACGAGTTCAGGGATGATCTGTGATTGCCTTCACCTGAAATAAAACAGAAATTCAAAAGGGGGCCTTTGTAGCATCACAGATAATTTTCCAATTCATTATTTCTCACAAGCCGGACTCTCTTTAACATTCAGCCTAGCTTACGGATATCGCCATAGGTTTAGTTAATGTCTGCTAACATTCATTCAACGTCATTTACTGAACTGTCAAGTGAAAATTTTGCATTAATTTAACTAAAGATACAAAATATGTCAGGATGAATTTTGGGTAAAGGTCTAAAGAATTCTTTACATGAAAACATGAGCGGCCTGGTAGCTCAAGGGGTTAAGCGTCAGACTGGGATGCAGAAGGTTGTGGGCTCGAACCCCGTCTGACTCCTAGTCCAGCCCCTACCAGGTGTGTCCCTGAGCCAGACACCCAGCGCTAGCTCCTCATAAGTCGCTTTGGATAAAAGCGTCTGCCAAGCAAAGTAAAGTAAGTAAAGAAAACTCATTAAATTGTTCTGGAAGCCTAAAACAAACAAAAAAGTAAGAGAACTAAATCTTTCTTTAAAAATCACTGCATTTTGGATTTTTTTTGTTAGAATTCATAATGTTGGCAAAGAATTTCATACAAAAACTATTTCTCCATAAAAATAAAATATATATATATATAATTTGTATCATACATTATTATTGAATGTTATAAAACATTCAATAAAATAGTTATTATTAGTGTCCTAACGCAACTGTAAATATTCGCAGGAAAGGTACAAAAGGCATGTTACAGACATTTAATTTTATTAAACCTTCAGCACACTCATGTTAGTTAACTGTTCTTTCCTACCTGTTTGGATAAACATCTGAAGCCGACTGATACTTTCATACATCTTAACACAAACAAACACAAAACAACCGTTTGCTTTTTCCAGTCAGAAAACTGAACAGTATGAATGTTACCAACCGACCATAACCAGTGCCACCAGTCAGGCTGGTTTTAGTACAACAATATGTTTTTATATTGAAACAACTGTGTAAAAATCAATAGACAACTAAAAAACAGTTACATTATACTGCCACTTGTCTCTAAGATACCTTGGTAATGTGTAGGCTCCAATAAACATCGGAAAATAAGCAATTCATACAAAAAGGACATGAAAGTGTAAACACCAGTTCATTTTGTTGATTGTATATAAAGGTGCATGACATGGTCTCATAATAACCAGGAAAAATATTCAGCTGCGTGTCGTGCAAGAACATTGTTGATATCCTGCAAAAACTTGTATCTCCAGCAGATGTGATTTTTTTTTTTATAGCAACCAATACCTTCCCTGAATGCCTATAATTTGTCACAGATTACAGCCCAAAGTTTTGTTACGGAGATTTTAGAGGATTCAATTGAGCGATTAGTTAATATAAAAAAATAAGGGGTTCAATCTTTTCAAAATACCACAGATTTTATGCAAGAATGTACTTAAGTCTCTAGTCTGCAGAAAAAATGTTGCTGTCAAGATTCCACCTGACTACTACGATGCATATAATGGGGTGTCATTCCAAAACACTATTTCCTTTATATATGCTATAAACACAAAAAACTGTAATATCAATCTTATTTTTAAAAACAATTACATTCTAAACTTAAAATTTCAGTATACAAAAGTTGCAGGTATTAAAATATAGTCTTTATTTAAACGTGTTTTATAAAAACACGTGTTTAATCTAAGAATTGTATTATTTAATTTTAGATGTATCTTTAAAGATCATATTCTGAAACAAAACTCTTCAAAACCCGTATAAGAACATCAAAATAAAAGTTAATTTGCCAAAGACAGTTAGAGTGAAGCTGACATGATGATGTGAAGGCAGTACACAAACTGTAAACAAACAATGATGACCAGGCGTGCTCCTCTTTACTGCGGGTATAACCTTTAAAAGATATTCCACATCTCAGACAGGTTTTTCTTTTTAAAAAAATGCTCAACTTAAAAACACAGAAGTAGCTGGATGATATTCTGCTCGCTTTTCAAAGCTGTGAAAACATCAGTCACCAGGACATGCAAGTTTGGTGAGCATTGTCTTTAGCAAGGACATAGAAGTCAAACAATGGCTTCATTGACTTGGTTTTGCCCTCCCCCAGCCCATCACCAGTTAACTTGGAAAAAGCTGTCTTAAAAAATGCTGTTGATATTAACTGGGGTGCCACTGTGTTGCCACCGAGTGGAATTTCAGATATGCACTGATTATCCAAAAGGAGCGGAGCAACATTTGCTAGCTTAGCTTACAACTACCGAAACAGCAGATCTGCTCATTGTTGCATACGAGGGAAACAAACACATGCATATGTACATGCAGATTCTTCACTTCTTGTGTAATATATTTACTAATAGCTTGAAGTGCTGTCTTGCACAGTCAAAGGCTCATTGTGGTAGCTCAGGCTTCCGGATGCATACAGTTTCCCAACACGTAGTGCTTTTGCATCTAAAATGTGATTAATCTGTCTAATTTTCTCAAAAAAAAGGTCATTCCCTGAAAATCGGTTTCTTCCTTAATTGCTTATTAGTTATGTCTTTATAATAAACATAAATTCAAAGAGTCACTGCATGTCATCCACCACAGCCATGGACACTAACAACCACATGCATTAGTGTGGCACAATGGCTCTGTCTTCTCCATACAGGATGCCTTTCTTTCAGAGAGCATGTCCACTGGCCAGATGGGCTGCAGGGCCGTCTCTGGCCTAAACAAAATGGCTTTGATTGTACTCAAGGCTCCCATCAGGTCCAGGAGAAAGTGACCAGAATACTAAACGTCATCTTCAATGCATATCATGGTACGTAGAACAAAACATTTTTCTCAGCTCTACTCAGCTTAGGATGATGGAAGTGAAAGAAATGCCTCAGATGTAGAAACAACATTATTTTTGTACCAAGATAAACTCCAAGTACTGAGTCAAGAGGCTGAATAAATGTGTTTTGGGCACTGAATAGCCACAGATTGCTGTGAAAGCAAGACAGGAATCGAAATCATGCCATGGACACCAGATTAATGCTACACTGTGTTAAGGCATGTCATAAATGATGGTAGTTTTTAGTTGATGACACCCTCAACTGGTTTGAATTCAGGTGTTTCACTCTATGCTGAGAGAAGAGTCAGTTCCACGTGTACATATTAGTCCTCATATCAAACACACACACTTAGCTCCTCTCTGTCACACAAATATTAATTTCTCTCAGGAGAACCCAATCTGTAACTCCTCTTCTGTTCATCACATTATTCTTGTCCCACTCCTCAAGTATGTCCACTCCAGGTATCCACTAGTCCCAGATACTCTGGATTCTCTGCAGTTGGGGTCACGAACCCATTCACATGTCTGGGTGCTCCTGCATCTCTCTCTAGTGCCGTGGGCCCATCTACTGCTGCAGCCCCAGCTTTAGCCACAAGGTCCAAGTAATATGGGTTGTCAAAGGCTGACAAAGGGGACACCCTGGAGCTTATGGGGACCAGGTATTCTGGGTTCTCTACACTGTGACCGGAGCTCAGGCCATTAGGGAGGCGCCTGTCAACTCTGGAGCCTTTACGAGGCAGTGTAGTGGGCCGCTCTGGGATCCCTGGCCTGAAATTCTGGATCTCCTGGTTAACGTACTCTGAATAGGCAGAGGAAGGGAGAACAGGATTAATTTAATGTCATACACTTTCTTTTGTTTTATAAAAAAGTTGTGGACAGAACTAACCACCCACCTGGCAACGCATGGACTTGATTATAACCATGACTCTTTCTGGGCAGTGAGTGATGAAGGTGACGAGGATGATAAAAACCATTTGGTCCATCAGTTTCCAGATCATCCTGGCTCCCATTGGGGTTGGTGGGGTCTTTGCTGTAGCGTCCAGGACTGGCAGGGGGAAGTGAAGTGTCATCTGGAGGCACATCCAAGAAGACAGAGTCTGACTGGTCCCCAGCTGAGGTGCTGCGAGCCAGCAATGGGTATAGAGAAGTAAATAGGCCATTTGAGGTGCTGACTCCCATTGATTGAGTCGGGTACTGGCTACGGTTGAGCGTACTCAGCGAGGAGCACATGGTACGAGGACCAACAGCAATGGACGGGTCGACATCGAGGCCTTGATCTCTGCTCTGTTGCAGTAAAAGTAAAGATACACGATTAATATAAAAAAGACAATGTAAAACAAATCATCAAACAGTTTGTGGCTGGTTTGAAATCCATTTTAAATCCACTTATTTGTGTGTCTCAGTCTAAGATCATGCAGCTTAACTATCTAACTTTGGTTAGTTCAAATCAAAAAGCTGAAGTCAAAATCATTGTTATCTCCCACTGACCCTGTAGGATTGGTGCCTGGATGGCCCGTTGCTTTGAGCCCCGTCTCCTTGAGTCCTAGGGAAGTGATTTGGCTGAGGCACCAGATACTCCTCAGCATCTAGTAGTTCCCTTAAATTGTTCCCTTCCTCCTCCATTAGTGTCCGGTAGAACTGGCTGTCCACTGGGCTGGACATGCTCATCTGATCATCGTTCTAGAGACAAACACAGTCTCTTTAACCAGGGCATATATATTATTCAGGGGACATCATGGTAACACATTAAATTAAAGATGCAGACATCAAAAGACCATTTTCAGACATGATTCCATCACAGTCAGAACACGGGTACACATACCTGAATGACTATATAGCGAGTTGGGTCTCTAGCCATAGCACTAAATTCTTGGACCAGATCTTTGAACTTTGGTCTGCTGTCGGGATCAATCATCCAACCTGCCATCCAAACATAAAACCGGGATCAGGAGGTCATCTTTTTTATGACCAAAGACAAAATTAAATCCAACACTTAAACTTTGCATAAACAGACAAAATGTAAAAGCAATGCTGCCTTTATAAACACAAGTACTGACATTTGACCATAATCATGTAGACGTCGATGGTACAGATGAGGGGCTGAGGAAGCCGCTCCCCCCCCTCCAAAACATCTGGGATCTCCCTCGCTGGAATCATGTCGTACGGTTTAGCACCGAAGGTCATCAGCTCCCAAACCGTCACCCCTGAAGTAAAATGTGTGGTTAAAGTAGCACAATTTCTAATCCAAACTTCAGCTTCAGCCTAAATTACACAGTTTACACTAGAAATCAGTTGTACGGACCGTAGCTCCAGACGTCACTTTGATGTGTGAACTTCCTGTGCAGGATTGACTCTAGGGCCATCCATTTAATGGGAACCTGGAAACACAGATATACAAGTCAAATGAAAATATGTAATTCATAAATAACCTGGTTAATTAATAACTGTCAATATCATCAGTCCAGTCACTCTTAATGTCCCATCTTACCTTCCCTCCATCAGCATGATATTCAGTCTCGTCAATGTCGAGCAGACGGGCCAGGCCAAAATCAGTGATCTTCACATGACTTGGGTTCTTTACCAGAACATTGCGAGCAGCCAAATCTCTGTGGACGAGCCGGACCTCTTCTAGGTAATTCATCCCCTACACCAACGCACATACGCACACACAAACAAACCAATGTGTCCACAAATATACTGATACATACTGATACCAATTTTCAAAGGAAAAACGAGATGAGAACACCTGTACATCTTCTACTACAAGCAGTAGTACAAGTCATGATACCTTGTTTCTTGTTAACACGTACCTTGGCGATTTGGACACACCAATTGAGGAGGTACTGGGAGCCGATATGATCCTTGTTCTCCCTGACATATTCAAGGAGGCAGCCGTATGGCATCAGCTGAGTGACCAGCTGTACTGTGGAGGTCAGACAAATCCCCAAGAGACGACACACATACGGGCTAGCGACTCCTGCCATCACATAGGCCTCCTGAGGAACCGGCAGAAAAATGAGTTATAGAAGGAGCGGATGCAGACTGTGTCTACTGTAAATGCTCTGCTGATGTGCAAGCATGCGTTTCAAATTTGTACTCACATCAAGAATTTCTTTATTGGCCTTTGGAGACGTGTTCTCTCGTAACACCTTAATAGCCACTGGTATTTTCACATTTTCCCCATCAGGAGCCCACACTCCCTGAAACAGTTACTAGCTCTAAATATCTGCATAAAGATGCTGTTTTTGTGCATAAAAAGAAGACTATGCCTACCTTGTAAACAGTACCAAAGGCTCCTGCACCCAGAACCCTTAGTTTTTTCAACTCAGTCTCCTTCAGAATACGGATCTGAGCCTGATTGGGTGATGCACCGCTGGGTGTTAGAGGTTCCACCAGCTGTACACATGAAGGAAACAAATCAATAAGTACTTAATCACACCAATTCAACAACCAAGAGGAACACAATAATTAATATCTGGTGTCATTTATATTAAGCTTTCAGCTTACAGGAAATTAATTGTTTCACCTATATCAATTCAAACGTGACAGTACCCACCTCATGTTCCTGCAGGATTCTTCTCATCGTCTCCTTTCTCTTCATCTTCTTCTGCCTCCTGAGGTAGAAGACCAGCAGGGCCAGCAGGATGAAGAAGAGCACCACCCCACCCACTGCAGCTGCAATGGTTGTACCCGGTCTGAACATAAACAAAGGGTTCAGTTCCTTTTCCTTAAAAATAGCTGACTAACAACCAAACTAACTTTCACAGACAGTCAACTCACCCTGTCCTGATGTCAATGGGGCAGCCTCTCTCATCCATCACAGTGCAGCTGAGACAGAGAAGCAGGTTGTGAAATTGTTCTCACAGTGTGTGCAATGTACAGTCGTATTACTGTGTTTGCAATCTATAGTCACTCACGACAGCGAGCAGTTGGTGTTGCAGGGCAGACAGTGTTTTGTAGCATTGCTGTACTTCCACACAGTTTGCTGATCCCCTTTGACACCACTGGGACAATGGTCCACACAAAACCTACCATCCTGGTAATTATGACACTCAGTGCAATGTTCTGCACCCTGAAAACACAGAGAGTATCATCCAATTACTGTTATACCCATACACATCAGGCATATCTACATGGTTACACTTGTGTATAAATCACTTGTACAAATGTACACAGAAATAAAAAGTAACCCAGCTGGCACTGGACGTTGCAGTTAAATGGTATGAATTAGATTCCAGAAACAATATAAATCTGACAAAAAGAATGTAGACATATTCACTAGTAAAAAGATTTTGACAGAGGCTATTTTTTTGCAATTTGGTAATGACCTGGAGGATTTTCACATTGTTTTCTACTATTGATTGAACAAATTTAAAGTGCAGCTGGTGGGATAGGCGTCACATTTTTAAAAGCTTAATCTGGAATAAAATCTTTCAAATAATCCCCTTCAGCGCTGCATGCTCAGAAACATCATGACATATCTTACTGGGCCATGACAGGAGGTGGAACCATTGAGTGGCCGACACTGTGGGTGACAGGAAATGCATTTAGATCCATCCGTGTATTCGCGCATAGACCTGCAAAACAAGCACATAACATCCCATAAAGCACCTGCTAGTGTCATAAAGACTTTATAGAGAGTTAAAAAGCCTTCAGATTTAATTATTGTCCCTACTATTATCATTTCACACAGTCTTCCAATCCAGGTTGGCTGTACGGTATGTATGCACAGGTAACATGTACCATCTTATAGGTTTAGTAAATATTTTATTTACTGGAGAACTTGTTTTGGCATTACGACACACAGTATACTTGATTAATTGTATTATTATCAGTTGGCTCTTTATTGATTTAGAGCCACCACACCCCAACCAAACACACACATATTCTTACCCCTGATAAATGTCACACTGCTCTACGCACTCAGTGCCACGTTGGAAAGTTTTGCAGAACACACACTGACTGGGGCCCGGGCCCCAACAGCCCCCTTCACAGAGCGAGTGACAAACGTGGCCCTCTGCCTCTGAAAACACAAACAAAAACAGCAGAGCATGATCTAGACTACAAGTTACAAGTAAGTGCAAGTATAAATCTGAATCAGTGTTAAATGTGAAAAGGACAGAGCAGACACGCAGCCCTATTTACCATAAACCTACCGCAGACTTTGGGATCCTGGTTTTTGGTGACAATGCGGTGGGGTCCCTGGGTGGGATGAAGGATACTGTGCCAGGGTAATGAACTGGTGTAGCACAGCTGGGAGTTGTTATGTAAGAGGACCAAACCTCCACTGACGCTGCGTAGTGAACGCAACCCAAGAGACTGGATATGTAGATTTTGGATGGCAAGTGAAAACACACCCCTAAAACAGAAGAGAGAGAGAGAGGCTGTAAGTGTCCAAAATGTATTTATGGGGTAGTTTTTTTCTTAGGTTTTCAGTAAATGTAATCACTGGCTCATGGCTCAAAAGCTGAATCACAGCAAACATTATTTTGATATTTTGAGTTAAAATCAGCAGCACACTTAACTGAAGAAAGCAGAACACTGTAGATGAGAGACAGTAAGCACTACACAGCTCTAATCACCTAACAAGAGTCCATAACAAACAAGCTGATTTGTCACTATCACCTGAGTCTACCACAAGTGAAACATCAACTGTTTTGCTGCTGTGCTGTGCGTTGAAGATTAAAGCTCCAGGGCAGGCTAATAATTAGCCTTTATAACCCTGAAAGTGCACAAACCGCCTCAGATGAACAGAGACTCACTGCTGGGAAAAAAGCCCAAACAAAGGCACATTGTGGGTAGATGGACATCTATATAGTGGCATGTAACACCACATCTACACTGATATGGAGTAAACACTTCATAGTTAGTAAATGTCATACGTGATATAAATCCAAAGGGAGTTATAATCATTACAGAGAAATCAATTACAATACAACGAGACAATGAGGGTGGTTTTGCTTTAAAAAGGCAGTTAAAAAGTCTTACTTGTAGAGCATCCTGCCTCTGATCACCTTCAGGTTCTCAAACACACTTAGGTCAGTCCACTCTTCTGGCCAAGCATCAATGTACAGATAGCCTGCACCGCAAAATCAAGCAAAGAAACATAAGAATTATCTGTAAAGAAGCTTTGTGAGGCAACATACTGCATATGGATAATGCTTTTTTAAGTTGACAACTGTATTTTCTTTTTCTGTTTAAAGCTAAAAAAAAGGTTTGATAAATGTTCAATGCCTGTAATCTCCTCGAGTTTCTTGAAGGACCTCAGCTGCTCCAGAGTCAGGCCTGAAGTGTTGGTCACAGGGTCCCTGGACAATGGTGATATAATTTACAACCTTATCATGCACCAAGAGTCAGTTTATTTATAGCTAATAATTATCTTGAATTGTTTTATTTGGAGGTGCTGTATAATAACGCATGACGTGTCTAATCGATAGTGTTTGGTTGGGTAGCAACCAAAAAAAAGTGCAAAGTATCTTTAATTTTTTCTGCATCTATATATTTTTTGTCATTTGTAATTCATCTTTTGGACAGTATATACGTTCTATATTTTGTGTGTGTGCGTGTATCTCTTACCTCGCAAAGCTCTGGGGGAGGAAGGCCAAACTACCGAAAATCTTATTACACTTGTTGAACTGCTCCACATTTGAAGATGTTACCATAGTGATGCCTTGGCTGTCCATTACTCCATTGTCCATACCCAGACCATAACACACTGCAAAACAAATCACAGAAAATACCGGCGTTTTTAAAGTTTAATATTAGTAAAGATATAAAGAACATTGAATAGCTTTGCGGTTGTAGTGTATTATTAAAAAATACAAATACAGTGGAGGAAATACTTATTTGACCCCTTGCTGATTTGTCTCAGTTTCTCTCTTTTATTTAAATTATTTTTTCATTTTTCCTTTTGATTTGCTGATCTGTCACTGTTAAAATAAACCTACCATTAAAATTATACTGTTCTGAGACGTTTCATTTCTTCAGCGAGGGGTCGCTGAAAAGAGAATTTGGAGCTACACAATAACCAGAGTAAACTTTGCCAAAAAAATGGAAAGAACAGATGAATACTGGCAGCACATTAATCCGATGAAACCAAAATACATTTGTTTGGATCAGACAGGATCCAGCAAATAGCAAGTTATAACAATAAGGTACCACAGAAACAGGTTAGTTCACTTTGTAACACAGTCAACATACAGTACGATGCATCAAAACATCAGTATGTGCAGAGCTAATCACAACTACTGAAGCACCACGTCACACACATGGAGAATGCTACAGAGCGACAAAACTGTTTTCTCATGTTTATGTTTTGGAAAGTTACTGTATAAAAACAAACTGTTTAATTTTTTTTATGCACTGAAACAAAATCTGCAAATATCTTTAACTTATCTGACAAAAGTACAAAAAAAAGGTTTTATTGACTAAGATTTTATTTAAAAAAAATTAATTTAGCATTTGCCAGTCACTGGTAACAATTGCATGATTGGGAGTTGGAGTTGGGGCGGTGCAGGGTGGGGACATGACTGCATGGATGACTTACATACGTATGAGGGCACCATATATCAGGATTCTAAGGAGATATACGCTTCCCGACTTTTGAATATTTCAGCAGGACAAAGCCAGACCTCATTATTCACATTGAACAGCAAGGCTTCATAGATGCAGATCGAGTGACTTAACTGTATAAAGGTCCAAATGTGTTTCCACTGAAAAATGTATGGCTCATCATAAAGAGACAAATTAGACAAGGGCAACCATTGTTTGGCAGCTAAAGCAAGAAGAGGCGAATTAATCAATTTTAACCATCCACAACAACCCCTCAGTTGCCAAATAATTTAAAAAAATGTATTCATATTTAGTGAGCTGTGATACACTGTGTTGACTTATGGCCAGCGTTACATTTTTCCCATGCTGATGTGCCTCTACTTCACACCAACAGGTTGTTTTCTTTTTGTGGCTGATTAAACACATGAGTTGCTTGCATGTTTAGCTTATGTAAGATGAAAGGACACAAAAATAACATCTCTACTTGTTGTCAACCAACTGCAATTTAAATTACAGAATGATAATTAGACATTTCACTTTACTTTCATTTTCACCTCTCTTCCCGAGCTTCCAGAGACTCTGCTGTGGGCATCAAACTCTAAATAAGGTTAGGTTTTGTCAAATAAATAAAGGTTAAAATTAACAAAGCTTAAAAAAATCACAGATGTTCGTTTTTTTTTTGCATTTTGCAAAAAATCCTAACTTTTCTGGAAATGGGGTTTGTAATTGTTTCCAAAGATTTTAATACACACACACACAAGACACCCACAATGATACAATGACTCCCACCTTTGGGACAGTCTTTTTCACACTTTTGACACATCTGCGTCTCATTTCCACCAGGATGGATGATAATGACCTCCTGGTTGTCTTTGGGACAAACCAAAGTGCAAGCCACTTCCATAGCCAGATAGTTATCTACAGAAAGAGAGAAAGCGTTCAGCAAGAAATATTAAAATGCCTTTGACATGATGAAATGGAAAGCTAGTAGCTTAAAGGCTAATAAATGCAGCCATGTGCAGAAAATCTTTTTTCTAACACTGTCATGATGTACTAATCTAAAGGTGCCTTAGAAGAAAACAATTAACCACAAGCTGCATTAGAATAATCTGGAATGAATAGAGTTTTATTCTAAATAAAATCTTACAAGGACACGTCTTGACACAGGTGGCTCCAAAGTTGAACTTCTTGTTTGGGTTGGGTTTAGACTGAAAGGTGGAGGAATCGTAGATATTGGGTGCAGGACAGTTATCCTTACACACGCCGCTGTCATTGAAGTGACGGCAAGCCTGAAGAGAAAGAGGAAACGTGTACTTCAGATTTTACAAGGTCTGTCTGACAATAAAATGAAACTGAACAAAAAGAAAACACATGTGCATCATTTACCAAACAGTCTGAGTCTTTGGGTCCTGTGCAGCCAGCAGCACACTGCATGTGACAGCAGTCATTGGACAGTGGACCTTTGCACCTCCGACAGCCAGATGCACATTTTTGAGTCACTTTAAACAGAAATTAACAACATTTTCAGCTGCACTGCACCTGCAGTGGACCTTTTCCATTAAAAAACTCAAAAACCATCATACTGTATAATTAGGTTAACTCACAAATCTGGCAGTCTTGTGAAGTTTCTCCCCAGCAGCCGTTCTTACATTGAGAGGAGCATTTTGGACCTGTAACAGAAGAAAAGCAGAGCTAAGGACTTGTCTCACAATTAAGCTAATTAACAAGAAACAAGGACATTAAACCTGTGAAGGGTCAGTAGTCCTGTTTTATCCCTAAAAAGTAAACTAAAAGTCAGACGCCATATAGCTGCGGTGCTAAAGACATGACTCTACATAAAGTTCTAGGGTGATCACCTAATATACAAAGTAAATAAAACAAGTGAAATTTAAGTCAACCGTATGCTCACAATTAGGGGCCCGACGCTGCAACCTGTACTGCCTGGCGTGGATGTTCTGCTCATCAAAAGTGTCATTCCAAGCGATGTTCTCTGGGTCTGGGAAGCAAAGCTGGGGGTTCCCCCAAATATACACACCACCCAACAGGATCTCTGCAGGGAGTCACACAAATTCACTTTATGGTTACGCATCGTAGTTTATGAAGAAATATGTAATGTGTAATATATATGTGAACACTTTATGTGCAAGCAAAAACAACTCAAGTCTAAGTCGAGTCAGTCAAACTGGATTAGATTGTAAACTCTGAGCTCTACTATTCTGTATTGTTACCTGTGAGGCTGCGAAGTCGCAGCGTCCTGAGCCCTTTTCCATCCAGAATATTATCCAGCACAGCCAGAGCATAGCTAGAATTGAACAACTGGCTGCCTCGGATGATCCGAAGGTTGTCCAAAGGTACCAGACTTACTGAAACATGGGCAACAAGTACATAACCCTGCACCTCCACAATGCCCTGCAGAAGAACATAGAGACAGATATACAAAAGTAATTTACAAGAGTATTTGGACACTTAGACAAAAGCAAGAAGTGAACACTAATTTTGTTTGCACCAGTCCCATCTTAAAACCACATTATTTTGAAATTGCTCACTGTAATGCCAACAGTTTACCTGTAGGAAGGAGAGGTCAACGTCTCCATGAAGGTGGGTAATTTCAAGGTTGCCATGGACGACCTGGCAGCCAGTGTAGAGCAGCCTCAGGGTCTCATAGTGGTTTTCCAGGCTGGAGGGCAGGACCAGCTTCATATCTGTACCCAGACAAACTGCAACAAAAAAAGTACACATAAAATTCTATTCACATATCTAAAAACCCCAAAACTATTACTGACTCACTTCTGACTCATCATTCTTTAGCACAAAGTTACAGAGCTCCACAGAGACACATTTCTTGCTGTGTCAGGACTCTTAATCCAGACTGATGATGGTGATCCAATAAATTTATCGCAGTAAGACGTCAAAGGCATTCATGTAAAAAGTTATAAAACCAAAAATTGGGTTTCAAAGGCATTTCAATTAATTTAAGGCCAGAGGCCATGTTTAAAAAATGTGCTTACATTCCTGTTAAGCACTGAAAAGTGAACACACCCTGTACATTATTTTGTTCACTGCAGCACCACTAAGCCAATTAATGATTTAGTCAAGCAAAACATTATATAGATTAAATTAATAGTGTGTTTCCCTATTAGCTGCAGTCCTAAGATTTTGGCCATTTTTGTGAGGTAATGAATAGGTGAGACTGAACAGACACCAATATATGTTCTGTATACACTTCTCTAAACTTAATCAGTTGTTTGTTGCACATTTAAAAGGACTAAAATGCAATTTCACCATTGTGTCACTGGGTTCACAGCGGGAGAGTTCCAGTTAAGTAATGGACTCCACATATTATGGCTGTAACAGTTTACAAGTGGCCTTGAATGGGCACTTTGAAATACAAACCACATTCCCTGCCTCTGTCTCTCTCTTAGCGTATACATTTTCCACAGTCGGTCACACACAGCATTACATTCAGGGTCATACAGTGTATCAATTCAAGGGGGCTTTTGCAGGCACATAGCTCCCATGCTTTAGCAGGCAGTCACACTGTGGACAGTCCCTCCCCTGCTGAGGTTATAAATGACTTCCTCTGGCTTCCTTTCAATAGTCAACCCACTTTAACAGATTAAAAACACCTATCTGTGTCTGGATGGAGGAAGGATCCTTGGAGGAACAGGACATGCATGCAAGTAGGAGGAGGGTGATTTATAACACAAAATCCAGAAGATATGTGTTCACATCATGATCTTATCAAGTGTTTCCTGGTCGTGGTTGAGCGCTCAGGACGGATCTTGCAAATAAGCTAGAGTAGTAAATGGGTCACAAAGTGCAAATGACATCCACGTTAAAATGTGACAGCGAGCTACTACAGTAAATGTGTCTGTTTATTTGGGCGACGCTGCCAAAAATATACACCCTGTCTATGCAGCTTGTGTCAAATATCAGATAAAATGACAAATCAATGTCTCCTTCAGTGATGGCGTCATGGAAAGGTTTTACATGTTAAACTGAGAGGGAAGTTGTGCGTTTATTCTCCAGCAGTTAAATCATTTTGAAAAGTCAGAATATCCCAACAGAAACCAGCTTCCCAAAACTCAAACTACCGCACACAAACAACACAGACAGCTACATTTGGAAGATTAGATATATGTGCCGTAACAGAAAGCACAACAGGGCTGATTTTCCATTTCTAAAAAGTGTGTATAATGCCAGTTCTCAGCTTCCTCTCCCTTTATTCACTCATTGTTTGCTCTCTAAAAGTCTCTCAGCAACGGCAATGTGTGTATGCATAGCCTTGTGAGGAGCTGCCCACCCCTTCATCCACACAGCCTAAAATACTCCATCTTTTATCACTCACTTTGCTCGGTCTGCCTGCTGTCATGTCACTGCTTTCCTGATCTAAGTTCACTCTCTCTGTGATTTTAGCACTAAGCTTGAAAGCAAATTTCCCCTCTGCTTCCCCATTTCTTGTATCCTCCTAGTGTTCCTCCGAGTTGTCCTGTGAGCTGTTGCCAAACTCCATTTGCACTCTGGAAAATGTCATTTCACAGGAATGTGTGTTTTTGGATATCTGGGTGGTGAGACACCGTGAGTGAGGAGGATCAGGAGAAACCAGAATATAAGTCAGTGTGACGATCACACAGGTCAGTGACGATGGTCTCTGTGTCCAACACACCCCCAGCATACACACACACAGACACACACAAAAACGCGCGCACACACACACACACACACACACACTTTTACATGTTCGTACTGGCTAGTCCACAGCGTTTTCATGGCTACTTGGCCCTGGAAACCTCCACTGGAGGGTGTTTAATAAGAAGAACCCAGTTTCTACTTTTCCATCTGTTGTTCATATGTTGACCATTTACTTTGCTAGTCCTACAGTGTTCAATCAATTAACATTTCTAAACAGATCGTGGTGGTCCATAGCACGTTTTATTTGTATAATATTTTGATGTCAGGGATGCAACTTATTTTTCGTACTTCCTGCAGATCATCGGCAACTGATATGTTACTCTGCTGCTTGAAACTGACAGAAAAAGCCAGCATGAAACCACACCTTTGTGTGGCAGTGTGCCAGTGAGCACAGGGAGTAAGCATGTGTGTTTAACAGAGCGCGTATGGTAGTTTAGGTCACACCAACACAACAGCAGCGATTGCTACTGCAGGAGTTCAACTGAGGCATAGAGAGGTAGCCTGCAGTGGGACACACCAGCACTCAACGTGGTCCTCTAGACCAGCCACAGTCTTCTAAAGGATTATATCCCTTTAAAGCCCAAACAAATCTAACAGGATTTTCTCTGCCAGTTCATTAGCCCTCGTACTCAACATGACAGTCCTGATTATTATTCTAAGTGTTAATCCCAGAAATGTGTCTTGCATAAACGTCTCTACAACCTCTTTGAACACATTCTTTCTTCCCCTTCGCTCGATGGCAGTGGGGTAGAAAAAAAACAGGTATTGCTCAACAGACAAGCAGAACAGGATCTGTACTGTTGTGGAGCTATGAACTTCTCACTCTGTCACACATACCTATAATCAGGAACCCACATGAACACTCAGCTCCAATCAGGATGTCTCTAGTACTATTTTGCATATTTACTAGAGTTTGAAATCATCTGCATTTTAAATGTACAATTTAATTTGAAGGCACAAACTGTCAGAACAAAAGGACAAACAGTTATTACGGTTTAAAACCTCAGAAAACCTCTAGTCCGCATGGTGCAAAACTTAATGCATATTGTTAGCAGTCATTTGGTTTATGTCCTAATTCTGAACAGCAACGTGTGTTAACTAACTTTAATTAACACTACTGATAATAAGAAATAATTTCCCTGGCATACTTATATTAATACAGGAACTGAGTAATTTCTTTATAAGTTGACAAACTGTGGTTGGACAATTGTAACATTTATCCTAAATGGTCCTTTTTTTAGTAATTACTGAAAACAAATATTATTTAAACTATAGAAAATTGGGTTAATAAATTTAAGTTTATTCAAACTGCTACTTATTCAACTTAATAAAAATACTGCAGCGCAGGTTATTATGAATATTATGAATGTGCTTTATAAACACATTGCTCTAAACTATTAAATTGCTGATTCTAATAATTGTTGATAATGACATAACTAATAATACAAACTAACAGAGACAATCACAGGCATCACAATAATTTATTTTCTTTATCTGTGTAAAAGGTGATTCTATAGGTTATTATTTGCAAAGACTTTCTGGCAATCATGATTTCATATTTGATAATAGAAAAAAAGTAAACACAGATCACCATCAATCACTAGCATCAAACCAATTACATGAGGAAAAGTTTTCCTCTTAATAAGCTCTAAGAACTGATTCACTGAATTATAGGTTTGTATCAGAGTACATACAGTAAATGCACATTGATGGTGTGTAGCCAAACACACACAAGAAATTGGAGAAAGTTTCCTGTGAGGCCAGCAAAGAGTGCCACTGGTGGCCCCTTCCTCAGCTCAGAGTAAGTTAGATCTATAACACTCAGTCTAGACTGGTGAGTCACGGCTGGCTGCACTGACCTTCCACTGAGGCCAATTCAGTAGGACTTAATCACCTCACAGTGAGTTTTGCTCAATGGTTGCATTGGAGTGTAACAAGAACATGAACACTGAGGATACTGAGGCCTCCAAAAATACACACATACACAAGTGTACTTGCATAGTGTACTCACATATTCTCACACTGGGGCTGATAGCTGATATTTTCTGTCCTAAACAACGAAGGAAAACCTTGTAACACATACACAACTGCTGACCTTTGTAATCACACACTTGTTTACTACATGATGTGCGTGTTAGCATGTGTCACTAGAGACAGAAGAACACAAACAATACCTAATAACTGAAAGTAAGACTGCTGAGATGTACTTATGCATGATGCATTGCTTAAGTAAGGGATTACAGACCAATGATAATGCTCGCCCTGAACTGATGCTTCACAGATTGACTCTCGGCTGGAATAAAGTGCACCAACCTGTTCCCACTAACAATGCAGCTGTATTTGGAAATTACTTCACCTGTGACTATTAGCTTTGTTTGCACAGTAGTGACGATGGTGGGGAGCAGCTGCTAATAAAACAACATTTTTTCGTATTATTTAGAAGTAAAGAGAATTATTCCTCAATAGACAATTGAAAAACTAAACTGTTAATGTTTTTGCTCCGTTAAAAGCCACGTGTCCTTTATCTGCAGAAAGGTTTTGATTTTTTAAATACAACATGCAATTCTCACAGATGTCAATATTTGTGCAGTTTGCCTGCACTATAAAATGCTTTTAAAAGCTTTATTGACAGCTCTGATTCCACCTAAAATATGGAAGGCAATGCAAACACTAATATAAACCAGAGCTGCACAACGGCTCGAGGTTTTAGCTGACAAATATTCTTTAACATCTAATAATGTACAAGTCTAAAAACTATTCTGGTAAGTTTATCTTACTCACGAGAATAATAAAAAGCAACAACAAATTCTTTTGAAAATAGATTATGTAAATCTATAAGGGTGAAATAATAATTTATTGTTGCAGCCGTAATGATTAGTGAAACATGTAAACACATTTCTAAACACTCAAGAGATGTTTTGAAACAATCCTAACTTGTGGCAGTAACTTGCAGCCCTGCACTTGTTCGCCTTTTCAGTTCGCTCTTGTTTTACTGGCATGCGCTCAAGCTCCAAGTGTGACAAGTGGCCCGTCTATCAGACAATGTCCTCTTTGGAGCCAGAAGTGAATAATTGACATCGTCATGATCCTTGGCGCACAATGCTCTGGCTGTTGTTTTTGTTTACGCGCAGAGCCCAACCAGCCTAACGTCCGCCTGCACGCACAGCTTAGCGTCTCGATCTGTCTGTCCCCAGCAGGTTCTCGTGTTTCTTACCTGTTCCACCGCTACTGGTAGTGTCTCCTTTATTGTCGCAACACTGCGTGTTTGGAGTTGTAACAGTGGAGCTCGGGTTCAAACAGTGAATCTCTGGAGACGCTACAATGTAACAGGTGGGATTTTTCTCCTTATCAGCGCGTCGGAAGTCGCACGAGCCTCGGCGGTGACACGGGGAGGACGTGGGCTTCGGACTCACGGAGGAATGTGGTCCTGGCCAGAAATATAAACCTCCCCGGGCCAAGCTGAGACCTCAAGTATTCCCTTAAATATAACCAGCGTGCTGGGCTCCCACGTTCCTAATAAGTAGTGTTTCCCCTCCGCCGACAGTTCAGTCATTACCAGCTCTGAAAGTTACCCACCTTCTCTGCCCAACGCGCCCGTCACTCCGAGCAGCACGGCCGCGACACACAGCAAACTTCTCACCGCCTCCATCTGCTACGAGCCTCGCATCTAGTCCATGTTCCAGCGGTAGCTGTTTTTACCGTTTCCAGTGAGAAATTACTACGTGTTGGCTTATTCCCGCTTGTCCCCGGGTTAGTTTTTCTTGGCACCGTTTGGACTTGTTAGTCGTTTCCCAATCACAGTGACTTCCTCCCTGGAATTCCGTGCCAGTTGTAAAGCAGGACGGAGGCGCGCGGGAGCAGAGGCGCGCTCCCGTGAAGGCCTATGCGGGGAGTGGCAGGTTGACTCAGCCCGCCCTCACTTCAAACTGACTTCTCCGTGCCAGCGGCCTGTGCAGCACCAATACCTGGTAACCACCTAGTAGGGATATACATACTAGACCCATCACTTATATGCTTCCTCTGCACTTATAAATGTCATTTACTGAAGACCCCCAGTAAACAACGGCACTGCACATTTTATCTCGGTTATTCAAACAAACTGAAACGTTTCTGTCCCTTACACTGATTCAGTGATGTTGAGATTAGATTTCTGTGGAGGCATTACCTTCAGACACCCAGCACTCACTCTGTCTGTGATTCTATGTACACCTTTATGATTTCAGCTGTCATTGTCGTTTTGCAGAGCTAATTGGTAAGAGGATTAGACCCCTTCCTGAATATATGTGTTAATAATAAGTGCCTACACAAAAGTTTGCACAGTACAGTATGTGCAGAGATTAGAGGGCAGGGAGTTAAAGGGGGGGGTTCCTGTGTTCACCTTTAAGAAAATAGCAACACATTGACTTATTGTAATCATTTGAGACCTAATTTGTGGTCCAGTGCAAGAAACAAAGGTGATATGGAAACTCGAGATCTGGATGGGAGACATTTATGTCCATCAGACTTGTTCCACCATTGCATGGAATCTAGGCTTTTCACTGAGTGAAACATGCAGTTTTAAGTAGTTTTGTTCAGAAGGATATTACTTTTTTGTGAAAACAGGAAAGCATCACAGACTAGTGCACTGAAATCTAAAGCAGAGTATTTTTATTTGTCTGAACCATGTCAGGAGAGGACCTTTAAATAGGCTGCTTGGCACCCTTAATACATGTATTCAATCATCTTGACAACCAAAGGTCAAGTGACCTAGGTATCGGATTATTTGAACACCATTAGCCTAAAAAAAAAGGATCAGCCGGCAAGTACTAGTGTTGCGATACTGTATCAATTCAGAAAGAATGCTCACTTCTTAAGTTTTCATTTACATGCAAAAGTTGTGGCAGTTGTTCATTTTGTGTTGTGTTTAAATCTAAATAGAAGCTCAGATTAGTTAAAATTATTGTGTATGCTGCAAAGAATATATTTACCTCTACTGGACTACATATCATATTATGCAAAAAAAAGATAAAGGTTATTTCTCAAATGAAGATTGGTGAAAAACAAAAATACATTTTGGTATAAAAGAAGGACTACCTACTGCTTAAAGCCAATGACAGCCAGTTTTCAATAGGACAATAATCCATTTTACATTCTTTAAAACTTGATCTCACCACAAAAGTTTCCTTAATATCAAACCACATATCTGTATTACACTTAAATGCATGATTATGGATATTCCAACTCTATACTATTTCTAATGTTGTGTTTGTGCACAAATTTATTTAGAAAAGGGTCATTGTTTGTATTAGACTTAGAGCATTTTCATATTTCTTTCACTTTTCTCATGCCCTTCATTTCATCGTCACAAATCAGGAGTTGAAGGAGGAAGAATAAACTCCATTCATCTCAATCTATTCACGCTCCCCACCCACAGCAGTCAGGGTCAGAGTCCAACCTACTGCGCACGGCTATCAGAAAACAACAAAAAGCTACTCACTGAGCGAGACAGAACACAAGTCACAACAAGGCTTGGTGGTCCAGGTCCCACAAATATAAGCCCTCTCTGTGGTTGTAAGATTTTGTAAAATGAATGACTTTCACAGGGAGCTGTCAAGCATCAAGTCTTGGATAAAGTTCAGTATTTTTGAAGAACGATACCTGGTTTAATAAAACCACACATGTAACAAAACAGTTGCAGTGTGTGGGATTTGCTTAAAATCACCATATAGCACCTAGAATATATTTACTGAAAGTGAGAAGACCAGCAAGTGTGTGAGAGATATTGTGAAGGATGGTGAAATATTCAATTCTGAAAAGTCTAAGAATGGCTTGTTATAGACAATCAATCAGAATAACTTTTATATTTTTTCATCAGCAGTAACATCAAATACAGGCCTACAGGAACTGGTGATTTGTGACATTAAAGGCATAAAGGCAGCCTACAAAGAATCTGTGTGTATCACTGCCACAGTGGTGAGATGTAGGTAAATCTTTTATTGGAAGTACGGTACTTGCAGTTGTTAACGTACCTACCAGTTTGGCAAGTACCATGTACAAGTGATGTTAAACATCCTTCTACACTTTGAGAATGAGAAAATTGGGGCTGGTCCATAGCAATTACAAACTGGTTGTTTGTGCATCAGCATGAGTTTTAGGGTAAGACAAAAACACAACATGGTTTACTAAACCAAAAGCAGAACATATTTTCTAGTGCATGACCTTCAGAGCTTGAATGCAGGACTGTGAGTTGTAATCGATTATTTCTTACACTGTTATTTTGCTATTTTTACTTTCACTTGAAAAAAATAAATAAGTAATGAGCACTGAGAGCAGTTTTAAAGAAGTACGACATTGTGCAACAGCTTTGTTAGGATGACATGGTCTGTACTGAGACTGTAGTGTAGGAAAAGTACCCTGAAGGATATATTGTGAGGTAAGGTAGCAGTCCCTGGGAAGAGGATTGGTGTTTTTGAGACTGAATCAGGTCACAGACTAATCACATTTACAGGACAAAAAGCAAATAGTTCCACACAGAAAAAGGACGCACAGCATAATCTCATTCCTTATTAAGAACACTTTTATTTGTGCCTTGTCTTTAAGATTCCTTTTTTTTTTCCTTTTGGTCAAATATTTAATGTGCGGTGGAGGAAAGTGCACTCAGTGGGGATGGTGGTGGCGCACAGGGCAGCAGGCAGAGGGCAGCACATGAGTGAGGAAAGAGGAGGGACATGGTTGATGTGATACCAGTAAAGAAGTACAAGTTTGAGCAACAAGATGATTTGCAGAGAAAATAAATTGAGTTTGTTTTATCCTAATTCCTCGGGATACATTAATATTATTTCTTGCTTTTCTTTTTAGATCAAATCTGGGCCCAGCCAGCACTTCATGAACAACACTGTGCAAAACAATAACAAATAATCACTGATATACACAATTCTGGCCAATATGAAATAATATAGGTACTGTACATCACTTCTTATCTCGTGCGGCCATGGCTGCCATTTAGACCTCTGACACCCTCTTCAAGTCTTCTGTCCTACCCCAACATTAGCACATCCGTAAAGCTAAATTACCCATTATCACACACAAACCTCCAACATACACATACACACGCACATACTCGCATCAGTAGTTTTTACAAAATGATTGAGCACACACTCGCTCTCCCTCCATCTCTCTCTCTCTCGCTCGCTCACACACACACACAGTGATTTGGTTTATGATGTCAAGGACAACACTGTTGAACACACATACTAGCCACTGTTCACTTGTGCACATAAATACAAAGGCATGAGCATCATTTCGACCACAAATGCATGTAAACATATACACACCCGTAAAGTGCACATATGGAAGGGAAACTCTGACGTACGAAGACATATGTGGCAATTTATGAGCTTTGCTGAGAGAAAAAAAAACCCAAATATCTGATACAAAAGAGAGGAACGGTGATACAGTATATAAGGCAGGCTTGGAGGGTTGTGTGTGCCACTGTAGGGTATACTGCAGCGTGAAATGAAAATAGATCGAAAATAGATGTCAAACAAATACAAACACTCACACACACACCACGCAACCCAAGAATTTATATTCTTGGTTTAGAGAAACTGACTGCAGCTTCCTGTTGCATTGCTTATTCCTACCTTGATTCTCTCCTTGTCCTTACACTAAAAAGGCAATCCAGGTGAATAAATATATATTTTCATTATTTGATCATTAGGAATATCCAACCCAAATTCTAAACAAAGTAATCAGTTTGTTAACAGAATAAAGCAGCAACAACAACAAGTGTTCAACAACAGCAAACCGGCTGCAATGAAGATAAAACCCCAAAAAAATATAAGAAACAAAAGCAGCAGTGGAAACAACCGAGGCACAAAAATAAAAAGGTGTGACGGTGAGAAAGGAGAAAAAAAAATCACAGTCAGCTAAAATGGCCTCCAAACATAAACCTGTTCCCTTTCTCTCTGGAACAATCCGCTGGCAGTCCCCCACCCCTTCACAAGAGGCACCTCTCCGTGTACCAGTCCACTTTCGGCACAGATGTACCCTGACACATGCTGTACCACACAGAGCAGGTTAATGACAGCATGGTGCAGGATTTGGTGCCATCTATGGTCAGTCTCAGCAAACTGCTGTTTGTGCAAAGCTAAGGGTGTCAGAAGTCCAAGTAGATTGTCAGAGACAATGAGTCAAGTCAAATATTCAGAGGTTTTCGGGGTCAATTATAGAAATACCAGAGAGATAAAAGGATCTGTACTCAGTCATTATAGCTGAAAGCATCAACACATGGTTCTACTGTGGAAAAAGATGAAGAAAATGTAACCTAACCCTAACCTGTTAGTTTCTCAGTTAGAATAAATGGTAAAGAAATTATAGTGCACATGCTGGTAAAAGGCAAAGTTAAGAAAATGATTAATTCTCATGTAAACAAAGAAAAAAATCCAAACAAATTTCAAAAATGAAATTAAAAGAAGAAGAAGAACAATGTAAACAAAGTCTGCTTTGATAGATGTCATAGTGGTGTCATGCACATCATCTGGGAGTCTGAGCTACTTCTGTGTTCAGGTGCCCGGCTGCCCTGACTGGAGGGGTGCGAGGACACAGGTGGGGTGAAGAAATGATGAGCTCCTGCTATTCGACTTTGACACCCATCTTCTCTGTGTTTAGTAAGTAGAGGCTGTCGTCTATCAGGAAACTGGAAGAAGTACAGATAATTTATCAACTTATCAGGTAGGAAAACCTTTCTTCCCTACAGATTTCAAAGCAACATTTTATTTCTCATACTCATGACATTTCCTAGCACATCTGTTCTTTTCAGTAAAGCAACAACATACAAACCTGTAGAAAAGAAAGTGCACTGGGACAGTGCTGAGGTGCCACACAGCATGAGCATCTAAGACCCACAGCAGCGGCGGAAAGTCAAGCAGCTCCAGCAGGGCCAGACCGTGAAGCAGCAGCACCACCAGCCCACACTTCCACCAGTATGGCAGGGTCCGTCGGTTCTGCCAGCACCAGCACAGCCACCATAAGAGGTTCACCATACCTGGAATGATACAAGAGGGAGACAGAGCTACATGATGGAAATATGGCTGCAGATTTTGCCTGTGAGCCAGTGGCATTTAAAGAGAGAACTATTCTGCCTGCAGACAGAATAACACAATAATCAAAAATCTGCTGAAGTGATCGACTAAACTCGAGCTTTAACCCGACATGTTTGAGTACTTGCTGTACCGATGGTGGTGTTAGCAGCCATGTTGTAGCCGTAGTCAAAACTGACAAAGGTCAAGTAGGACACATGCGAGGTAAAAGCCAAAATGAGCAGGACCCCCACCATGCTGGACACCCCCGGTCGCCTCAATCCCAGTGTCCTGAAAAGTTTAAAACAGAGTCATAACACAATTAATGGTGGTTTCTGGTGAAGTAAATATTGACATTTGCTATCATAAATATAAACCCCTCATCCAGGAAAAAAACACATCAGTAATTAACAGAGTTAACTGTGATTGCATTTCTTCTTTATATAACTTAGTCAGGCATCAACTGATCCCATTTCTAGGTCATGTTTGTTTCATGTTTTGCCACTTACCTGACACAGCACAGATAGATGGAGTAAAGAATAACTGCTGTTGCACAGAAATAGTCCATTTTCTGAAAGATAAAAATGCATGCAGACAAAAATGCACTTAGTGACAACAGAGACCAATGTCAAAGATGAAGAAAAGAAAAGCTTATGCCTGTTAGATGTTACAGAAACCATACTGCATGCAGCTGGGGGTCCTCAGTAATGACACTGGGGTGTTACTGATTGCCTAAGCTCATTAGCCAATGAAACAGCAAAACAAGCGCTACAGCAGGTGGTCTGCCAGTTGGAAAGATATTTCATCAGTTTGAGATGCAAAGTGTGATAAAGCCACGTCTAGTGGTATTTGTGCTTCACAAACCTCAGTGAGATATGTGTCACGGGTGTGAAACACCGTGGACCAGAACCAGGCGTTAAGAGACACCTGAAGAAACACACAGGCTCTTGTTACATACCCAGTTTTATCACACTGCTGTTGAAAGACATTAATGAAGGTGTAGCTGTGTAAGTGGGACTCACCAGGGAGAAGGCGTTGATGGTGTGATACATGGGGCTCTGGCGTGGCACTGTGCTTCGATAGCGCAGCAGCATGAGAAGGCAAGCCAGGCCGTTCAGCAGAGAGGCCAGGGCAGACGCCGGCTCCTCAAAACACAGGAAACGTGCAAATGGCCACTGTGAGGAGGAAAATGAACTGTATCTCTCATTATCATCTCATATCATCTATTTTGGATGACAGAATCCATCAACTCATGAAAAATATTATAAAGAAGGTCAATGTGACAAGTATACTGGCCACCATAGGGAGCACAAACCTTTCCGTGAAACTGTGGGACTCTGTATCCTTCGGCCTGGTAAAGGCCCACGGTGGTCCACATGCACTGATAGCGACAGTCGTCCCGACATGTCCAACCTGCAACACAGAGACACGGAGAGCGCGGGCTCATTTTCGCTCCAATCTCTTCCTATTGGACAGTTGTTACATCACAAAATATTAACAAGCAGTAAAAAGTTTCTCAGAGTTCAACACGATGCCTTTACATTTGTTCTGTCTGAGAGAAAAGTCCGGAAACTACACATTCAATTTACACAAAGCAGACTTTCAAAAGCATTAAAAGTATGTAATTATTTCTCCTACTGAGGATCAAATAGAAGTGAACATAACTTTGCATTAGGGGAAATGAGCTGCCCATATATTTAGTCAACAGTTGAAGCATACTATTAAATTGTTAATGATGGGTAGAGGGCAGAGTTACAATAGCCCTTTGTAACACCTTGCTCGGCCAGAAAATCTGGCTTTCAGGGCTGTTTCAGTAACTGTTACATGAAACCATCAGAGAACAGCAACATGGATGAGTAAACTCACATTTAGGGTTTGCACTGTTACAGTTAGTAGATGTAACAACATGCTAGGATATATTACTGCTAAGTAACACAACGGGAAAATAAAGAACATTTGTAAAACTCTGTTAGCAGCTAAGTTAGCTTCACTCACCTACCACCAGCATCGACTCACCTGTCAGCGCCATGTACTGCGGTTGGCTGGACTCGAAGCCTCGCAGCCGAGCTCCGGTGCAGTTGGTCCGGACACACTGTTTCACACAGTCTCGGTAAACGGGCTCCTTGTCGCCTTGGGATGACTTTACCGAGGTTACCGACATGAGGAGCAGGACGACAGTAGCCAGAGCGCGGAGTCTGACAGATGTGCAGCGGGATAACGCTGAGGCCATGGCGGTTGGTCTCCGCCCGTCAGGACTCACGAAGGCACGGCGGGACGACAGCGGCATCGTTGCTTTCCACAGCCGACTGTCGACATCACAACCGGGCCATTCTTGACTTGTGGTGACAAACCGGGCCTGAAATGTTTTACAGTTTCTGTGCGTCCACTTCCTCCCCTGCCCTCTGATCAGGGATAAGTTTGACAGTCCAGTGGCGGCGTTTCCTGCCGCCATTTTCAAATTAAAACACTCACTGGTGGATGTTTGTGGAAATATTGCGTTTAGATAATAAAACATCGACTTACAACTGTAGCATCGCTATATATTAAGTGTTCAAATTTGTCATGCTTTGTTTTGTTGGCCTACTAATATGTCAGTAAGCAGTTCTAACAATAGAAAGGTGACAGATTTCATGCTCTTATTTTGAATACAGCACGTTTTGTTACCGTTGGTTTTACATCCTTTTTCTGTTAGAGACGTCACCAAGTCACGTGATAAATTTTTTATCATGAACATAACACTTGTACAACACAAGGTAAGTATGTGGACATTACAATAAATAGTTTTAGTTCGTTTATATAATATATAGCTTTATAACTATATAAATGTATATTATATATATGTATACAGTTTTATAGTTTTTATAATAACAACATTTTTGTTATTATAAAAGGATTCCTATTCCTACTATTAAACTTTCATACTAGTAGCTTTAACATTTCTACAAAATGCTGATTTGCACATTAATATGAGTCCAAAGACCCAATCTAAATGGGTCTTGGGCTTGACCATATGAATATTACACTCAGTGTGCACATCGTTATTCAGGTATGTCCAGCTCCACCAACTGCAGTTCCAATCTACTTTTTTATCACTTGAACGAACAAACACATTGTCATACGAAAGATAGTGGATTTTATTTGTACTTCTTTACTTGTTACAGTGAAAACACAGATGCAGTCACAACAACAGAAGAGAAACAGCAGTGAGAGGGAGGAAGAAGAGTAAAAAAACAAAGATGTTTTACTTTTGTTTATTTCTTTCCCACCTTCCACTCACAATCTTTCACCATCTCCTTCTCTATTCACAAGATTTAAAGCTTTGAAAATCCTGCTTTCCTCTTTTCTGAAACTTTTTCATATAACTGTGTAAAAGAGAGGGACAGATGAGTTAAAAAGAGAGGGGTAGGAAACTATTATAGCTCATTACACCCACTCCTTTACTGTGCAATCCTGTCCAATACATATAAAGGGACCAAGGGATCTATTTAACACAGGATTTTAACTAACAGACCACTTGGGTCAGGCTGCTTACTTGTTTCAAGCAAGTGATGTGTGCATTCATTACAGCACCCATGAGACATTTGGACTGACCTGTATACACTGGACTGTATATGTATACATGCTGCATGTATACACTGTTGGCCTCAATGCAGAAGGACAGAATGAGGGATGGGAGGAAAAAGAGGAACAAGAGGCAGAGACAGAGATAAAGAGAGAGTTTCAGTGCCACAAGATTATTTTTTATTGAAAATAATCCCATGTTTCCCTGTTTTTACTCACACACAAACACCCCCACAGCCTTCAGTCCTCTCACTGAGTATCTTGATAAAGGAGAAAAGTCTTTTCGTAGTGTGCTTGTAAAAAGAGAGAGCGGGCCGGTGAGGGAGTGTGTGCGAGGAGGCCATGGCGTTGGAGATGAAGGAGTGAATAGATGGTTGTCTGAGTGTGGGTTTGAGCAGAGGTAGAGATCTTGAGAGAGAGGAATTTACTCCTCTTTGTCCTCTCCGTGTGTGATGACGTAGCAGATGTTCTTGTAGTCAACGTTGCCAGCGACATCAGGGGGGAAGGCAGCCCACAGATTGGTCATCTGTACAAGAAGGATTAAAGAGACGACTCACAACCCTGACAAAATACGTAATGACAGAATATGAGTAAGATCATCTCATCATCTCACCTCCTCAGCGGTGAACCTGTCACACTGGGTGGTCAGGAGCTCCTCAAGGCTGGTGAGGGAACAAAAAGCATGAGTTGGACTATCTTAATTCAAGACAGAGTGTTGTGAGTAAAATTAAACATCATTACAATTCCTTCTTGATAAAGCCGGTGGCCTCGGGATCCAGGACCTTGAAAGCGCTCACGATAACGTCCTCGGGATCAGCACCTAACAGTGAAAGCAGGCAAAGTAGACTCACTCACTGGTATATAAAAAGCAAAACTTAAAATAAACATGTGAATTGTTTTAGGCAAATAAGAAGGTAAGTAGCTCGATGGGTGCTCATTACAGAGCAAATTAGATCATGAAAGAAGACCAAAAGCAAAAAGAATGCATGAGAGTGAATTGAAAACTCTTTGGCAAACATACCCTTCAGCTTCTCTCCGAACATGGTCAGGAAAACAGTGAAGTTGATGGGGCCACTGGCCTCCTTCACCATGGCCTCCAGCTCCTCATTCTTCACATTCAGTTGGCCCATGGTGGCCAGCACGTCCCTGAGGTCATCCTTGCTGATAATACCATCTCTGTTCTGGTCAATGATTGTAAAAGCCTGCAGGGGCAAAGCAAAAGAAAGAAGAATTCAAGTTCAATTGAGCCTAATTTGTTGCGGGTTGCTTTACAGTTCCCCACCTTCCCCACAAAATTGGGATCATCACATACATAAGACTTTATCTTGTGTCTTGGGTATGATAATTATTTATGTTCAGCAGTCTGCCAATGTAAACGTGTAAATGTGAAACTGTTCTCCACTTCTCTTCCTGCATAGTGGGGCGTATCAACCAGTGAAACCAAAGATGGCAATGAAACCCTTTTGGCACTTGGCAGCTGGTCGGCCACTTGTTTTCCTGAGGTGTTAAAATGGTCTCAGAATGTGAGACAAGCCCCTTGCGACATTTAAGCAGAAGGTATTGATTACAGCTGTCACCTTCATCGACTCTTTTTGCCTTGTGACTAAATCTTCTGACCCTGTCCCAAATGTTTTGCACCTTTTGATGACTGTAAATGGTCCACTGAGGTTCTAGCTAGTGTATTATCTTTCACTTATACCAGTGTGTTAAGGAAAAAACATTAAAAAAATTATCTAAAGCTATTTATTTTAGAATTTGAACCTTTAACGAGCATTTATTTCCTTGTTGAGCAAAATGCTACATTCTTTCTTGAGGTAGCAAGACAACATTTTGTTCCTTTTTCTTTTCCGAGTGTACAATCAGCTTTAGATAACGTGACCTCAAATGTTTTCACGTTCTTTCTAGTATGAGCCCCTGTTTTTTGCTTTGATTACTGTCCACCAGCTGTTGGGCGGCATTCCAGTGGGGTCACTGAGCGAGTGTTTTGAGTCTCTGAGGAGGATTACTGAGCTACCAAAGGGGAGAGGTAGCTGCTGTCATTGGAAAAGCTCAGATTTACTGTCCTGTCATGCTGACGTGAACGTTTTTGCTGTCACACAGCCAAAATGAACAGGTCTAAATGTTTCAAAAGGTTCTTCACGTTACATCAGAGGTCAAATGATACATGTCCTTTTCCTCACTTGGTCTAGGAAGACCTTACTACTAGCAAATGTTGATGTGAGTTGTGATAAGGAAAATTTTACCTCTTTGTACTCCTGAATCTGGCTCTGCTCAAACATGGAGAACACATTGGAGGATCCACCCTCACCCTGCTGCTGCCTCCTCTTGGCCTTCTTGGGTGCCTATAAGAAAACATAATAAAATCAAATTCAAAAATCAACCAAACAATAGATTTGGGCTTATTAACAAGGACTATGGTCAGAACCCCAAAAGACATATCTGACACCTAAACTTCAGTTTCAGTTATGTCTACATCTGACTTCTAACTACAATAAACCAAAAACAGAAAATCAGATTTAACTTTTTTGAAAATGATTCTTTTTAGCTCTTTTGAATGTTTTTTTTCCAACAACACAATCTATACATTTAGAATCTGTAAATGTAAATGTTTAATGAATTTGGGGATGATAATCAATTATCCCCATCAGACAGTTTTTCAGTATCTCATCATGGTTAATGATTGAGATGTTGGCCAAATTTTAGCTCAAGCCAACAGCTTAACCTAAGACTGGGTCTACATCCACAGTTTGAGAAGTTCAGACTAAGGGACTCCAGTTTCACTCCATGGGACGCGGGTAATCCAGCAAACGCATGAGTGATGCTTTCATCCCATCAGTTAGCGCAGAGAAGATCTTAGATCCCTAGAGACTGTTCTTCCAAGGAAAATGGCCACACTCACCATGTCTCAGGTTTTTGGGGTTGTTGTTGGTCAAGAAGAGAAGCCTTCACCAAGCCGATGTGACTGACATGTAAGTATTGGACCCTTGGGGTCTTATATACTAGCCCACGGTGGCTAACTTTAGCCACACCATCAGGTTTGGCAGGAAAACAGAGCTGAGGGAAAGTAAGAGAAAGAGGGAGGAGTGAGAAGGTGGTGGGGCAGATCAGCTTACCGATGATCCAAAATAGGTCCCAGGAGTCTTGGAATGAGGAAAATTCAATGCCAACACACACGCCTGACTTTGGTGTCGTCTGTGGACTAATATGGCTAAACTGACAGACAGGACATACTGAGGGACAACTGTCTCTGTACCCGTCTTTTTACTGACACACTGTGAGTCTTTGTTGTGGCTATTTCTGACTCCTTTATATCCTCTATTAGATAACAAAACACAGTGTACCACATGATGACAGGATATTGCTTCTTTACTCCTTTGATATGCACATGCCTGGAACTGTAATCCTTCAGTCAGCCACACCAATGCTTTCTATTAATGAGGAGCATCAAGCTGCTCAAGGTGCCAAAGTGTATTTGCAGTTAACATATCCCTAAATCATCACCTGTCTAAGTGATGGGTGGAGGTTTGTGTCCACTACATGATCAGTAGTGGCCAGTAAAGTTTATAAACAGTCATGAAACTTGAAAACAGTTGGCCGATGGACACTGGTTCAGCTCCAGTAATGATACCTGACTACTACGCTTCCAGAAAGAGTCACATTGCATCGATGAAAAATGTAAACACTCCTTAAAAACCGACACACATAGTAGCACATTTCTTATTTAAATATAAGAAGATCATGTTTTATATAGAAACCGTATAGGCGATTCACTGGTTTTCTTCTCTGTGTGTTGGTAGGAGCACAAATGTTCAGTAAGACTGAAGAATGAAGTTATTGCCCTCTGTTTCACGTGAGTTGAGTTGAGTTGATTACATTGACAGCATCCAGATTCTGCAGAGAGAATTCCAAAAAAATGTATTCTCCTTTTTATCTGTTTTTGCTTGTGTATTGACTGTGTATCTTTGAACTGTTTTGTATTAATTAATACCTATCTTGGCCAGGACCCCTTTGGAAATGAGTTTTTTTATGAGATTTGTCTGGTTAAATAAGTTTCTGTGTCACCTGGGCTGACTGTTAAATGCTTAATCTGTGGGTGCAATTGCAGGACCTCCTGTTTCTGTCTCATCTAGGATGGGAATTAGCAAATGATGATTGGACTAAATGAGCAGCTTTCCTACCATGGATTGTGACTAATTTGGGGTGTTCCCATACATCCCAGTATAGTTGCTTTGAAACAGCAGCACAGCAGCCCACCCACCAAACTCCATATATGAGCTTCATTGGCTGCCATCAATCATTTCACTGTGCAGCAAGGAATGTCCTAGGATTCAGTACCAGCGAGAATTGATACTGTGTCTTCAGTCGTTTGTAGGTCGTGTATTTCAAGTGGAAAAAATAATACCTTTTTTTATTTAATACGAGCAATGATTCACTAATAACTCAAGTCAAAAATGCAATTAGAAGTCAAATCTTTTCTAATGAAGTTTGCAAACCGAGCTGCCACTTCAAGTCTGAGCTCAAAGGTGAAAAGAGCAAGAGACACACACACACACAGAAGGAGAAAGAGACCAAGCTCTGTAAAAGACCATATAAACAAGACAGCTGTACAGACTGAAATAGCTGCTTCCAGCCCCTGCCTGTCTAAAATTTGACAGACTTCACCCTTCCTGGCCTTCATGGTTCTTTTTTACCCACAGTCACTGCCCTACTTTACAGTAATAGTGGTCCACAACTTGAATTATCTAGTAGAAACATTAAAGCATCAACAGCTTTTTATTACTGATAACTGACAGCTTAGTGAAGGAACAATATGGCTTTTGTAGAACACAGGTGTCAGCACTAGTTATATTATACTAATTACTAGCTGTTATCCCTTATTATCATGACATTCGGCCCTACTGATAAGTCACACAATTTCCTATGGCAGCGGACTGAAGATTGCAATTACAGAAAGGAAACATGTAATTGGTGTTATGGTGCAACCTGTTTTCAGGTTTTTACATGAAGAAATTACTTTCCTATAAGAACAAGCCAAAGGTCGATCAAACAGAAGAACATGAGTCATTTATTGGCACCAAGATATGGGAAGTAGAAAATACACAGTATGTGCTTGTAAAACATTTAGGCATATATACAAATGTGTCAAATATAGCTTAACAATAACAGTTTTAATATTTAATTATTATATATGTACATATAACATATATTTATATAACAGATTTGCATTGCAACCATGGTTATTTACAGATTCAGACTCTGCTTCATAGTTATCACCCAAAATCTATTAAGTTTTTAACTGCATCACCTTGTCCTTGTTTCGACCAATCAGCAATCAGTTCCTTGACTTCTTTTCCAAACTCTTCATGCAGTTTACTAAATTCCTCCTTGGTGCCTAAGCAGATCCCAGACCATTCCCTCATGAGTGGAGGAGAAGCGTTAACAGGCACAGCATCCGCATGTCTCTTAGGCCAGAGTTTGGGGGATCTTTTACTGGCTGTCTTGAATGACATGGCTGAAGGGTGAAGCATTGGACTGGAGTTCAGGCTGGTTCCTTCTCCCACAGACATCGCTGGATATGAAGGCATTATTGACATTTGTGAGCTGTGATAGGACGATAGATGTCCTGCTTCTGCTGTGTTGAAATGCGGCCTGACGAAAGCACTGGCCTGTTCATTAGAGAGTGAACTTACTGTCTCTAAGGAAAGAGAAAAGAAGGAGAAAAAATACATGATGAAGTCGATAATGTTAGAGATTAAACCTGCATTGATTTGGCAAATGAGCTGGTTTGAGATGACAAGAGGAACAGGAATCAAATCACTAAACTGCTGCCAAATCTGTCGAAATAAATGATTCTGTTTCATTAAGTTTTTTGTTTTTTTTTCCGTCATGGCTGCAAAATTGGAACTTGCCCCCCTGTGCTTTCTAAACCTTTACTGTACATCAACATAAACACTTAACAACACTTGACACACTTGAAACGACATTGAGGGCTGTTGGAGCAAACATTCAAAGATATGAAAAGCTGTTTATTTATTTAGTGTTTATTATTAAACATAGCTATATCTGCTAAATAAATAAGTTAATTACTATTTTCCACAGTAAACATTTAACAGCAGGTATAAATACGTGATACATTAATCAAACTTCTTCCTGATAAAATGTAATAACTTTACATATTGCAGTTGCTGACAGATAAATTCTACGTACTATGATGTTCATGGTATTGTAGCAGGAGACAGTGACGCAATGCTTCCCAGAGCTGCTCTCCAGAACAAAAGCTCCTTTATTTCGCCTGCAGAGATGAAGACACTAAAACTTTTCATGTCTCACCTCTGTACATCTTCTCCATGTCCGTCACCAGCAGAGCCAGGTAGTTGTGGTTGGCTGCCAGCAGGGCTTTGATCCAGCTTTCCTGACTGGCCTGGTCCTCGGCGGCAAACTTGTATGTTCGCAGCCCCGGCTCACTCCACACCAGAGAGAACGCGAACTGCTCCTCGGACTCGCACAGCTGGACGGTGCAGCCCTCCAGGACAATCACTCCTATCACATCTCGGTCAGACTGGCGCTCTTTGTAGAAGAGGAGGTTCCCCTTCAGCACACACCAGCGCTTCTGATAGGAAGTCTTTATCTCACCCTGTGTGACAACTGTGGTTTACTAAGTCATTTACAAATGCTCCATTTGGCCAATGTCTTACACAAATTCCTGATGAAAGGTGGGAGGTTAAATGCTAGAAAGAGGTTCTTGAAATCACTGATGCAAACACTAAAAGCTGAAATAAAGTGATGTTCTCATCACTTTATTCTTCTAAATGTAATCTGTAAAATTCTAAATGTAACAAGGTTTTTATGTAATGTATGGATAGACTTAAGTATAGTATAGGCTCTATTGTAGTATTTTAATATATTTAATATTATGCATTTTTATTTCCCTGACTTTAATTAATTGGGGGTGGTGATTTAGTCTCCTAACCTTTATTTTAACAGTTTACTTTGAAATGAACCATATAACTAAAAAGTATTGTCATTACCTTTAGGATAATTACTTTCATTTTCTTTCACATTTGGTGATTTCCTACATGTTAATACCTTCACAGGTACCTGACAGTCTGATGATAAGACAGTTCAAAAGTAAACAATAAAGAGATGAATGCACACAAGAGATAAAATAATAAAATTTTATATAAACTACCTTACCTGAAATATGTATGAAGTATTATATATTTAAAATAAGTGTTATACCTTCTTGTATAGAGATCCTTCTTTGTCCACACGCAAGTTGCAAGACTCAAAATAGGTGATAACCGATTTTTCATCAATCTTCATCTCAGCATCACTCGTTGCTCAAAACCCAACCTGACACAGAAACCAAACATACAGAAAAAGAGCCATTTATTCGCCTAATTCCTGTGTTTATTTGAGTTTATGAGTGTACGACTTTAGTGTTAAACCCACGGTTTGTGCCTCAGGGTTTGTTTCCTTGGTCCCGCGCTCTATTTTTCCGTGTTGCTACACGGATATACCACAAACTCCGCGTTTAAGGCTTTTAAAAGTGCATCATGGAAGTTATACAAAGTTTTATAATGGTTAACGTTTTTGACATTTGTCTAGTAACCTGTCCGATCGAGCGCCACGCAGTAAGACTCCCTTATTTAAGGTGGTGTCTGCTGTCTGCGCATCTGCGCGTCAGTAAGAAAAACTGACGCTCCTGAATTTCGCTTTGTATTTCTAATGTTCTACTTTAAGGTAAAACACTGCGAGGCCAAACAATTTCTCACATCCAGACGGGTCCTGTTTGCTCACCTTTCTGAAGTGTGTCAATACGTTTCGGTTTCCTCCGAGGATGTGTGCAAATCACTTCCTGGTAGCCAAAGGTGAGGGCAGCTCCACGTCAACAGCACAGCCTAGTTCATACAGTTTGTGTGGACAAATAACTGTGAATCATCAGTGTTTCACAGTCCCTAGACCAAAAGCCTGTTTATGTAAAGCATTTTATTGTTCTTATGCCTTTTTAACTTTCAAAAGTTGCCACTGGGTTCATTGTCATTTGCCAGGTGACCCCGTTCATAGGTTCCAAGGTGACTGCTTAGATATTAAGTTACACACCATGGCAGGAAGAGAGGCTCCAAAGAAGCCCACGTTAATACATGGATCAGTTGGATTTGTTCATTAGATTAACTAATTCAATTTGCAGAAGATTTCCACCATTAAAGTTTTAAGTCAACAAACACAGGTCATGTTGTTTTCAGAAAAAAAAAGAGGACCTCTTGAAAACATGTTACCTCTTTATATTAAACTTTATTTTATTCACTTTGTAAATAAAAGCCTTTGATTAAAATAACACAAACCGATATCCTGCAACATCATATTATGTAACAGTCTTTTACAGCTTAATTTTATTTTACAACAATGTCAAACATAAACACTGGCATTTGATGCACTGTCACACAGCAAGCATACTTATTTATATTTTTATTTTATAACACTGGTAAACTGGCCATGTAATAAAGACGCTATGTGTACGTTATTGTGAGCGACGGGACCTGACAGGATACATGCACAGCAGACAGTAGCTGGGTAGCAGACGGAGATCAGTCCCTTCAAGGTTAGTCTGTTGTGTATGTTACTTGCTTCAGACCGCTTGTCTGAAATGCTACTTATTCAAGACATGTGGTTTGTCTAGTGCAACAGTGTGAACATCTATTTTAGTAAAATGCTGATGACGTGCAGTTTTTGGCTGCGTGTTGGTTCCTCTGTGTAGATCCTTAATCTCTTGTGAATACATAGTATGGCTGCTTGTTTCTTAAACAAAGCAGCCAAATGAAGTTGAAACTCCATTCATCTACCAGAGGTGTACTGCAATGTTTATTTATTTAACAGCAGCAACTATTTCAACAATCGTTTGTATAATGTTAAGACTGATGAAAGAATTGTTTCTTTAAAACTCACTGAGTCATTTATGAGTGTAATCAATTAATTTATTGCTTTTGATTTGCAAACTCAATATTGCTGTTTTTATATCCCACATAACTATAATTTCATGCCATCTCAGATTATTAAAAAGTATCAATAGTCATTTTACTAGTTACTTATTTAAATGAGAATAAATATATGATCAAAACAAGTGTTACCATATGTAATACTGTTATATTGCACATTATAAACCTGCTCTTTCAACCAAAGACTCATTAGTTATGAGTCTGTTTAGTCCAAAATCAATACTAGTTGTCAAGGAAAAGTAGATGCACTAATATGACTTTTTTTTAAACAAATGGCAATATAATTTATTGTCTCATAAGCCATGACAATCAGAGTCAGCCTGCACAACTTTTTCAGCAGAACGGAGATGGTTACTGATGCTCCATCCACACTCGCTGCAACTGTAAAGTCTCACCAATGTGAATCTTTTGGTGTCTTTTAAGATTCTCCCCTCGACTGAAGCTCTTCCCACACTGGTTGCAGTAATATGGTTTCTCCCCTGTGTGGACCCTCTTGTGTTTTTTCAGGTCTCCTGCCTGGCTGAAACACCTCCCACACTGTATGCAACTGTACGGCTTCTCGCCTGTATGACAACGCTGGTGGATTCTTAGGTTCCCAACTCTGCTAAATGTCTTTCCACACACAACACACATGTGTGAATCCTCCCCCCTGAAATGCTCCCTCCTGATTTTTTTCAAATCAAAGGAAGCCCTCCTGTTTTTTGCAAACACATGCCTCTTCTGTATTGTTAAATTTGAGTGGTCTAGGACAAGTCCGTAAGGTTCAGCTGCAACTTGTCCCCTATCGGGTTCAGCATTGTTGTTATGTGAAGAGTTCCAACTTAAATCAACACATCCACTATAATGTTCTTGTAGAGATGGTGAGTCTGCTGACGCACAGTCCGTTGGCTCTAGTTCTCTTTTGACAACAGTCAAGTTTACTCCAACTGAGGTTTCAGATTCAAAGGGGTTATTATTGTTGGATGAGATGGCACTGACATTCAAGTTTGTATTGTGTGATGTTTGGACAGTCAATTCCTTCTCAGGAACATGAGCCAACTCCTCAAGTTGCGCTTTGCAATGCTCTGTTAATGTTTGTGCTAACTCACAGTCAGCCTGTGATTCAGTATTATTGTTCCTCTCCTGTTTGGATCCCCGCCTCACGTCATGGTCAGGTTTGTGACCGACTATTGGGATTTGCTCTGCAAGAGTGATGACTGGCATCTCATGATTGTCTGTGCCTTCTTCTTCATCATCTTCTTCATCTTCTTCTTCTTCTTCTTCTTCAGGAAGCAGACAACTTGCAGGGAGAACAGCTGCAAAATCAAGATGCAAGCATTGTTTGTTTTTGTTTTAATAATTAGCCAGTGCTTATATAAATAAGTTTTTATTAACCCATCAACTTTAATGGAATGTTTACACTTTTCTTAAATATACTGTTGTTGCTTATGTGATCAATACCCCATGATAATTGCACTTGTACCCACGTGTGTCCTCTCTTGTTATCTTGTCCTGGAGCTCCTGCAGTCGTCTTTTCAAACTTTCATTCTCTCTCAGTGTTCTGGCAGTTTTCTCTTGGTATTCTGACACGGTCTCCTTAACCATCTCCAGAACCTCGTGCACTGCTTCAGCCAGAAGCTTGGTTACACGGGCATTCAACCGTTCAAGTTTAGACATCCTGGAATAACAAAATATTACAAAAAAGGATTGACTGGGGACTAGGGGACTATCGCAAGCACTTTCATCATTTAACAGTCTTTACTCAAATATCCGCAATTATTATTTCAGATATTTAGAAATGCATTTTGACTAGTCAATATTATAATGTGATAAGTCAAAAGTCGATTCTTCTACGTCATTTGGCCTATTTGCAATGTGAATTCTAGATATCTTGAACAAGTCGTCAGGAGTGTTATTTCAGATGTGAATTTTGACTTGTCATATTGTACTTTGAGACATCCAAAAAGGTTAATAAGATATCTTATAAATGTGTTTATATAGAGATATATACAACTTGACTTGTCGAAATTTAATGGTAGATATCTGAAATGAGAGTTTTGACTAGTCAAAATGTAGTTCAAGATATATAGAATTCACATTACGGGTAGTCAAAATCACGTAGTAGATATCTTTTATTTGATTTTTGAATAGCCGAAATGACGTTGCATATACCTGAAAGTACGCTTTTGAGGACAGGAAAGACATTGCAGATTTCTTTACCGTATATCCTGTCTACTTGTTAAATATTAAAAGTGCTTGCAATATGGAAACAGTATGTACACACCTGTCACTGACACTTATGTGTGAATATAAACTAGAAAAGCTAATAGAGACAGAGTGATTGTTTTGTCAATATTATTAAACAGTGATGAAATAGAAATAAATTTCCTAAATTAGATAGATCAAATCAACATACGCGTTCAAATTTAATGGCTAGAGTTAAACTATACGTGTTTACGGAAACATGTTTTACAGTACCTGTAAGCTGCTGATGAAGTTATCGTCCTAATTTTAACGTTCAGGATAGCTAACTGTTATATACTATAACGTGTGTTAGTAACGTTAGCCACACTAGCTAACTCCGTGTACGTTTTCCTTTCAAACATCCCATAAATCCAACAAAGCCGCCATGCGATTGCCGTGTTGACAAGAAGTTTACGTTTTATTATATTTGAGTCCAGTTAGCTGCCAAAAAACTATATTAGAGTAGAAAAAATATGACCAAACTAAACCAAAAATGCAACGTAACCCAGAAAACCCGGAAAAAGAACCTTACTCATATCCGCTTTGTGATGCTCTTCAAAATAAAGGTTTTAAGTGTTTAGTCATTTGTATTTTTTATAATAATTCTTGAATCATTTAACACTATATATACAGTTACGTTATATAAAATTACGATTTACTATTCTGTAAAAAACATTCAGTCAATAAAATGTTACACAACGAATTCCTGCATTACACAATAGAAAATTGTTTAGCAATAGACAACTAAAATTGCATAACATTCTTGCACATAAAGCAAAATGAATACATGAACATAAGTAAAAAAATATATAGTAAAGGAAGAAGATAAACATTTGACTGTCTATGGTGTGATCTGCAGCCTGAAATGCATAGGTAATACTGTATTTGCTATTATATACACACAAGCAAATTACAAAAAATTACAGGAGTACACATGTTTATTGGCGGAATAGGATCATAGGTCATATGATGTTGGGCTTGCAATGGAGAAGCATCAGAAGCAGATGATGAAAATATTGACCCCATTAGCAGATTCTCTAAGGTTGACATCGTGGTTGTCTACACTGACCTGGATACTGTATGTCATGGAAAACTATAGGTACATACTTCTTAGGAAATATCTTTGATGTAGGTGAGGAGTAGGTAAGTCTTTCCTATATCAGTATCTCCAACAGGCACAATATTGCAGCTGATCTATAACAGATACACAGGCAGAAAAAAATCCCAATTTACTTTTGATGTTGGTACAGCTCTCTTTCCCAGAATGGACATTTTTTTATTATATTGAAAAAATGTTGTAATGTAATGTTTTATATGCTGATTAAAATGTTCAATAATTAAGTTAATTCATATGAGCAGAAAAAAATGTCTAAAGTTATGTTGAAAATATAGAACAATTGACCAGACAATTAAAATACATTTATTGAATTTTAAAAGATACTCCAGGATACAATATCAAATGAATCTCTACACATTAAAATACTTTAGTAGAGTTTCTACAGTAGGCTTTCTATTTTGGTAAATGAAGGCACATTTATTTATATAACTATGAATTTCTTACCAAATGTAAGTGTCTAAAGACAGGAGTTGTTATAGATTATACATATTGTGAACTCTCTTGACGCATATTTGTGATTTTAGACTTGATGAATAATGTTCATCAATATGTTTTGTTCAGCAGGACCTGAAATGGGACATAACCACAATTTCCATTACTAAGTGGGTCCAGCAGTGTTTCTACAGCAGTAAGGCTACTGAGTGTTAGGAGTGTTGCTGGTGCAGACATCACAGAATCAGCCATTTTCTCCCTCATCACTGTTTGGCTTCACTCTGCATCATCACTCTCCAAACACAGACTGCTGTGTTCAGCGCAATGTGCAACTCAGCAGTGATGTTGGTAATGTCTGTGTTAAGCTTTCTGTTAGGACTTAACCACATTAAATTCCTTATGGTGAAGAAATACATTTCATGCACCATTCAGTATCTTCCTGTGGGAGTTAAATAGTAGTTCACAACGGCCATCAGCAAATATCGTAAACACACACATAAAAAGAAGACATTTAGATCCTCAGGTTGAAAACAACAGCCTCACAAATGTGTTTGTTGGTGTTTCTTCATGTTACTTGAGTGACTAAAACTTTTCCCACAGTGGCTGCAGCCAAACGGCTTCTCTCCTGTGTGGTAGCGCAGATGCACTGTCAAGTAGCCAGACTGACTGAAGCGCTTCCCACACACCGAGCAGCAATATGGCTTCTCCCCTGTGTGCACCCTGTTGTGTTTCTTGTAGTCGCCTGCGTGCCTGAAAGTGCGACCACACAGAGAGCAGCAGTAGTGTTTTCTGACGTTGCTCTGGATGCTTCTTGGAGCAGAAACACATGCTTTGGTGATAGTTTGTTGTTCTTCAGCACCAACACTCTTTGCATTGCTATGACTTTGAGATAGCGGCTCTTCTATGCCGTTTTGGTCCAGACTGAAGCAGATACCTGACTCATGGTATAGTCCTGAACTGGCTTGATGGGATTCTAGGTTTAGTCTGCTGGAGGCCGTGGAGCTTGTTGCAGCATTATCAGAAAAATTATTTGCATTATAAGTGGCGTCTTCGTTTGATATAGATTCTGCTTTCATAATATTTGATGTAAAGTGGAAATCAGAATTATTTTCATTGATTATAACTGCAATAATGGGATCTATGGGTTTTCTATTGTCAGGCCCAGATTTGAGACTTCCATTGTCTACACCACCTAAATGTTCTCTCCTAGCACTGGGGGAAAGATAAGGGATGCATACTGATGCATTGGGTTTTTCACAGTCATTTTCTTTAAAAGAATGATGGGGACCAGCTAATGCAGCTAATGGGATAAGTCCAATGGCTCGTTCCAACTCTTCTTTCTGTTTCTGCTCCACTTTGTTCTGCTGTGTGGTCATTGAAATGTGTGGAACAATTTCTGAAAGACAACAATGCACCACAAATAGACAAATCCATTAAATATCTCTATGAATCAGTCTCTCCGTTTCTGGACCCAAAAGTTATACTAACCATTGGTCTCCGCATGGATCTTCTCCTGGAGCTCCTTTAGCCTTCTTTTCAGACTCTGGTTCTCTCTCTGGGTTCGGGCAGTTTTCTCCTGATACTCTGACACCGTGTCCTTCACGACCTCCAGAACCTCCTGCACCGCTTTAGACAGCAGTTTTTCCACTCGGCTGTTCAGGCGCTCAATTTTTGCCATTTTATACTTAGAAGACGAAGAAAACTGTGTGTGAGTGTTTGAGTGTGAGCATATCTGACAAACCTTTGCAGGAGCAACATATATTTCTAACAATATTATTGTTTACCTTGTAATTTGAGCTTTTTTATTATTTCGTTTGACCACTTTTCCCACAGTAAACTGCAGACCCACATACTGTAAATGCTCTCGTTCTCGCGGTTGGACGAGAACTACAGAAGTGGCTTAAACTAGTAATGTGAATACTCACAAAAAACGGGAGATCATCATACCTTCGATGCAATGTAATTCCATGAAACGCTGCTGCGATCCTTTCTGATTCACAGTTTATTTGATAGAGTTCCGGATGACACTGCTCATTGTTTACGACGGTCGCACGCGGAATCCAAACAAAGGACGTGACGGACTGAGCGCACATCTGTCATATAGAAATACAGCTGTTACATGGGTTAATCGTTGTCGGCGTAAACAAATGTATATCACTAACTAGGGTATTGTGTGGTGGAAGCGTTCCTCGACATCATCCCCTTCCTGGGTCTTTCAGGAGGTGGGTTTTAAGCGTCAAGTGCGTTTCTGACACCTAGTGGTAAATACGCACGCAGAGCTAAAAACCACCGGAGTCGGACTGAGCTCTCTGGGCTTCCATTCATCGACCTTAATTGATCCGTATAATCTCATTGACTGTAAACAATATATACAATATGTGGCGGTTGTCCAAACCACTCAGACATCTTTAGTACAAAAGCATCCACATTTTCACTCTTTGTTTCCCTTCTCGTTTTATTTTCTTTAGTAACTCTTGAGGTACCCGACTCAACAGTACACAAAGGTGATAACTTATTTAACAATAAAGCATGACAACAGATTGTGTTTACACAAACATAAAAAGTGCATTGAGGCCTTATTACATATTCATCCCATTTCCCTAAATTCCTCATTTTCACATACACAATAAAACAAACTGCTTTAAGACTGTTGCAAAATGGCAGGAAACTGTTCATTTACATTTAGTGGTGAAATTGCTACATTCGCCCATAAGGTGTTTATTTTTCCACCTGTGAAAAGCCTTGTCCCTGAATGTAAAGCGGCAGTTTTGTACCTATGGCTGTCCCTGTGAAGTCGTTTCCTCAAACAGACTGAGCAGGTTCTTTGGTTCAAATTTGGGTCGGGGTAAAGCTTCCTCTGTCAGGACCCAGTTGCGGCAAGATGGCTGTGAGGACTTGCTAGACGTCGAATGACGACTCTGGATAGAGTTTTCTTTCACATCACCTGAGAGATGGTGTGCATGTATGGGGCTGGCACTGGGGGTCAGTGTGTGTGAGGATCCATTTGAGTGAATGCTAGATGGGGTCTGAGCCAAGTCATAGGCGTACCAGTCATCCAAAACTGAGCTAGTGGATGTGCGGCCAGGACTTTGACGCATGTCGTGTGTTGGTGACCGTGGCAGAGGAGTGGATGTGCTGTCCATAGACAATCTGGATTTGATCCTGTAAAATGGCAGAAATATTAAAAATGAAACAACTTCAGCTTCTTGATTTGCACTTCCATTAATAAGATCATTACACTTTTGTCACAAATATAACAAAATGCAGTCTTTAGGTGATGATTTTATTTTAAGGAAGAAAAACTATCCAAACCTACATGACCCTATGTGGCACTATAATATAATATAGCCAGTTATTGCAAGTACTTGAGAGCAGTTGTTATGCTATGAGTGGCCCAACCAGTTATTAGGATTAGGGGGGGATTATGAACATGTAGGTTTGGATGGTCTTTCTATCTTACTAAATAAAATTGTCACTTAAACACTGCAGCTTGTAAGTACTTGTGTCATCTTTGTCTGATATTTAAATTGGTTTGATGATCTGAATCATTTAACAATTAGGAAGGAGGCAAGTACTGTTTCACAGCTCTATGATGAAGTTTGGAATGAGATACATTTGTTATACATTCAAGTAAACTAAAGTGAGAAATGCTCAGTGTTATCAGATCAAAGACAGATAGCAGGCAAGAACATCACGTTAACATAATGATTCTCCACCTGTGTGAGAAGGTGGGGGAATGCTCTGGGTCTGACGGAGCCATCAGAAACACTGCATCATCCTCCGGGCTCCCTGAGTCAACGTGCATGGCACTGAGGGGCAGGGTGAAATCCCTGTCCCAACTGTCCCTAGGAGGAGTGCAGGGCACAGGCTCGGTCCAACGAGGGAGAAAGGACAAGTGGAGAGAGGACAGGAGTTTACAACCAAAGCACACCACCGACTGTGAGGAAACAAAACAAACAGACACAAATGAAAATGTTACATTCACTGTGGAGAAGAATTCTACTATTATGTAGTAAGTTAGTTACATTTGATGTATTTTTTTCATTTGCAGCATTAAATTTACTTGGGTTGTACCTCCGACTTTCCGAAAGCAAATGTTAACAGGTTAAAGTCGACCTGTGCAACGCTGCACGTTTATGTAATTATTTAAACTAAACATCAAATTAGTTAGACAGGTGTTTCACACATTACCTGGCAGAGAGAGGCCAGTGTCAACATTGTCTCTGTAGCCATAAGATAAATGCGCCTTTTCCACCTCTGTTTTCTAACACAAGAGAGGGCAAGAAGCTTAGAGACTGTTGGCCTCTTACAGGGGTCTGGGACCAGCATCATCTGCAGCACGGACTGCAACTCAGTCGAAAGGCCTGCATAAACAGAAAAATAGTAAATACATAAGTCTTTGAACTGAGAAAATTAGACAATTTATGAGGACTTGAAAAATGGGTCATACCACTAGTAAACTCTGAGGGGAGACAGCCTTGTCTGAGCTGTTGCCACCCTTCTCCACCATTTGGAACCTCAATATTACAGGCAAGCTCCAGAATAGTAACACCCAAACTAAAAACAAATTACATTTAGGCAATTTATATCAGAGCTACCAGTTACACATACAGTATATGAACATATATTTTTCCATGATTGGTATTTATACCTGAAAACATCTGCAGCAGGTCCATACTCTCCACGGAGCAGCTCAGGAGCCATGTATTTAGGATCTCCCTCTTGAGCATCATCTTTCCCTTTTCCTTCTAGAGGCTCAGTATTCTTCTTTTTTAACTCAAGTAGCAGCCCAAAGTCTCCCAGTTTCAGACAGCCAGAGTCAGTGATTAGGACATTTGCCGGCTTGAGGTCCAGATGAACAAAACCGTGAGAGTGCAAGTGTTGCAGCGCTGAGAGGAGGTCACAGAGGTAGGCCCATGCTGCAGGCTCATCTGGAATGGCATATTTTGAAATAGCTGTCATGTCTGTGTTTAGAATTTGACAGGAGCAAAGATGATACATTGTGTGTAACAAAAGCTAATGCCAACTTGGCCACTTTTGCTCTTTTCAGACAGACCTGGTCCAGGGGGCTGGTTCTCAGCATGTAGAAGCAAGCTGGTGCTACACAGCTCTGTCTGAATGTAAAGTCGACCGCACTCCTCCCAGGCTGCCACAAAATTCAGTATGTGAGGGTGAGGACATAGACGCTCATGGTTCCTGGCCTCCTTAACACACCGGTTTCTCTCAGTGGTGCCTCTGAAGCGATGAGCAGAGCGCTTTACTGCATATTGGTGACCATCTTCTTTGCTTTGTACCTATAATAATAACAATAATAATATAATTATTAAGTGAAGTTTTGTCTTTTGTTTGAGGATCTCTAAATGATCATCAGATGCAGCATGTGAAGAGATACCTAAATTAGTATTCTGTTACAAAACCACAGCACAGATGTTCAAACAAACATAGTCTATGTAAATAACATAATAAAATGTTTACTCCCCAATAACCTAATCTAACGTCTAGAAGAAACAAAACAAATGTAAGATATAGGCACTGTCTGGTTAGTATTTCAAATTGGCTTTTAACCTCTTTATATTAGACATTTTTTCATCCTAGTGCAAACGTGTCATTTAGTACAAAACACTAACATATATCATACATATCATCATACATCATCATACAACATATTTTATTATAGTTTTGTTTTTGTCTTGCTCACCCGGTAGACCTCTCCAAAGGATCCCCTTCCCAGCAGGCCCAAATTGACAAAGCACTGACTGAAATAGGACAGCTGTTTGCTGGGATCATATAGAGAATTTGGAGGGGGCGACTTACTAAGGGAATGAGACAGGGGTGTCCAGGGGGATGGATGCTTGGAAAACATCCTACTAAGAGGCGGACACCCCTTAGATGGTGGCAGAGGGGGAAGGGAATGTGACAGCTGTGCAGGGGAAGAGTACGAGGAGTTGGATGTTGACGATGAGGAAAAGGGGAGACGGCGCTTTTTCAGAGAGAAAGACTGCTCCGCGTGAGAAAAGTGGATCGGAAGAGGAAGAGACATCCTGGAGAGTGTGGTTTCTACCGCCACTGACATTGTGTAAGGATTTCAATTCCTCCCTCTGAAGATGTCAGTTCCTCCCTCTGAAGATAGTGTGCTGCAAAGTAAAAATATAGTTTTAAAACTAGTATCCATGGCTGAGAGCTAATATAAATATATATTAATGCTTCTACTAAAACTTCTGATCTAAAATGACAGCAAACAACTCTAACAGGACGTGTCACGGATTAAAATGCTCTATAATCTAAATACTTACATGTTGCACTAAAGATGCTAATTTAACCTGTAACATATGTTATATAAAAATTGATCTGCCAGCAAAAGGTAAAGGGGATACAATCTATTCAGGCACTAACGACGGCGTTGCTGAAGTAGCGTCAGGTCCGGTTTGGTGACATTTTTTACGATTCTGTCTGACAGGTTGTTGGGCAATAATTTGATTTCAGTATCACTGTTATGTTCTTTATTCTTTACTCACCCGATCGTGTGTTGAGAGAGTTTGTACATAGGCTAGCTAGTTATGAGCGTTAACAGTGTTCAGGTAAAGCAAACATGCTAAAATGTAATGTTAGCTAGGTAAACAATTTAAAGTTGACAACGTCATTTTATGGATTTAAAGTGTAATCGGCGTTGGCATTATTAGTACTATAGACTGTTAGTACTGACAAATGTCACACAAACATATTTCAGCTAACGTGAACCGCCCATCGTTCACGAGCCAGTCATAAACAACATAACACAACTAAGTTAGCTAGCTAGTTTAGAGTCATAACGTCTTGTAACCGACAGTTAAGCATTAGAAAATGTATAATTGAGCAACTTTACTGCACATACCATATTCCAATACTGATGACAGATAGTCTTCAAAACAGTGAGACGGTCGCTGTTTTCACCCCAAACTGCGCGTACATCTGATGGACAACATCGCGCCAAATTCTGAAAACCGTGCGCAGTGCTACGTAACTGACGAAAGTGAATACCGACTGCTTATCTCGATTGCGCAATATCCGCAAGCGGTGCAGTCTGGGTTCTGCTACACAACACAGGGCTGGCGCAACTGGCTAGCTAGCTGACCACTTGAAATGGTAACTTTAGTATTGTTATAGATTTTGTGTTACATCGGTTCATAGTTAAAACGCTGAAGATGCGTTCAAGGATTTTAGGAAACATTCACAGTGTGATAACAAACGTTACAGCCGGTTGTTAGAATGTGTATTTCAGTTTATATTCTCTAGCTAGCTAATGCTAAGTTTGCTATGTTAGCTTCGCTTTCCTATTTACAGTAATATGTTGTGGCGAAGTAACTTACAATAGCTTGGAGGGCATGTAACGTTAGTTGGCTAACCGAGTTACGGTCGTCAGATGAGCTGGATGTATACTATCAGAACTAACAACGACTATTTAACTGTTTGGGTAATGTTGGCTCTCTGAAACCCCCAAAGCTGTTTCGTGTTGGCTAATTTCGCCATAGCTGAGGGTTAACGTTTCGTCCAGTGCTCACTGTCTGCAGCTACATTGTAAATCACATTTCTGTTAGGGTGTATTATTGTTTTTCTACAACCTTTGTAACGGACACATTGATAAAATAACCAACTAACTTATATTTCACTATTCATATACGTACAGTCTACATACAGATTAGTACTGTGGCCAGATGGACACTTGCTAACGACTTAATTGGACTAATGAAATGTTTTGTCAGATTATAAATACGTTATTCTAGTTGTCCTGGATGTAAGATTCTGTCTGTTTGATCCTAATTCAAATGCAGAATAATAGTTACATAAAAACTGTAAAAAACATCAAGTCAAAGCATCTTGCAAATTTTCAAAAAATATAAAATTCTGTGTCCAATTCTTTCAGGACGTGTTCTTAATGATCCGGCGTCACAAGACAACAATCTTCACAGATGCCAAGGAGTCCACTACTGTCTATGAACTGAAGCGTATTGTTGAAGGAATACTTAAAAGACCACCAGAAGACCAGCACCTATATAAAGTGAGTTTATGTCAGTGGTATCAGGTGTATCACCAGACTCTGTCCGGTGGTATGATTGTAATAATTAGAACATCAGATTACATGACATACATACATGCAGTAAACCACAGCAATCTCAAGGCCAATCGATTTTGACACCATTAGGGGATCTGCTGACACTTTCATTTCTTGTTGTATAGGATGACCAGTTGCTAGAGGACAGCAAAACTCTGGGAGACTGTGGATTCACCAACCAGACTGCCAGACCTCAAGCACCAGCTACAGTTGGCCTAGCTTTCCGTATAAATGGTATGTTCTTTTTTGACATTTGTGTATCAATAATCATGGATGTTGTGTGTTTCATAATAGCAGGGTTAATTGTACAAACTACTCATGACTCTGCATATTTCCTCCAACCTGGTCATCTGGGTTGGGAATTGCTAATTAGTTATTTCCATGGACTGATTTGATTAGTTAAATAGTCAAATGGTTCATTTATTATTGTTTTTATATTTCACAGAATGTTCCTTAAAAGTCTCCAGAAAAAATGAGTGAATGGCTTTGGTTGCACATTTTAATATAACTTGGTGAAGATAGTAGATACAGGTTACTTACAGCGTCATACCTCTTTAGTCAGAACACATTAAAAAAACTGTTTTTGCTGTTTCGTTAGAACTTTCAAACACTGCTGCAAAATTTTAGTTTAACATCAAAAAACTATATTGATACCTGAGGGAAATTGCTTTGCAACATCTGTTATTAAAAATAAAGAAAATCTAAAGATGGAGAAAATTAATTGCACCGTGATGCTTTTTTATAATGCATAATAATGTAAATAACTCACGATGAAGTGTAGTTGTGAGATGGTGGTAAATTGTAGATATTGTAACCTTAAGCCATAGTTGTTTCAGATGTGAGAACTCTCACTGTCACCTCCTAAATCAGGGGTGGGCAGTCCTGGTCTTTAAGGGCCACTGTCCTGCTTTTTTTGCAACTATCCTTGACCCTTCACTCTGCTGGTTACCTGGATCAGGTGTGTTCAGAAGCCACACGTTCATGAATGTTTGGAAAACAAGCAGGACAGTGGCCATCAAGGACCAGTAATGTCCACCCCTGTCCTTAATGAATGTCTCCTCTTGATACCATTTTGTTAAGTTATTGTAAATGACCTTTAAACAGATTGTGAAAAGTGTTTGTGAATGTAGTTCAAATACGATTTGTACTACAGTTTAATCTCATGTGATCTTTGTTTTTAGACAAATATTTCCATAAACATCTGTGTGATTACGGTCTTCCATAAAATAAATTAAATTCCTCATAACTTAAACCGGTATGTTAATAGTTTGAATGTAACTAAACCTCAACAGGAAGGGTTACACAGAAAGAATGTTCACACAGAAACAGTCACTACAATAAATGATGACAGCAGCAACTTTGTGCCATGCCTGATGTGGCCACATGCAACCCTGCTGTCACGATTGAGGTAATGTTTCCATATCTCCTCTGCCGCCCAGATGAGATGTTTGAGCAGCTGCACATCGAGGCCTTCTCCAGCCCCCCAGAACTACCTGATGTGATGAAGCCCCAGGACTCTGGTAGCACTGCCAACGAACAGGCGGTGCAGTAATAGTGGAGAGGGGAAATGAGCGGAGGAAAGAAGGATGGAAGTGGGTGTGTGTGGAATAACTGCAGTAGTGAGGTGGAGGATATGTAAAATAATTCAGTTGATGGATGGGGACATTATAGGTAACCAAGCCTATCCATGTTACCTTCCTGCTGTCATCCCAGCATCCTCCCAGTTTGCTTCACTTTTTTTTTTTAAACTCCTAATATTTTCCACATCACATGCGTTCCTGCTACTTCACTTTGCTCTCGAGCACCACCCAGCTGAAATCTTTTGAGTGAAGAAGTTGGTTTGAAAAGTGTGTATGTGTGTTATTGTAAGTATTATCAAAGGTTAAGGCATAGTTGTGTGTCACAGTGCTCAAGAAACGAAACATGCATGGGTCCTGATTCCAGTTTCTGAATCAACAATTTGCATGAACAAATTAAAAACAAAGGCTTTATTTTCACAGACATAAGTTTCCTTGTTTGGATTCTCACAGTTTTGTTGTACATTTTGGATTTGATCTCATCCCGGGAAAGAACATGTTTATTAAAATTCTGTTGGTTTGTTTTTTGTTGTCATTTTGTTTTTCTCCAGAATGTTTTTCTTGTCAGTTATTTGTTGTCTGTTTCATGCACTGTAAGACTGTGAGACCAAAGTCAGGTACCTCCTGAACAACAGAGATTTTGGTCAGAGGATGTTCTGTCTGTGACATACAGTAAACGACACAAGTGGAGAATTTTCTTGTGTTACTCTTAAATTTTGAAGATATACATGTCATGTTGCCAACATCAGTCTGTGGCACCTTCCCCTAATCACAACAGCCTGTAACTGTGAGCTTGCTTAATTAAAAAAATTCTGTTTTCCTTTTTTTACACTTGATGACTGATTTTTTATTTTTATGTTATCATACACAGTTTGAGTTATTGTTGAAGATGGTGGGTTGCGGCTATCAGATCTATGTTGCGTATGTTGCATCACATTTGTCAAAGTAGAAGAATGACAGGCTTAATAATTTATATTCTGTTAATTGTATTATTTGCTGTGTTGGAAAAATAAGTACCGGTAACCCAAATCATGTTCTTGTAGTTTCTTTGCTGGGAAATCAACCTTTATTTTTAATTTTTGCTGTATTTAAATTAGGTTGGATTGCCAAAGTAAATACAAAGAGTTAATAGTCTATAAATTGATTTTTAGGAACTGGATTACAAACACATTTTTTAAGCAAGGGGTTTTTGTATCTCTAAGTGGTTCAGCATACACAGAAGTACTTGGACAGAACCTCAACCACAAATCTCCCTCCCAACAAGACCGAAGTGATCATGTACATATGTCAAAGAATGCAACATGGTATACAATACACTAAACAAAAAATAAAGTATATTCTCAGGCTATATATATACATATATATACTATAAACTAGACTTTACTAATGTAAACGTATTCAGACATTAAACACAAACAGGACAAATCCAACAATTTTCTATCGCAATGAAAGTGATGTCGGAGAAAAGCAGCGGCCTTCATTCTGCCATGAAATATATTTTAAACTTTATTAAAAACTAATATGAAATCCCGTATTACTAGGTCTAGTCTGAAGACGCCAGTGCTTCGCCAATCTTTGGGTTATTTCCTGTAAAAACGAGTAAAGTCCCATCTTTGTTGCAGCAGCAGCAGCAGCACGTCCCGCTGCAGCTCGCGGCGCTGAATGTCTCATCTTCTCTCCCAAATATGGACTAGGAATGTCCAGGGTGACGTCTTGTGTCCGGGGAATGTGGGGTTTGTAACCACATTTATTTAACTACGCCTTCCCTCAGTCTGAGGTCCTGGTAGGCATTACAGGAAGAGAGCGGTGTAGGAAAAAGAAACGGGACGCCCTCCTCTTCCTCCTCCTCCTCCTTCTCCTCCTCTTCTCTCGGCGGATAACGGTGTCCAAGAAGTTATTGAGGACGGACGCAGACAATAGCTTTCCTATCTCACCGGCTCTGATACGCGCCCATCACTACTTCTCTACCCTGAGCGCGCACGCATCGTTTCACACGCAGAGGAAGAAACTCGGCTCGAGTCCCATCATGGAGGATCTGGGTGAGTATTGGTGCAGTTCGTCGCTCCAAGCGTTGGAACTTCATGTTGCGATATCTTGAAGGGATCTTTTGGGAAAGGGGTGGTGTGCCCAAGCAGAGGAAATGGGATCTGTGTTGATTCTGGCAGTCATAGTAGAGAATTCTTCCCTTTCACACGGATGCGCATGAGGCTGTTATGGAAAAGGATTTTATTGACTTACAATGGGCATTTAAGGCAGAGAAAAGTTGACGAATGGCCATAAATAGCTGTTGTACTTACCGAGCAACTTGTCTGCTTGTAGACACACCTCACTATATCTGTTATAATGTTTTCATACAGTTTTATTTTAGTAAAACATGCACACAGAACATACTCACACAGGTAAAGCACAAGAACTCCCCCACAGCTGTGTTTCATGCACGGTCTGCAAATTCAATAAATTCTTTGTAAATTAGATTTAAAGAGGGCCACAGCCTCATCCATTATTATTAATATGTCAGGGGATGATGAGAAAGGCGCCTAATGTTCCACAGAGTGTCTCCTAGTTTCTTTCCTCTTTCTCAGAACATTTCAAGAAGCTTAGTGTTTAGGAATAGCTGTGTCCTGTGTTGGAAAGGTCCCTGAAATAGCCCGGAACTCTGTGGCTATTTCAAAAAGCCGCAGAGTCCAAAGAAAATAGTCAGGCCTTTGCCTCTCTGCTATACTTTTGTTTTCACTCCACATCTTTGGAATTTGTGCATTTCAACAATTACTAAAAAGGAAAAGCTAGATGTAGCCAAGCACATCTGGATTGGATTGCACACTGAGAGCAAGTTACTAGGTGACTGGGTGAGTGTAAGACAGGCAGTGGCCATGTTTGGGATCCTTGGTTTGTTCTCTTGTCCAACACTGTTGTAAGTTTATGCATCAGATCTGGCGAGGCTTTCAGCGAGAGAGACCACTTGTTATAAAGGCCTTCGGCCAAGACAAACAAGTCGTCATGCAGGTCTAAATATGGTCATAATTCCCATTGAGACATGTTCAGCTCCTTATAAGAGCAGTCGAGTCTCTATGAGTGTGTGTGTGTGTGTGTATGGGTGGGTGGGTGGATGTATGTGTGTGTGTGTGTGTCGGAGGCAGACAGAAGTACCTAGTATATGCACAGGATTCTCACCACATGGACGAGAATTGTGAATCATCTGGGACAGATGTGAGCGCAGGATAAGGCTGGGTTAACTGGTTATGTTTAGGTTTAATGTGTCTACATAATCACAGATGTTTGGAGCAGCACTTTGTTAGAATTAATCCATGGTAGCAGTTTATAAAGACAGAGGTTCGGTGTTCACTCTGGAAACAGCTCCTAAAACAGTCTCACCACAGATTATGATTATGATATGTTTAGTAGCTGCTCAAAGCAGAACAATCACAACTAAACTGGCCACAGCTGCTGTTTCCGAGGTCAAGCATGAACATAGACAAAAATAGGTGCTAGAAAATGAACATTTTAATAACAGTAAGAACTGTGAAAAATAAATACAATTGCCGAAGGAGCATCTGGGAGGCTGGGAATATCTGATCTACAATGTTCTTCAGATCTTTTTAAGATCAGATTCAGACATAAAACTAGTTAAGTATGAAGCCAATGAGAGCACAAACAAGACGACAGTGGATTTGGAGAGATTAGTGTCAGGGTTAGTGCTCTAGAAAAAATTCACCCCACACGTTTTCTCTGCTGTTGTCATTGCCCACTTTCCATGTTCTCTGCTTTGGCACTTAGTTACAGCTGCAAAACCTAATGCATAGTTTAGAGGAGGAGGGGGTGGAGTGTATTTAGATATGACTTGCCAACACTCGTCCTTCACTTCCTTTCCATGCTGCCATGTCTTGGATATGAATGCAGAAATCCTTCTGTCCTCTAATGACGCTGCTATGCCGACGGATCGTCTCCGGTTTATGCCAGTTGATCTGGTCCTGTCCTCTGACTGTTTTGTGTCTGAGGACATTCACTGTCCTCCACGGGCCGGTTTGCTGGTCACACAGGTTGTCTGTCTGTCTCTCCTTAGGAGTGCCTGAGCCACCTAACTACCCTCTCAGTCCTCGTATTGTTGTGTTTGGTACGTAACTGTCTGTGCATGCGTTTCTGTGTGTTGCATCCCGCCAGTACGTCACACTCTTGCTTCATCTTACCTTCACATGTTCTGTCTATTGTGCAGCTTGTCTGTCTCAGCACTGCATGGCTTCTTCCCCTTTCATACCTCATTAACATAATGATTTCACCATCAGAAACATTCATGAATGTAGAAACATATTCCCGGGTAGTAAATCGGGAAACTGAACTGTAAATCATCCTTCCGGCTGTTTTGTGTTAAACCACCTTCCCTCTCTCTCCTCCAGATGCTCTCCTCGCTGACCTGGAGAACACTGGCTCTCCTCTAGCTCGCTGTCCCGTCCTGCTCACCTCTGATCCTCCACAAAATGCCGACCCTACCCCCCAGGATCCCAACAAAGTGCGGCCGCCTCCACCTGCCTACACCCCGCAGCAGGTAGTCACGCAATGCGGATGCTTTCATTTTGTAAACATCTTCTTTAATAGGAGGTTTAACTGATTGTCCATCTCTTACTCCTAAGACTGTTTCTGCTGCCATGAAATCTTCCCAGAACTCAAACCCAGACAAATTATACAGGTAACTTCAGGGTTCTTGTTTATTTTTTCACCTATTCTCTCAATAAATAAGAAGATTATAGTTTGTACTTTATTCAATGGAATAAACTTAGTCCGCTTCCAGATTTGTTCAGAAGACAGTATATGTATTTGTTCACAAACTGTAGTTTAGTGCCAAGATACAGGATTGCAGTCTAATGATTAGGCCATACATTCCTGTGAGAAATGAGAGCATTTTGCCGCTGCGTGACTCAGCAATGAGTGGACAAGAGGAAATGATGCATGACATGTGTGCGTAATAATGGGAAGTATGTTTAATAGTCTTTGTTTGTTGTGGATTCTGTCTGTCGTGTCCCTCTTACAGCACAGTGTGTAAACCGCGCTCCCCCCGCACGACAGATCCTCCTCCAGCCTTTTCCTCTTCGTCACTGCTGGGAGGAGGTTTGAGTGAACTGGACCATTTGTTACAGGAGCTCAACGCCACCCAGTTCAACATCACAGGTTAATATGCCAGTGTCTGCGTGTTTTCATAGCTTTAATTCAAACTGGATGACATCTTCTCTAAGTGTGTTTTTGTCATCAGATGAAATCCTGGCCCAGTTTCCTTCCAAGAAAGATGAGATGGACAAGATTAAAGACAAGGCCACAACCTCTTCCTCCAGGTATCAAACTAACTAGCAAGTAACCATGAAATAAAACACGAGTCAGAAAATATATTAATCCACAGTGAGTGTATCTGAGTAACATTATCCATAGTGTATTAAAAAGTGAGTTTGTAATCCAGGTCCGTTTTTGTTATAATGCTTGATTTGTAGTAAAATAAGAGTGAGGAAGCCATCAGCATACATTTTAGGTAGATCAGCATTTATTTAGAACAGTGTTTTATATGAGACAAGCATATTTTGTGGGCTTGTTAAAACAAGAAATGTCTTTTGCGTTTTAGCTTGGTGAAGCCTTCAGCGACATCAGCCACTCTGGAACTGGACAAACTTATGGCTTCTCTGTCTGACTTCAGAGTCCAGAGCACAGTAAGTCCACACAACCCCATGAACATGACGCAGTGAGGCGGAAACCTACAGCAAGTTTTCTTTTTGTCTACCATTCAATCCCAGATCGCCCACACAGCTCACATATTTGTTGTTATTCACTTAACTTATGATGACAACATTGTTACTGTGTGGGCTGGCCACAGCACAAACTCAGATATGGCCTGAGGGTGTAAATGAAACTTGGTGGAGACATTATTCTGCTTCCAAAATAACTTGAGATAGTTGGAAGTCAGTGTTAGATTTGCGTGACGTGGTATGTAACATAGTATATACTGTAATGCATTAATGATATGAAAAGAATATATTTGTTTGCATCGGATTGGGTAAAGTCCAGCTGTGGGTTATAAACCCTAGATATAGGAGGAGAGGAAGATATTTGGCTGATCATTTTTGCCATTTGCTTGCTGTAATATTTTAAAAAGATGAACCTGTTTCAGTTAATTTGGCCTTTTTGGACCACTGTCTTAGCTGGGCAGCCACTTTCCTTGATCTTTACATATAAAAATATTGGTTTTTGACGGCACATTAGATATTTGGCTGCTTTATTCTCCATCAGCAGAGTGACTCACACTGCACTCGTTAATATACCACCTGTTGAGCAATGATAACTCTTGGAGAAATGAAATCGCATGTACCACGCATCATTTTTCTTTCCCAGCCAGCTGCACCTGTCACTCCAGTGGTGACAGCAGCACAGCAGCCCGCCACCGCCTCACAGCCCTCAACTGGTGGCTCACTGGACAGCATGCTGGGACTCCTCCAGTCAGATCTGAGCCGACAAGGAGTTCAGACATCCTCCAAGGGAAACTGTTCAGCCTGCCAGAAGCCAGTAGTGGGACAGGTATACATACATTGATACATATAATCATATTATAGGTTCTTTTAAATCATTCTGACATTTAATCTTTTTACTGGGCAGGTGGTGACAGCTCTGGGGAAAGTCTGGCACCCGGAGCACTTTGTGTGCACTGAGTGTGAGGCGGAGTTGGGCAGTCGCAACTTCTTTGAGAAGGATGGACGGCCGTACTGCGAGTCAGACTACTTCACCCTCTTCTCCCCTCACTGTGCACACTGCAACAAGCCAATACTGAATGTACGACACCAGGATGTGCGCCTGTCTCACCTTAATGTCACATACATACCCTATAGCTACGTAACGTTTTATTCTGCCTTGTTGTTTAGAAAATGGTGACGGCTCTGGAGAAGAACTGGCACCCAGAGTGTTTCTGCTGTGTTAAGTGCAGCCGAGCGTTCGGAGAGGAAGGTAATGGGCGGCACATACAGTATCCTGTCTGAGACTAATGCACAACTTTTAACAATGAACCACAGTGAGGTCACACATACAATGACCCATAGAAATAAAACATGCCTTTCAGTCAAACATACATAAATACTAGATTCAACATTTCTTTTTTCAGCTGTATGTTACCAAAGTGATGTTTAGTTTAATATGTTGCAGCACGAATCCTGTTGTAAAGACCATCCCACCTTGCTAAGAATATATGGCAAACACTGAATCTTTGTATTTGCTTGGCTGAACAAATTTAAGGTATTACAGACAAAAAAGAAATACTGTCAACTATAAATGTTAAATTGCAACTTTAATGTTGCACAAATTACAGTTATATATAGAAAAAGGCCTTATCTGGTTAATTCAGCATTTATCAAAGGAAGTCGGTGTATGACTGTGGCTGTTTTCTGCAGGTTTCCATGACCGTGAGGGCCAACAGTACTGCCAACAGTGCTTTTTGACTCTGTTTGCTTCTCGCTGTCAAGGCTGCAGCCAACCTATTCTGGAAAACTACATCTCAGCTCTCAACTCTCTCTGGCACCCACAGTGCTTTGTCTGTAGGGTGAGTGTTTCTGTGTTGTCTGTGTCTAAAGTTAGTGTCATCTGTGACATTGACAGAAGCTTTGAGACTCTGGTAAAATGAAAGTGTTTGCTCCGTGGTTTGTCGTGGTTACGTTAATACAACACAATCACATGCACCAGACCTTCCTAACATAGGAAAATAAAATTCACAAAAAATGCTTATGCTTTATATGTTAAACAGAGTTTGGTTGTGACAAATGGTTCGGCTGTGGCCAACTGGATTTATGACAGCAGCATTTCTACAACACCACAAATGGGGTATTTCTGAGCCAGCAATCTGATATTCATTTCAAATGATCCCATGAGTATGGCATTTAATTCATAACTGCTACCCATGAAGCAAACAAATCAGACGTTTGGGATGAACGCGTGTGTGTCTGTGAGCAGGGCGTTCCTGACATAGACACTAAAGAAATGGTTTTACAAAACCCCCAAAACTAAGAATAGTTTGCAGTGATGTCATGAGAAAGTTGTCATTTCACATTATAATTTTCTAATTGCAGTTTGGTAATTTCGAGTTTTGCGGCTCAGGGCTCTCTGCTGTTACTCACTCTGCCTGCTTCTCTCTTTCTCTCTCCTTTCCAGGAGTGCTACAGCCCCTTTGTTAACGGCAGCTTCTTTGAACACGAGGGTAAGCCACTGTGTGAGGCGCACTATCACCAGTCGCGTGGCAGCATGTGCCAGGCCTGCCAGCAGCCGATACTGGGCCGCTGTGTCACTGCAATGGGAGCCAAATTCCACCCCCACCATCTTGTGTGTCACTTCTGCCTTAAGCCCTTGAGCAAAGGATGCTTCAAAGAGCAAGAGAACAAACCCTACTGCCACCCCTGCTTCATCAAACTCTTTGGTTGACGACTCAATGGGACTTTGACCCCATCCTCGCAATCAGAGAAGCTGTATCACTCTGAGTTCTCATTTTTGTTTGTGTGTGTGTGTGTGTGTGTGTGTGTATGTGTTTACTGTGGGTGGAGCTGGTCTCTTTCTTGGTTTTAAAAATATTTAAGTCATTGGAGGCAGGGGAAGAAATCCAACCCAACTCATTATTGTTTATTTAAAAATAAATAAAAGTAACATGGACCAAATTAGGCTGAATGAAATATACCTCTAGATTTAGTTAGACAGACACAAATTGATGCCAAATTATTTTTTCATGTATGTAAATCATTTACATACTGTATTGATTCAAATTGAATATTGAAAATTGAACTATATTTAAAAGGGGAAAAGACACCGTATGATAAGAGTAAAGTTATTGCTTCAGTGAAAGACTTGTTGTTTAAGCAAATCCACTTTAATATATTTGCTTTATATTGCAAATAGTATAATTTTCACTGCCATTGCTTTTATATATTGTATGCTGACTGATATGTTTTGTGTAACAAACAATGCTATGAAATGTTTAAAGTCAGATATGTTGCATTATTCTTGCACTATAGCTCTATGCAATTTGCTAAAAAACTATTCCAAAGAGTAAAATAAAGAAACACAACTGACTGTGTTATTGTTTTATGTTTAAATGAATACAAAATTGAGAAATAGAACAAAAAGATGCCCAAAGAAAAATTATGTGTGAAAGCAAAGCATGAAACTAAGACAAAAAGACAAAAAATGCAGCAGGAGTTTAAAAAGTGGAAAGAGTATGTTGGAAGCAAGCTGGCGAAATACTTAATTTATTAAATTACAAGTAATTTAACATTGGACAGACTCAGGTAAACAATTTTAATTAAGAAACACAAATCTGAATAAAGCCTGTTAAAACAATAGAAGACATGAGATTCAACAGATGTAGAACAAGTAAAGAAATACATGTTTTATACTAAATGAGCTTTGTAGTTTCTGTTTAACAACATTTCTGCCATCAGTGAGAGTTTTGACTTAACTGTGTTGTGATTGTGTATTTAGGTGACTTTAAAAATATTATTTTTATGCCATATTCGTGGATGTAACTAAACCGAAATAAGAGCCAAATGAGTGTGCAGCCTTGAGCTTGCTGCACTTGCTGCTGCTCACTTTGACCACTAGAGGTCACTGTTCACCTACTGATCCTCTCAAACGAACAGAGCATAACCGTCTCTAATGATAACACGCTGCATCCTGTCTAGATCCTGCTCTCGGAAACAGTAGTAAACGAGGGGATAACAATTTTTATCAGATCAAAATCTCCGGCGACTTATTCACACATGAAGCACGCGGCAGCGGTGAGGCGACAACCACGTGACGCGTGTTGACGTAGCCACGCCTCTGCGCCGCACAGGTGAGTTCATTTAAAAGTTAATGAGCGTCGCTCGCCGGCTGACAAGAGAAAGCAGGTAACTTTGTGGGCGGAAAGTCACTTTGACACGTCGAGTGTAGAAATAAATGCACAATGAGTGATTCAGAACAGCAACAAGTAAGTCAGTATCATTGGCCATATCTTAAACTGTCAGTGCTGTATTGGGCAGTGACGTGCTAACAAGTGTATGATAATTGCTCCAACGCGAATTGAAATTCCTGGGCTTATCTCCTTGCTCATTTTCCGTTTACTCTACGTTTTCCGTGTCACTCGACGCGTGTTTTGATCTGTGTTCACCCAGGAGGGAGAACAAGTGTCTGAACCCCAGTGGCCTGAGAATGGAGATGCGTGGAGTGATGGAGAAGATGGGACCAACATGGACTGTGGGTTGCTGCAGGCCATGGTTGAAGAGGATGAGGAAATAAATGTCTACAATGAAGAGACTTTTGGGATGGGTATGTAGACGGCTTCACCTTCATCCAGGCCCATTCATATGAAGGTGGTATGTGAAGAAAGCTTTAGGGGGATTTCATCACATTTGGTACCAACTGGCCCAGTTGGATTTAATGCTGAACTGACCAAAGGTAATGGTAATTTTTCAGCTCACCTGTGTCAAATCCTGATATTTCAGGAATGTCTTAAGGGAAATTTTGTTTTTGAATTGTTGAAGCTCGCATTCGTCTCACGTCCATACAGTTGTTGTAGTGAAGGTGATGTCTAAGAAACGCCTGGAGGTACATTTTTTCTATCATCAGTGATTAGCGGAGGCACTCAACAGTTGTTCTAGTAACTTTTTTCTGTTACCACTCCTTGCACAGCTACTGCTTGACAGTGGTTGGCAATAATCATCGTGAACTTTTAAGCAGAACTTTTAAGAAAGCCATCAGACCTCTGTGTGTTGGTGTCGTAGATCTTGATGCACATGGGACCACAGAAGACACCAGCAATGGTCTCCTTCATTTTGGAGAGCCACCGCCTCCTCCACCAACACCGACACCACCACCACCACAAGATGACAAACCACCTTGTGAGTGTCCCCACAGCTCCCCCTCCCCCTCCTCTTCCCCTTCCCCTTCCAGACAGAAGCCACAGTATATGCCCCAAGTTTCTCCAGGGCAGCGTGGCAGAGGTAGGGGACAGAGGGGAACGCTAGGCAGGGGGCAGATGTTTGAAGACCCAGCTGTGATGAGGATAGTGGAGGGGCGACCGAGCCTCAAGGTGCCGAAGATAAACTTGTCTAAACATTGTAAATATACTTATCACCTCATGCCAGCTTATCTTCATTGGTCTGTTCTGCTTTTAAGAGTCTTGACAGTGCCATCGTGGACTGTGGCAATGCCATGTACCAGAAAACATTTGACAATGGTGTAAGTTTAATAACTTTCTAAGACAATGTTTTGTTTGTGCTAATATTTTTCTTCATTTTCAAAGTGTTGTTTCTTTACTTTAGTGGATGTCACCGTCTTACAGAAAAACCAGAAGAATCTCTGGATCAATACTTCAGGTTAAAGTCATTGAATGACATGTAGTTATCTCATATCAGTGGGTTACTTAAGCAAATATTTGTCCTATATTTATTCTGTTTCTTAGGACAGCGCAATAGTGTGTGTGATAGATGGTCACAGAGGCAGAGGTCAGCACCTGACCTCCAACTTCGTGGATTTGCCATATCCTATCTCTCCCTTCAGGGGGAGGAGAGGGGAACCCAGAGGACCCTACTCTAGGAGACCGTTTGGCCAAAGAAGTCCAACTCAGGTGGAGAAAGTATAAGAAAATAATTAAAAGTTCAACAGTTTTGTTTGCGTATTTCTTAAAATTACCAGACACCAGTGAAAGCTAGTTTCTGTCAACCTGAGTGTATGGTCTCTAAAATGCTTTTGTATTATAGGTGCATTCACCCATCATATCAGGATCACCCATCTTCTCACGCCAACCACTGACGCCAAGGCAGCATTACAACCAGGTTCCATAATAAATTAGACTTAATGCATAAAATCAGTGTTAAATATGTGTTGGGCTTTGCCCTGACTGATGACATCTATTGTGCTGAATCAGCCAGGGGCCTTCATGTTTCCTTTGAACCGACCATGCCCCTCCACTCCTCAGTCTCTGACTCCTAAACTGATGCAACTTCGCTTTGGTGCCAATTCACCAAGACCCTCCGCATTTTACAGCCCCGCATCTAATCCAGTGCAGCCTATCAGGTGTGTGATCACCTTGCTTATCTCTCAGGAATATTATGTTTGTGTATTTATCAAATGAAGGAAAAAGGAAAAAACATTTTTTAAATAGACAACTAAAACTATGATCATATTCTCATGGTCTTTTGCTGTGTACACGGTCTTTTGTTGGATCTATAAAGACTTTCTCTGAACCACAGGTACCCTGGTCCAGTTACTCAGCTTCACCCCCAACACAAACGACTACTTAGTCAAAAACAACACATATTCCAGAGGTTGGTACTGTTCTATATAAAATACATTTTTGTTTTGCCATATTCAGTTCGTATAGAAAAAGCCTTTTCCCTTCATAGGAAACTAGAGAGCTGGGATCCTTACTGTAATCTCATGACTGCCAAAGAGAAGGAGTGGATCACCAAGCTGCAGATGATACAGCTGCAAAGTGAGAATCCGTACCTCGAGGACTACTATTACCAGGTAAAAATGACACTGTATGATTAAAGCACGTCTTACACGAGCATATGAATGACTAGTGGGTTTACATCTTCAAATAGGAGTATTATCGACGATTAGAAGCCAAGATGGCAGAAGAGGAGCTGGGAATCAGGAGCAAGAGGGAGCCACCTAAACTCACCACACCTTACATCATGAAGACGGAGTCATACACGCCAGGTTTTTCTAGGGTCACCTTTTTGTGTTCTGAACCTAAACTGCTAACCTATGGCCATAAAATAAGGGTGTAATTTTCAGGTTTTATTGTAGTGCAGATGAAAGAAATGTTGGATAAATGTTAATATTCTTCTGCATTTCCTTTACTCATTGTAGGGTTTGTTGACAAGTCCAGCTAACTTAATTGTCGCGCGTTACAAAAGAAATTTAGTCTACTTTGGCTTGCATAAAACTTCCCGTGCTCTGTGTTCTGAAATTGTAATAAACTGTTCTTTCAGTGGTGCACATTGAAGGCTCTTTGGGTCAAGTTGCTGTGTCTACGTGTTACTCTCCTCGTCGTGCCATCAGTGCAGTTCATGCGGTCCAAGCTCATGGACCACTTGAGGTTACTAAGACAACATCTTTTGAAGTGCGTTATTGTGCCTTCCCTGATACTGAATCTTGTTTCCGCAAAACAGGAACAAAAAGACACCCGACAGCAGCGGTTAGAAGTCCTTAGTAAAATAGAGAAGGTACCATCTGCTCATTTATTTTTCTTTTGATACAGTAGGAGTTTTGTTTTTGCTATGTTTTCTATTTCATAAAACATGTTCTCGAATACTTGATCACCTTTGCGCTACCTCATAGTTGTTCATAGTTCTGTTGGAGGTAGAGGAGACGGAGAGGAAGAAAACCACGGTCTTGTCTGAACAAGAAGAAAGACGGCTGATGGAGAAGACGCAAAGGAGAGTGGAGCACATCTACTGCCAGCTGCAGCACCATGACCCCCGGTGAGTCATACACATATCTTGCTACTTTAAAAAGTTTTTGTTTCTAGCTTTAGTAGCTAGAATGGTTTAGCTTCATGAACACTTTCAATTTGAGCATTGAATTTTCTCAAATATCCGTCCTTTAGGGAGGAGTTTGTCCCTTTCCTGCTGGTCTCAAAAGGCAAAAGGCTGATTGCTCGTCTGCTCCCGTTCCTAAAACATGATTCTGCAGCAAAAGTTTTGCGCATTGTAACCTCCAACCTACCTACACTGATGAGCAGAGACACAGAAGAGGTAGGGGAGTTTGAATGTTTGGTATAAATGCTTTTTTTCCATTAGTGTTTTGCTCTAGCAATCATAATATTACTGAAAATTGGTGTTAATTACTGCTCTATATTTGAGCTCAGATTATTTTGCTGGATGCTTTTCAATCCCCAAATGCTTTTTTTTTTTTAAAGTCCCTACCAGTGCTCTACCCCTCTCTTCGAAATGTGATTGGAGGCTTGACATTTAGTCAGCTCATTGGAGTCTTGAAGAATCTCACATCATGTGAGTCTCTGTCGACATACGAGTCTCTCACGCAGATATGTCAGAACAAGGTCTGTGTTTTGTTGCAGCTCGACTTTTTTCCATGCCATTCCATGTCTATTGAAATCTTCTTGTTTTTTTGATTCCGTCTTTATTTTTCAGTTTGGATTGTCTTTACTATATGCTCTCCTGTCCCAAGGAGAGAAGTTACTGTCCTCGGGTGTTCCCCTGGAGCCCAGCATTGGTGACTTTGAGATGTGGTGAGAACCTCCAACGCACCGCATGCCATGAACGTTAACTCATTTAGCTCTGTTTGAGGTTTCTGCTGTAATTGCTTAAACTGAAATTATTGGCTGTGAAGCCAAAAATAACAAAAACTAAAATGTTCCTTTTTGGAGCAGAGGGGAGTTAGAAAAGCGGTAACTGGTTTAGGTCTAGGAAAACACCCATATAGGATATTGATGGTGGTTCTATTCTCGTTTAGGACTGACACAGTATTCCAAGTCGCAGGACAGCTATCCCAGTGTTCACTAGTGGAACCACTCCTCTTGCCCTCAAACCTGCTAACTCTCTTCTGCCGTTATCTGGACAAGCGTACTGTGCATCAGCTCAAAAGCAACATGGAGTAAGTGCTTGTTTAGGTGTAAGAGGAAGACACCACGGTAAACAAAGAAAATGTTTGAGTTGACCTAGACGGAAATATCATAACCAAATGTCTTTTGTTAAGGTCTGCAACCGGATTCCTTGCTCTTCCATCTTAAGATGAGCAGAAACCAAGGACATGTTCAGCTAATGACCAGGTTGTGGTGAGCGCTGGAGTGAAATACGTGGATGTACGGCCCAGTCAAAAACTACAGTGTTTGTCATAACAGGAGATGTGTACAGTACTTGAACTGTGTTCAAAATGTTTTCTTATTCAGTTTTGCCCCCTTTCCCATCCCTTCACAGTCTTGCACTTTTCAACTGTTTCCCTTTTTTTTTATTTCCTTTATATGAACATAACGCTTTCCTCCCTTTGGTCTTTGTTTACTGTAGGTGGAAACATTACATTGACGGAGCTGACGTTCTTGTTGGGCTTTTGTCTAAATTTTTTCACTTTAGTGAAGTGCCATCTAAAACATTTACCACCGAGAATTAGAGGAATGTTACGTCAGATATTAGAAGTCATAAGTTAATCTGAACACAAGAAATGACATGGAACGCTTCGTTTCTTGACTATTATAATTTTCCTGAGTAGCCACATCAAATTTATTGCTATTTCAGAAACAAACTAATTTTATGGATGGACTTGATCTGGGGTGCTTTAAATACCTGACTCTTTCGGTTGGAAATACAAAACAGTATTGACACATTTGGAAATGTATAAGTTCTGTGAGAAGTATCTAAATATCACTAACATTTTGGACAATAAATTTAAGTTAAGGACCAAATTGAGGATTGTATAGTAATTTATGATTGTACAGCTGAACCTATAGGTTCATAATAATCATTAAGGAAATTGTCATGGTATTGTGTATACATGTGTAGTGATACTAAATTATATTTGATGTAGATTTTCCATCTTAGACGTTTCAGTTGTAAAGATATTTTTATTTGTTTATTTGGAAACAGTAATTATAGTTATATTGCACACTTGTAGAGCACATGCAACATAAATAAAAAAAAATCTTTGTCAAACTGGTGAAAATTATTTCATAAAATGCATTCTGGTGCATCATCGGACTTTCTAATGTAATTTGTTCTTTGGACCAGCACAGTCTGAGGTCCAGGACAGATTTAAGTATGGTGCAGTTGGCTACACAAGATTGGTGCTCATCAGAACAATCCATTGAATCGGGACCATTTCCTGTGTTGTGCTGAGAAGAATTGCTGTTCAACTAAACCAATAGATTGATGTTACAGCAAAATTTGGCTTAAAATGCAGAAGCCAAATTTTGTTGTAACATAGTTGTAATGAATGACAATAAAAGCTGATTATCATAGAAATGCTTGTTAAATGAAAGTTTCTCGAGTAAGAATGAGTACACTTAAGGATTACGAATTTAAAAAGCCTTTGTTTAAACTTGGCTATTAATTAAAATTATGGCTACATCTTTTGGCCAAGACGGACCGTCACAAATGTCATACGTCTGCATGTGGTCACATGACCAGGAAGCTCAGGCGTTCACATGCACAGGTGTAGCACATGAGAACAATTGCAACACAGAAGTTGCACTATAATGTAAACATTAAAGTAATGAGTTGGTTACAGCACTGGTTGAGACTTTAAATGTGACCATGACGTAAAATGTTCAATGTCAACACAACCATCCACACTTATTTTATTTTAGCTCTATTTTGCCTGCACCGCTTTAAAGTACTTTAATTTAAAAAGTCTCAGGTTTTGATGCTCTTGAATGTTAAATGACTGCATTAACTAGCATTAACTACCTAAATAATTTAGAACTTGAAGTGATGAATCAAAAGGCACATTTGTTACCAGGTGGTGACAAAGCTAGATTTGTCATTGCTGCCAGATGTGGTGACAGTTTGTTGAGAAGCCAAGTATGTGAGAGGTCTGGTGGGATGGAAGGGGGGACGTTAACCTCTTCTTGACCCCATAAGAAGAGGATTTGGACTAGGGGTGTGGAATCTATGTTAAAGGTGAGATATCGTTCTCTTTTACTCGCTTTTTTTTCTTTGAATATACAAGGAGCTTCTCTCACCCACCAAATGTGTCTGTGTATAGGCTGGGGCCATGGAGACCCATGGGGTGAAAGACACATGGATGGAGGATATGATTTCCACTATCATACACATGCACCTGGCAACCATACATCTCAGAGTGATGTCATTGTCAAAATACAGTCACAGATAATGTGTGAACATTTTCTTGGATTGGTTCAGTTTTTTATGCTTTAGAAGTTGACAGATTAACTATAATGTTTACAACCAGTATTTAAGTGTATTGTTCTTGGTAGAGAGACCATCCAATGTATGTTTATATTATGAGAATATAACAAATAGAACAATTTCCTTGACTAAACACAGAAGGTTAGTGGAAAGATTTGGTAAAATTCATTCACCAACACTGATAACAAATAATAACGATCCTACTATTGTATTTGAGTTATTTTTTTATGAGATAGTGAATCTGACTCCCTTATTTAGGCACTGTCTTATGTAGTCTTATAGACAGTAATCAGATTAAAGCAGCTGTGTCCTTCCTGGACTGCAGCTTCCAGTTCATCAGTCACTGTCCAATCTGGTGACCCCCCTGTCTTTGCTTTTCTAGTGTTAATGTACTTTAAGTGCCCAATTATTCAGTTAGTGCATGTGTACACCGGGGGTGTTTTTCCTAGCACAACGGGGGAGGTCCTGGAAGACAGAAGAGTTGGTGAAAGGAGGGACGCCTTGGACCAGAGTGTATATGAGACCCTCACAATCGGCATACTTTGCCCACTCCTGGATATCTGCTTCAGATCCCTCATCATTCTCCTGTCAGGTCTTACACATTTTGGGCTCCTTCCTCCAGGTCCACTATGTTGAGACAGCTACTTCTTCAGATTGTGGTGATCCTTTGGCTGGTGCAGGCTGCATATACAGGCGGTAAGTGTGTGAAGAGCGGCGGTTAAGGTCACTTACTGGTCGTTCGAATAAATGCAAATATATGAAGAAGCAAGAGATGAGCAAAGTTTGCTTGTCTATCAAGTCCAATTGACGTAACCTTTGCAGTCACAGTTCTTAGAATGCTTCTAAAATTTATTTATCTGTATAAATATGTATCTGTGGAGTCACCGTAGTTGGTTAGGTATGAGTGGTCTGCTGTCAGGTGGAAGTGATGTATCTGGCACTGAGAAGCAATCTGTCTGTACATCAGGCATAATTTAGTCAGCAATAGCCCTGCGAGCCACATGCTAGATGTAAGAATAAGAAAATCAATGTGATTATACAGGAGAAACAAAATAAAGTGAATATTATTAAAATATTTTTAAAACACTGCCGTTAATTTCATGACAGTGTGGTTGTGAATAGAATAAATGTAGTAAAATATATCAGTAGTATTCAAATCAGTGGTGAACTATTCATTAAATGAACCATGGATTACATCTACATTGTATTTACACAGTAAATGTACCTTATAGTACATGAGACATTTAATGATGAGCTCAGAATTTGTCCACCATATTATTATTTGATCATTTTTACATGAAATTATAAGGAATTTAATATCCTGTTGAATAAAGTGAATATAAATTAATAATGGAAACACAAACTCTAAGGATTAGGGCTATTTATTTATTTATTAAACTAATTCGTTTTACTCAATAAAGTTCTCAACTGTGATAAAATACTTAAGCTTTTAAACCTTCAGTCTTGTGCTGCTAAGAGTCCCCATCAGGTGAAGGAGAGTGACAAAAATGTCTTTTCTATGTTTGGGTTTGTCTGTCAAATTTCAAACAATCCTGTTACATTGAAAGTCTGGCAAAGTGGGATGTATATCTCCTACGTGTGGTCAACAAAGTTTTCTTTTGATGATGTGAAGCAGCCATATATATTTACTTGTCTCTTTACCAGCTGTCTCAGTGTTTAAAATCAAAGGCAGCTTGGCTTCAGTGGCAGCAAGTGTCTAAATGTAACATCCCTATGCGAGAGGGGATGAGAATGGGTTTTACTACGTGTACACAGTTACTGCATTGACTTCTTTGGCGTCTTCCTAAAAATGTTCATCACGGAGCTGAAACACCACGAGACCGGAGACCTTAGGATGATTGATGATGATGTTGGTTTAAGGGGCAACTCTGTTTAGACTTCTAATTGAATGAACTAATCAGTTAAACTGGTTGAACTGATTGAAGTGTATGAGGGCAACCTGACAGCTGTTTTACCTTAAATGCCTTTAAGGTTATGGTGCTGCATCTGGAGTATCCAATGGACAAGGGCCACAACTTAATGGTAAAGAAATCACATTCTGAACCATCTGTATTTATAAAACATGAGCTTTATGCTTCTGTAGAGTTCTAAGCCTAAACATTTCATGTCTTTTGTTTTTAAGGAAATAACCCCTCATATGGTGTAGGAAGACTGCTTATTCCATCAAAAGGTACATTAGCATAAAATGTCCTCAGCTGTGAATTGGTGTTAAAAATATTGTGTCTATAACAGTGTATATTTTTAAAGGTGTGGGTGCACAGAATGGATACGGTGGTTACCTCACAAAAGGAATAGGTCAGTGAACACAGACCATTAACTTCTGCACAGTAGGTTGAATGTATTTTATGCGTGTAACTGCCCTTTTGTTAACCTCAGGTTATGGGCCAGCTGTTGGTGTTTCAAGTGCAAATGGAGCCAAATCAAATGGTAAAACTCTTTTCTTACATTACCCAGTACAAACGCAGCACCTATTCTTCCTATCCACACTTTGCTTTTATCATATACTTTCTAACATGTTTAAGGCTATGGGGCAACTGCTGGTGTGACCAATGGGAGAATGACTAAAGGTAGGTGTGTCATACCTGTATTCACCCTGTTTAAACATTCATTAGTTGAAGATAATCAGAAATGTGCTAAATATCTTGCATATGTTGTCCTTTAAGGCTATGGTTCAGCAGCTGGTTTGACAAATGGACAAGGCAGAAAACCACAGGGTAGGTATTCCAACGGGGATTCATGTGAGCTGGCAAAAAAACAGTTTGAGGTCACTGAACAACCCAGAAAGAAAGTTTTAAACCTGTCACCTGTGACCCAGATGTGGTGCGATGCTGTATTTTTGGTTTTCTGCTTGAGGACTAAAGGAAACATCAAAATATAGCATTAAAGGAAATAGAAACAATTCTAATGCAACGTGTAATGACTGATTGTTCTGATTTTTGTTGTTGCAGGATATGGTGTTCACGCCAGTCCAGCCAATGGACAGCAAGTGAAAGGCAATGGTATGATATATCTTCTTTTTTTTCTTTAGCAAGGACACATACATACACATACACAAATCAATTTTAATGTTCTTTATGTTGCAGGCTACGGTGCACAAGCTGGTGGATATGGTGGACAAGGAACTAAAGGAAATGGTAAATGAGATCTGAAGTATTGGATTACAACCGGGATTGGGTGTGAGGGAAATACTTTTATATTTCTAATGAATGCTCTATGTGTTCAATTTAGATTAAACGTGTTTGTATGTTTGCAGTAATAATATGATGACATAGTCCGCTGTATGTATGTTACATCATTGCTAGAATTGTTTGTGTGCATGTTTAACAGTGGTGACACATTTTCAACAGGTACAAAAAGCCAAATGAGTCTGTTTGTATTTCTGGTTTTGTCTTTTAGGTTATTAGATTAGATTAGATTAGATTCAACTTTATTGTCATTACACATGTACAAGTACAAGGCAACAAAATGCAGTTT
>JAUMHF010000011.1:6964258-6987244 GCA_032359275.1 Microctenopoma steveboyesi | reverse complement strand
TGTCTATGTCCGTGTGAGAGCCACAGGTGGCCTGTGAAGCAAACATACTCCAGTCTGTGTGTTGGAACCTGTCCTGGGTGTGATGTCAGGGTCAGGTTATGGGGCTACAGCCGGTGCTTTGGGTATAAATGGAGCTAAACCACATGGTGAGAGACCGTCAATAAAACTCTGTGTTCATTGTCAAATACAATACCTACCCATTAAACAGTGGAACTGTTTGCTTGCTGATCCTAGACTCTGACACTTTTAAAAGCAACCACACATGTATTTAAATGTGCTCATCTTTTAAAATTGTGTTTGTCAGTAAATATGTGTTGGAAGTTTTTGCTTTTTACAGAAAGAAGGTTGATTTGTATAGATAAAAAATTGTCATGTCCCTATTTGTAGGTAATGGAGGTGGAGCACACCATGGATTGAGAACAAAAGGCAATGGTACAATAGATTTGCTAAAACATTATTTGTGTATTATCTTTGTTAATTGATTGGATGTTAATATTACAGTCTTGTTGTGAAAGCATACACTCACTGACCTAGTGTAGTGTATCTAATGTAAATCTATGTATGCAAAACATCACGTACAACTATAAGCAAAAGCATCAAATCTTTGAATAGAAAAATTGTTCTTCAGGTCAAGGAGCCATTGCTGGCTCATCTAACAGCAATGGAGCAAGGCCAGGTCAGGGACAAACTGGAAATAAACCCATAAAGGGTTATGGTCGACCACCTTATGGTTCAGGTAATAAATGTTCTGATGTCTTTTTTTTCTCTCCAGGAAATTAAAGCACTCACACGCACATCATTTTCATTTCTGTATTTCTTCAGTGAAAGGTCCGGGTGCAGGAATAGGAGCATTCAGAAGTCTGGGACTACCACAGTTTGGCAGAAATCAAGAGAAGGGTGAGTGAAGATCATGACATAGTACTGACCTCACCACATAACACACCACAAAGTGAACAATAAAGTCTTTATTTCTTATTCCAGCATATAGCACTAATGGTTACAATGGTAATGGAGCTCAGCCCATGGGGGGTGAGTCAGTTGCCATGTTATCAACACTTACAGGACGAAAAGAATATGTTAACATTTATTAATGTGCTGTACGTGTATTTTACAGGCTACAACAGTGGCTATGGCAGCGCTGGTTTGAGTCTGGGATCTCAGTATGGACATGGACTGAAAGGGCCAAAGCAAGGTAGATGTATCCTTTAGAGAGTTATAATTCTGTTATGTGTTTTTATTTTTAGCACAATTCACTGAATTGAATGTGATCACGTTGAAATTTCAGGCTATGGTGGTGTAGCTGGTGTGCCCAATGGACAAGGTGCAAAACACAATAGTAAATGTATAAATAGTACAATATATACATACACAGCATATATCACGCACAGCAAATCTAAACTAATGTCATTGTGTTTTGAAATGTAACGGGAATGGGAACCTTTCCAATTAAATAAATACAAATGCATTTATTAGTATTATTACAGTGTAATATTATACTGATTATTGTTGCTGTTTGTGACTCTTTCAAGGTTTTGGATACACCAGTCGTGGAGCTACTAAGCCAGCTAAACCAGGTGAATGTGCAGCCATCAAAAACATTTTTAACATATTTTAACAATATTGGCCCGGTGAACTAAGGAAATGACATTTATCTTAAAATAGTTTTAGACACCCATTGCACTAATTTGTTTGAAATACTTGTTGCAAAGCTCTCATATGGAAAGAAAATAACTCAATAATGATAAACACTAATTAGATGTGAAGTCTGAAGCCCAGTGTCAACATTAACTCTTTGCTGATCTATATTTTTAAGGGTATGGCAATATTGGGTTTGGAGCCAAACACAATGGTAAGACTGCTACCTCAGATACATGTAAAATTCAAAATCCTATTTTCATTTTGATGACAAACTATAGATTTCATCACTTTCATGACCCTGTTGCAGGATATGGAGCCTCTAACGGAGGCGCAACTAGACCCCAGACAGGTAACACCTGTTATAAAAGCATTATGTAGTTCTGACAACTGTGATATGAAACTATAGATGCTGTAATAATTATTTGTTCAATCTGAAGGTTATGGAAATGGAGCTGTTCCCAGTAGCTATGGACCTAAACCCAATGGTAACTGATTATATTCTTTGCTATAAATGTCCCTCATGTACAAAAGAGGTTTATTTATGCAATATAATCTTTGAGCCAAGGTTATGCAACTGCAGCTGGTGTCACCAGAGAATATGCAGCCAAACCCAGCGGTACACCCTCTTAGTCTGCGGCACATAACATACAATAACAAGTTATTTAGTGCATGAAGACCATAAAAGTCTACATTTTAAACATACGTATTTATGTCTTTTCTCTTGCACAGTTACTTTTTTAAATTAAGTGACAGTGTTTTACTTTTCAGCTTTTATAACTTGTTAAATGTTGGAAAATGGAAATCTCATGTTCCAATGAAAAACAATTCATTCAGGAAGGAGCAAATATATATCATTTGTGTTTACATATAGTTATATTTTCTCTTAAGGTTATGGGGTCGGAAATGGTGCTACACTCAGTGGATATGGCAGTAAACTCAATGGTAAAGTGAACTGATTTCATTTTTAAAGTTCATACGAGCTCCTTTACCACGGAGCAGCAGTAATATCACATTATTTATAAACCATAATTTTTAGGACACGGCTTAAACTCAGAACCTCAAACTACCAAAGGAGTTGGAGCAGTGTCACCTAGTCAAGGTGCGAAAACACTCATTGCTGCTAAATCTGAGCATTGGTATTTTAAATGTCTACATTAGAATCCAAGGTTTTGTGAATGTGTTGCATTCCAGGGAATGGTGGTGCTCCTGGCGCACCTAATGGACAGTTTGCTAAAGCAGCCAATTCAGGTAAATGCTCTTCTGCATGCATGTGTTTGGATTCTGCTCTTTTTCAGTTGTAACTGATTTGTTGTTACATTAGAGGTGTAACAAGCATGACCTAAAACATAATGTTGTCTAAATGAATGGAGTTTCAAGTTTTTGTGTAAACTTCTTTTGTTTTTTAATTTTTCATAATGATTTTCCATTGAAATGTATGTTGTTGTAATGTTTTTCGCTTTGCCCTCCTATCTCCCTTTGATTCTCAGGTTACAGCATGTTGCCAAATGGGAAGGCTACAAAGGCTGCAGGGGCATCCAGTGGAAAGAGTCTAAAAAATTTCTCTCCCGAGCAGCTGAATCAAGCACCACAGGGTGTTGTGCCTTATCAAGCTATAAGTCAAGGTGTTGCGCCTGCTGTTCCCGAGCCGACGAGTGGTATCCTGGTTATGGTAACGCAAGAGCAATACCAACATCTGCTTTCACCTGCACCACAAGGAAAAAGCTACAAACAGCCATTAACAATCCCCCTGGCCACGCCAGCACCATTACCGGTGCTTCTTCATGGCAAAGGCCCCAAGCCTGCACCCCAGCCCACCCCCGGACCTGCACACATGGGTCCACAGAGCAAAGGTCCAAAGGCAGCCGCATCTGGGCCTGCAGCAGTTGCCCAGACTTATCCAGCACCAGAATCCGCAGTGGTTCTTCCTGAAGGCAAGTACCTCTAACTGTATAGTTCTTCTGTAGAAGGAAAGAAAAATCACATGCTAACACACACATAAAAAGTATCAATGGCGTTTTTTGTTGTTTGGCCTGGAAGTATTTTCTTTTACACAAAGAATCTTTTGAAATTTGGTTTGTATCAGACATGACTTTAAGGTGATTCTCGTACGAAAGCCAGTCACACGCAAAAGTTAGGCTGTTCTCCGGAGTTATTGTCTTAGGATCTCTGTGTTATTATGTTTGTTTTGAATTTCCATTTCTGTGTTAATACCTCTGTGTGTTCTATGTTTGCTAATTTCCAGTATGGGGGCATTAGTAGTAATGATTTGCAAAGATTTAGCAAAAATAGTCTGCATAACCAGTTATGACATTTATGGCCTCTAGGTTATGTGACTGGAAAAGCTGTGCCTGAGCAGAAAGCTGCAGAGGCAGATGCTCTTTTCGGGGTAGACAGAATTGTTGAAGGGGATTCTGTCCCTGAAAGAACTGAGCCCCCGAAAACCAAAGCTGCTCCTGAACTACTAGCAGCTAATGGTACAGGAAACATCACCCCAGAGGAAACACGGACTGTGGGTGAGCATGAGGTTACAGCAGAAGAAGCAAACATCCACACTCAGGCTGTGGCAGAGCCTGAGAGGCTCGGGGTTAAAGGTCTGCCTGCAGGGGAAACTGGGGCAACTGGTAAACTAAGTCTTGTTACAGGTTGAGTGCATGTGTCACATTGCATGTGTAAATATTGACTGAACTCTATGTTTGATCTAACTCTAAATCTTTCAGAGTTATAATTATAATCACTCAAAATATGTTACAGGATTCGTCACGTTTAAAGATTCCTGCTGTTTTTGTGGCTAGAATTCAGTTTAACTTTCAAGGTTTCAGTATCTTAATAGACTTTAAAGCATGTCTAAGTCCTTTAAGGTGAATTATAAAATATACAAATGGAGATAAGCATCTGCGCCATCATCTTTGTTTTCTATTACAATGTTTCTTTGCTGCACGTTCTCTTCACTGTTGTCTCAAAAATGACCAGCAACTAGAGTTTGTATGTTGTTTATCTCTTACTATATACTACTATATAATTTGTTAATGAACTCTGCCATATATAAGGATACAGTTTACAACTTTGAAAGTGACCTTTTGGAAAATACGCTTATTTGCTTTTTGCTGGGAATCAATCTGAAAAATGACTGTGTGCTATAAACAAAGCTGACAACAAAGACTGCAGTCAACAGCCTGGCCTGTAATATCACAACTTTAGCTTAGAACTGTAACAGACACAGTTTCAAAGATGCTATGCTGAGCTAAGATAATCAACTGCTGGCAATTTACAGATTTAGAATATGCTGCTATGAATCCTCTCATCTCACGTTTTAAAATAAGCATATTTTCCAAAATGTGAAACCTTTGTTGACCTTTTAGAAAACGCATAACTATGTTGTGATTTGACTGGTCTACGTTGTGTTGCTCTACTAAAAGTGTTAAATGTGTTACCTTCTTTTGTTGTGGTTCTTTTTTTTTAACAATTTTATTCATCTTAATTCTCATATGTTTTAATTTGGTGCATTCAGAGCGGCATGTCTTGAATTTCAAGTTAACCCACTGACTGAAGATGACATTGTGTTAAAACACTTGGTAATGAAGATACTGGACACATCATTAATTTCCATCTAAACCCCAATCTGTTGTTCTCCCTTGTAGAGAATGGAGGAGCTTCAATCTCTAAGGGACAGGGAGCGAAACAATTCAAACCTGGTAATCATATGTCTACTTGATTGGAATTAAATGGGATTACAGGAATATATAGAAAATTACTGGACTTTTCATCATACTACTTGTTTGTAAATATGTGATATGCATGTTTTCTATAGACTGTGACCCATCTGGAGTACCAAAAGGACAATGGATGAAAATACCTCGACCGGGTAACTTGAGATAAACTTCATATTGTGTACTTTTATGGTATCATAGTTTAATACCAGTGATGTGCTCGATAAAGGTGTTTAACATACAATAACTGCACATTGTTTTATCATATAGACGTTATGGAGGTGCCCAATCATCTGCTGGCACAGAAATGAAAATAGTGACTTCATAAAACACACAACATTTTGCATAGGTGCATCATTGTTTATATTGTTTATTCATGAGTCTTTAATTCATTTCAAGAATATGGAGCAGGAGCCGGTGTATTGAACACATACGGTACTCAACCCAATGGTAAATCAGTTTTTTATTCCCAATATTTACCCGTCTTGATAAATAATAATAAGATAATAGAGCCCATTACATGTTAAATCATGTAAATGCATTAATCATAATATGTTGTGTAATTGTTTAGGATATGGTGCCGGTGCTGGTGGATATCCAAATAGAGGAGGAGCTAAAATAAACAATGGTATGGAGTTAAACTTTTAAAATGAGTTGGAGAATTCTTTTTTTTTTTCACAAAATTTTTGCAAGATAATGATCTCTGCTTCAGACTAAGCACTACTTATTGCTTATTGACACATACTGTACCAAACATTTCAACCTTGACACTGCAGCAAAATATAAAACAGGTAATCGTGTCTCTTTGACCATGTCAGACTACCATGCTGTGCTTGAACTGTTAATGGTCATTGAGATTAGGACGTAAAATCCATTAATTGTAATTGTCTGGCAATAATTAATCCATGTTAATTTGTATTTTTGAACACTTGTACCTATTTTTCTCTGGTATTTAACATATGTGAGGGTGAAGACGTTACATGTCTTAATAAAGTTTTGTTTATTCAAAGGAGCAGGAGGCTACGCTGTCCCTGGACTCAGCCCTGGATATGGAACTGGTAATATGTCCTACTAATATAGTTCCTGTTTTTTCTCCTTTGCATATGATAAAATATAGATGTAATTTTCAAATTATCTTTGGTTTTTATGTACGTAGGCCTTGGATATCCTTATGCAGGGAGACCTAAGCTGCCTGGTGAGTGAATTCTAAAATCGATCGACCCTAATAGGGCAAAGACATTTTGCAGTGTTATAACTAGAAATGTGGTTCACATCTTGATCATAATTTTGTATGCTCCCAGGCTATGGACAAGGAGCGTATCTTGCAGCTGGATATGGAAATGGAAATTCACACAAAGGTGCATATACTGTAGACTGTTTAACCGGTGATCGGCTAGACCTACTTTAACTTCATGAACTAAGCCCCCACACCCCACACCCCACCCCAACAACAAAATATTCTTTGAATTATTCATATTCTGATTCTAGAGTTTAGATAAGCATTTATATAAAATGTTGTTACTGTACTAAGTCGATGAACACATATAGAATAACATGAGCCTAAAACTTGTTGATGAACATTTACACATAGCTCTTAGTGCATTGACATATTTTTTAATGTCTTCTATGCAGGGTATGGAAATGGCTATGGGGCTGGCGTACAGCCTGACTATGCAAGTAAGTAAGACTATATGAAAACTAGTTCATAGTCTGTTTTGTGTGAATTATAACAAAAGTCAATATGTGTGTTTTTTCTAGGTCTTGGCCAATCTGTTCCCACCGCTGAGGGAAAATCAGGTATGATATAGGTGCAAACACGCAGCTATCAGTGCAACTGACTCTTGTGTTGATACAAGAATCAGCTTCACCCTTTACTGAGATAAGGATGATATGAGCTACAGGAGAAGTACATTAGAGCCAGAATGACTGTACTGAGAAACAGATGCAATAACCAATTATTGTGCAATTTACTGCAGGTGGCACTAAACAAATTCCTTACAATGGAGCCCCAGTGGTGCCTGCTGGGCTAGATGGTAAGACCATGCTGTTGCATAACAATATCTGATATAAGCATAAATGACCTGTTGGTTTTTAAAAGTGGGAAGTCTAATCTACAAGAAACAAACATCCTGTGAGCAGTATATATATATAAAAGTTTTTTACACTGGTCACAGAGGTAGAGTGTCTAAAATGTGACACAGCGCATTCAGTGTGGTTTTCAGGCAGCTGTGAATCATATCTATTTCTGTGCATCTGAAGCCCTGATTACATTAAGTTTATATACGCCCAGATTGTAGGTCTATCAGTTTTTTTGCTTGTATTTTAGTCATCTGATGATTCACTGTTAATTATGATTATTTCAGAGACAGTCTCGATTATGTGCATTTTAACAGCTACCATGACAGACATATATTTGTACTAATGCAGGAATGAGTCAGTTTGAACCTCAATCAGCTGGCCTTGGTCTAAATGGAAAATTGGGAACTGTGTATGGTGGTATGTACAACCTTTAAAAAAAACAAAACCTAGTATTAGAACTCAGTTTACAAAGTAATCTCAATCATTACTGATGTGAGAAATAATGACCACACCTGTATAGCATAAAACAAAACCCTTTTCAATGTTACAGGAATGGGCAACTTGCCCTTTGGTGGCCAGATGCTGGGTGCAGAGAAGCATAACACCAAGTATGGTGAGTCCTTTTTGGTCATATTCCATCTGCGCCCTATAACCAAGCTTAAAAAAAACTAAGAATATACAGTAGTCATATTTTTGTTTATGTTTTTAAGCTGATAGAATTCAATTTGCAATTTATATGCCAACCAACACTACTCTTTGCTCACTTCAGGCATTGGTGGGTTGCAATTTGCTCAACAGCCTTTCAGTACAGGAGCCAATGGTGCAGGAAAGTATGGTACGTCAGTGTTGTTGTTGCGTGGTCTGAGTGCATAAATCAAAGTGCCTGTTTAGAATAAATATAACAGTAGTTTGAGTGACTCATACCTTTCTGAGATGATTAAGTCATAATATCGCAGGTGGTTCCAGCACCTGGAAAATATGGTCTGCATGAATGAAAAAATTGCTTTGTAGCAGTCCAATGAAATCAGAATCACAATCTACACCTAACTGTGAAAAATATTTTCTATGAAGGGCCACAGGATCCTTTTGTACTATTTTCCTCCCATCTTTTTAGGTCTTGATAAAAAAATACAGACCGAAAATATGCTAAATATTTTGCCCAGCTGTCTCCAGGTCCTGTATCACAACTTTATTTCTTTTGTTCCTCTGTTTCTTCACTTCCCCTACAGGTTATGGAAGAATGGCTTATCAGCCTCAACCAGATGGACAGGGCCCTGAAACAAAATCCATTGGCAAATATGGTAAAGTCTGACATTTGTTCTTGTACAGTAAACACACAGTTTGGGAATCAGTCAGCAGTCAGCTGAACGCATAACTCAGAATTAACACAAATGTGACCTATATATTGTTTCCCCAGATTTAAGCCTTCTTTATGCGAGGATAGCCTAACCAGCTGCATTTCTTCCAGGTCTGGCTAGGTCACCATATCCTGAACATCTTGGACTTGGACATAATGGAAAATTAGGCAAACATGGTGAGTTTCAGCAAACATCACAGCTTCTGTCTACATTTGATTTGTTTACATTTCTCGTTTAACTTTCTGTGTGTGGTTGTCACTGTTAAGGTGGTGGTGGTGAAGCCGCCACTGCACTACAGGGTCCTGGTTTTGGTGCTGATAACCAGGGAGTGTACCAGATGCACCCTCTTGAATCTACATCTGAAGGCAGATCTGGTGGACATTATGGTATTTTAACATTATCGCCACTGAATAAGCAAGTTAGAAATGTGCAAACATATTTTTAGACGCAACTTTTTTTTTGCCACGATCAGAAACAGTTGGTTTACCTTATCAGCCGCTGTCTCTGGAGCCAGATTCAGCTGGGAAATCCTACAGTAGGTCACAGAAAGCAGTTTCTGTTTGAGACATTCAAAGCAAAAACATGCTGTAGATATCTTCTTCCACATTTATCTCTGTTCTCCGTGTATTCTCTTAGTGAAGGGAGAGGTACCAACTCCACCCATTGCAGCTGAAGGTGAGGGGATTTCTGTTGACAGATATGGTACGTATACTGTGTATTTCTGCATGGTTGTCTTGTGTGGCTTAACTGCAGCCAGTTAAACTGTTTGTCACTTTTAGACAATGCGGGCTACATAAACGGACAAGTGCAGCCAGAAGGTAGATGTAGTAACACTAGCTTTCTCCCAGAATTATGATTACTTCTACAGTGCGCAAAAATACAGATGTTACAACAATACAATGTCTGCCAATTTGTCTCTACGTGTCTCCTTTCTAGTTGTAGCTTTTCCTGCAGCGCCCACTCCCAGCCCCACCCTCCAATACCCCTCTGTCCTTTCCTATTTGACTGGGGAGTCCCAACTCACACCTGATGCCGTACCTGGAGTGGCAGTTGAAGACCTCTCCAACCCTGCAGGCACTGCCAGCCTGAGCCTTGACTCTGGACCCGCTGCAGACACACAGGCTGTGGCTCCAGTGCACGAGCAACCTGATGAGCTCCTGCAAAAGCAGCTGCCGCGTCAGATACACATTCAGCAGCAACTCAAACTGCATTTTCACCCACAAAATAAATCCTGGAGAGGTACAATCAAATTATAAAAATTGATAAAAGTATAGACGCACTGCATGAACTGACTTGAGTCAGTGTCTTTGTCTCCAAACATTTTTCTTGCCAAGAGCTGAGTGAGAAGATGGATAATATTGTTGCAGCTGTACGGTAAATGTAAAGCTACCATCAGAAGCTGGACAGAGTAACATTGAGTTTTTTTGTGAGATTTTTCACTCAAATGTTTTTTGTGTGGATTAAAGAAAGAAGCACTGGTATGCAGTGGTGGTAAGTAACTAAGCAGATTCAGCCAAGTATTGTACAGTTATGTGATTTTTACTTTTACGCCATTTCAATTCAGAGAACATTTTGTGCTTAGAGTTACTTCACTATATTTACCTAATAGTTAAATTTTCTAGTTACATAAAACATAATTGATTGTAAATAATTTTCATATTTTTCATTTCAAATAAACTTTTTTTTTATTTAATTCAAATATATCCCACATATATTAATTATACTTAACAATGACTAAATTGTTTAGATTAGATTGTCAATTTTAGGCAAAGTACCCGTATGTATGTACATGTAATCTGACTTGTGTATTTAGTGTACTTCTGCTATCTGTGCTGATGGGTGGCCAGGTTATAGTTACTTCTCTATTCTCGGCTTTATGCAAGCTATTCATGATGACATTGATTTTCTCATTAGCTCTTGACAAGAAAGCAAAATTGGATTTCCCCAAATTTGGAATCGGTCCTTTTAGGTTTTTAGTGTAGGGCTTGTAAATGCAGCAGCTGCATTTAAACCTGTTTGCTTTCTTATGTAACCACTTTAAGATGTTTGACAACCCGTTAACAGACTGGACTGTTTGTTTTCTTTGTCTTCAGGAGCAAGTAATGGAAAACATGACTTGAAAGGCTTCTATGGGAACAGTGGCTATCAAGGTATGAACTAACTGACTCAGACTCAAATATTTCTGCTGACTGTTGTGGTTTTCATCAGCCGTCCCTCTTATCTCTGTTCTGCATTCTTGTATTTCCCTACAGGTTAACCACGATGACATGAAGTCAACTTCTCTGACATTGTATATTATTTTTTATTGTTTCCTAAATGTATATTTCTTTCATCCTGATTTTTGGATATTCTCAGCAGACCTAATCTTTGCATATGTGTTGTAAGTTTAGAGCTAAAACACCGTTTAAACATTTTTAGTTGTCATATTTTAGTGTACTGTAGATTTTCATGCATCCTGCATAAATGTATTGTCCTGCACTTAATGTACATGCAAAGGATCTGTTGGAGAAATGTCATCTGTATGCTGCATATAGTCAGTGTTTTATTTAAACCAAACAGTTTTGCCTGGATGTTATTAACTCAAAATGTTTTTATGAACTCTAATTCAGCCTAATTTATTTGAACATGTCAACTACTCTTTGTGGCAAACAGCTGTTTACTATTGTACAGAACTGGAATAAATAAAACCATCAAAGAGTAAAAATGTTTACTCGTTTGTGCATGCTGTGTGGCTTTATGTTAAAGAGCAGTTTGAATGCACAGGATAACGGGTCATCAGTGCCAGTGAATTACAGTCTTTAAGAAAAACAATGACCTCTTAATGTTGCTTAATCCGCAGATCCTCCTAACTGTGGCACAGTTGTAGACAACCTTAGGTATTAGGACCATATGTGCAAACCACCATAACGTGAATTCAGAATACATCTATGAACAGGAAAGTGAGGTGTAAGTCAGTTGTGGGCCATGACAAGGAGCTGCTGCATTAGTGCACGTGGCTTTTTGTGAGGATTAGCCAAGCTTAGGAATCAAAGCTGTTTGCGGATTGGTCCTTCTGACAGCATGCATCCCACTTGGCCACCTCAACAGGTTGCAGGCTTGGAATTACACCTGTCCAGTGACGGGTTTCGAGGAAGGAAGAGTTTCTGGCTGGTCATGTGTGTGGCCTCTTTTAGGATGATGGAGGAACTTGTACTCTCAGCTAAATGTGAGGGCACTGGATGCAGGAAGTTGTGATGGTGCTTTACAAGGGACCGCTGCTGCTGGACTTTGCAAAGACTCCTCCACACCTGCAGTTCAACAAATATGTCCTGACGGGTTACCGGCCAGTGTCCACAGCTCAAGAGTGCATCGGGAGCCTCTTCTATATACACAATGAGCTAGGGAACATTTATACCCATGGTAAGTCCAGAAGGGAGCTATGCATTGCCTTTGTTTTTAACAGGTGGTGTTTCTTTTAAAAGACACACTTGAAAAGGTGTTTTGTGTGTATGTGTTAGCACAAAATATATTTTTACAGTTGAGTACATAGAGCAGCTTATATCATTTTAACCTATAGAGTAGGTGTACAAACAAAACAGGTCTCAGAAGTCCACTACTCTCACTTATAGCTAGTCACTTGCACACAAGACTGTATAACGAGGATATGGGGTATTAACTGTAATCTTCCCAGGGACTCCTCGCCCTGGAAACATCCTAATCTTCACTGGGACGCTAAAGGTGTGCAGAAGGCCGATATTTCTCAACTGTACATGTCCATTAGTATGAGAATAAAGCATGCTGAAAACATTTGCAAGAGTGTCAGCAGTTGCAGAATTTCAGTACATTTGCATATTTTAAATTTGAGCCTTAATGCAACGCTTATAAATTAAAACCTGACTCAAGTTTCCAGCAATGAGCTTACACCTGCTCAGCCTTGAAGCTCTGAAGGCATCTTCTTCATGGTCCAGTTTCTCTTTGGCTATCCAATTAACTTCATTAAGACTAACACCTACTAAGGGGAAGTATATGGTATTAGCATTTGCATGTGTTTCTCTATGTGTGTAACTTGCAGCCAAATTTCTCACCTGGCTTCTGATAAGGGAACAAACAGAGGAACCACACTCAGACCATTCAATTCCTCTGTATTGTTTTGCAAAAGGTGATATTTACGTACTATAAACAAAGATGCTAAACATTTAGATATACTTTAACACTTCTTGTTGTGCGAATCAGACTTCGTGCACCTGCCTTCCATAATAATGAAGTAGATTTGCATTTTATTTCTCTTCTTTATCTTCTTTCCCCTTCTCAACTCACCTCAGGCATACCGTTCTTCCTGTTCTTGGTATTCCTGCCTTTTAGTATTCCCTGGATGGAGGTGGACAACGTGTGGATCTGTGTGGTCCACTACCTGGCTTGCCTCAGTCCCACCATAGGCTCAGTGGTCTATCACTTATTCATGAACCACATAGGAGGAAAGTATGTGTATGACACCCTGCTCTCTCTGGACATGTTCGGGGTCTGCCTAGTTAACACCCTTGGTAGGTCACTGAACCTTTAGTGAGTGCAACACCTTATACTTTAATTTATTGTTTTAGTTTTGATTGCAGTGTTAACAAATTAGTTCAAACATCTGTTGTTACTTAACAAAAATGAGTCATAGAAATAATGTGAGATGTAGTTTAAAGAAAAGGAAGGTTAAGTTAATGTAACAAGTCTTTTATAGTCTGCCAATTACTGCCCTTAAAAATTTAAATATTCTCATTATTTTCCAGTGAAACATGTCTTAAAGGAGTAGTTTAACACTTAATGTAAATAGCATTTATTAGCTAGGAGTTTAATGTGAAGTTTGATTCAACTGCCCATAACACTATTTCTATTTGATTATATTTAGTTTATTCATCTTGTTTCTGTCTAGGGGCACTTCCCATCATCTATATTACTCTTCTTTGCTACCCAACTGTGCAGCAGGCTTCCTTGCTGGCTTACATCCTTTTGTCAGCCTACGGAATCTACTGCGCCACCACTGCCCGTACTAACATCACTCGCCTAAAAGCTTTCGTTTGGCAAGCTTTGTTTCGCTTTAGCCTCTTCCTGTTCAGGGTGTATGGCAGTGGGGTGGGGAGCCCGAACTCCCTGCGCCTCTTCCTCACTATGGACTGTCTGGCTGTACTGGGAGGGCTGGTGAACATCATCCAGATCCCTGAGCGCTTCATCCCAGGCCTGTTTGACAACTGGGGCAACAGCCACCAGATAATGCACGTCATGGTTATCTGCTCAATTATCTACCTGCATTGGGGAACACTGGAAGATTTAGCCTGGATTAAGTCCTACCAATGTCCTACAGAGTGATGCCAAGCGTGTCAAGTGCACACACTCAATGACATGCTGATAAAAATGAGATTGCGGAATTATTGAGGCAGGAGAGGAAAACAGTCAAGAGAGGAAGGTTGTTTCAAAAGGCACTTTAGTCCTAGCTGCTGAAATAAAAATTGTACATTTTGCCAGAGAAGAAATGAATGTATGTAATAAATTGTGTTTTTATATGTTGTCTCAACTTGTATTTCATTTACACAAGATGAGACTGTTCAGAAGAAAAAGACAATTAACACCAGCAGGTTGAATGCTTATGTTGTTTAATCGCAAGAAAGATTGTATCATTATATACACTTAAGAAAAATCACTATTTTCTCTATTGCTGAGATAAAATGTTTGTTATAATGTGGATTTGGCAACAATCATTTTATTGGCATTATTATGAGCTGAGGGCTTCCAGCATAACCCACACCTTTTAAAGACACCGTCACTGTCAAAACAAAAGGATCAAAACTGCAGTTTATTTGGAAAAAACCCCCAGGTATTAAGTTTGTAAGTGGTGTAGATGTTGTAAAGTTTGGATGCACAGATCGTAGCACAGCAGCTTTGTTGTTTTATAGTATAGTTCATGCATTCTTGGACGACCTTATTATTTTTTCCTAATAGGATTGTTGTGCATCAGTCATCATCTGAGCTGCTGTCCTCCTCAGCCTCCGATAGGTCGGCGATGGGAAACCGCAATATGGCTGCCACTCCACTCAGCTGAGTCAATTCTGTGGAGACAGAATGAGAAATCATTGAGTGACTGCAGAAGTAAACATACAGTACATGGAGAGAAGAAAATGTTTCTGTTCATATTTGACTTATTACAGCTTATTATACAATCAACAGAAGCTCACTAAAATATGACGGGTCTCATTTTTGGGGCTGAAATTATACATATATAAATTAAATAATAATGTGTAATATAGTAAAATTATAGTATATAACAGATAAGATTGATGTCATATCTTACGTTCGCCAGACACATGAAGGCTTGAAAATATTCTGCAAAAAAAAGAAAGAGAAATCTGCTGAATGTTTTTCAATATCAGTTAATTGATTATTTTAAATATTGCCAGTATTTAAAAAGATAATTATTAGTATTACCTGACATTGCCACCATTGTCTCGCACATTGTCCACCAATCGAACGTAACGACTCCTTGTGGGGACGTCCTGATGTCTGGATGTACAAATAGAGGATCACAAAACAATCATCGATACACAGCAGAATTGTGTATTAAGGAGACTAACAATGTCTGATAAGGTTGTCAGATAGCAACTGTTTTGCAGAGACTTTTTAAGAAAAGCTGAGAATTGAAGCCACTAGTGTTTGATTTTCAAGGTAATTATTTAAATAGATTAAGCAATAGTATAGATGCGAGAACCTGGTAGCAGCTAAACATACATTTCAGCAGCAACTAGTTCATACAAACAATATCCAACCGTCACCAACACAGTGACCTAAAGACCTGAACAGAAACATATCTGTACAGTATCAGTACATACCTGAAGAGCTTATCACTTATCAACAAGGTGTCAATGGCCAGGGCTTCAGCAGCTTTTTCTACATGAGCCAATCTGTGATGACGCAAAGATACAAAGGTTGTTGATGGATTGATCAGTGTGAATTAATCTTGGCCATTTCCTGATAACTGCTGTGGTTCACCATCACTGACCCATAGAAAGCTCTGTCAGGCTCATGCTGAAGCATCTTATAGAAATCCTCCAGGGCTTTCACCTCCCCTGCTGCCTGAAACATAAATACTAATGAACACAATTGTATATGCAGTAGCTGGGCGATGCCATAATGTGTCATAATAAGTTAACATGTAACTTAATAATTCCTCCCCACGATAATGTAATGTAACACCAAAAGGCAAAAGACACAGTACCAAGGCAAAATGTTGATGGACAAACAGATTTGAGAAAATGAAAGCTCACAGAAACTCACTAGAAACTAGGTGTCAAAATTTAGTCACTACTAATACTACTACTACTACTACTACTACTATTTGTTTATACCGTGATGTATAAAGCAAGTTGACAAATCGCAGAATAAGGAGTCACCTTGGTATCAGAGAGCCTACTTGTCACACTGGGATCAGAAAGGATTTCTGGAAAAAAATACAAAATGAAGATTTTACTACATTTTAATCTTGTGTTAGGATTTAACATTTATACTATAGAGTCCAGCCACTCCCACCTTTGAGTGAATACTTGTGACCTGATGATGAGTGCACCGGCATGAATTTGGGTCGATTTTCCAGCAGGACCTTGTTATCTTGTCGCACTGCCTCTTTAAAGAGGTAGGTGATGAACTGGTCCTTTACAAATCCTGGACTGCCAATCAGGATGCACTTCACCACTATTGGAAACCAAGGAGAGAAAATCTTTTTAAGTTAGTTAAAAATGTTGAAATAGGTAAACGAGCCAAGATGAAAGCAGAACAACAGTAAAGAAAACAAGAAGTGTGTGACACAGAACAGGAACATAATGTATGTCTATGCAGTGTGTTTGAACAGCAGCCTACCATCAAAATTGATGTGGCGAAGAATTGCCTGCATCACAGCCTCGTAAAACCTCTCCAGTGCCTGGAAATAAAGACAGTCAGGTCAAACAGACTTTGCGACTAATACACCAGGTTGCAGTAATAATAAGTAATTTTTAGTGCAACTATGAAAAGTGATAATGGGTAATGTATATCTGCCAACCTTATTCTGAGGATGTCAAGAAGTCTTTAATATTCCACAGTGCAAAAAGAGGCAGTGTCATCAAGACAACACACTCGCTACTTGCTTTACTTGCTGACTTTATTCTTTGATCAGTCATTTCATTTAATTTCATCTTGCTGTGCAGTCTCCTACCTTCTCGTGCTGTGTGCAGCTTCCCCTCCTCTTGCGAGGAATGGTGACCTCCACTTTTGCACGAAGCAGAGTCATTGCAGGGGTCACCAGCACCACGTTGGCCAGGCCCTCTTGCATCACAACAGCTGCCACATCTGCCTTCTGGGTAGCATCACATGCCTGCTCTGAGGAGTAGAACAATAAATAGATCATCTAGATGACTGCATACTTGACAGAATTATCAATGAATATATTAGTTTTTATATTTATTGCTGCATTTTACTGGTGAAGTAACTTATATTTAATGTAGCTTGACTGTAGCTATTGCTGAGAAATGTCTGCTTAAATTCAAATGATACTGGGGAAGATTACAGCAGCAATGACTCAACTACTTCAAATACATGAACCCCATCTGTCAGCTATGAACTCCTCGTCTGTTTGTTCCTATTCTGCTCCCATGGCAACACACTGTCTTCATTGTTTATGTAAATAAATTAACAAGAGGAGTGTGCATGTTCTCTAACTGAACTGAAATGTCACCCTGCCATTCAGCCAATCAAATCAGAAATAATGCTGACATATTTAGCAAAGGTATGATCATTTCTATCTGTAAAAAGCTTTCACCGTCTTTTTTAATAAATCTTTTCAAGTCAGTAGCTGACATAAAAGGGTGCTTAATAACAACAATAACAAGAAGGAAGGCTATCCACACATACAGCACCAATAATGACTGAAATGTGTGTGTAGTATGTTACTACTCTGAATTAACCAGCTTTATGGGTATAAGAAAATAGAGTTTACAGTTGCCAAAGCCATGAAATTAAAGATTGTGTGAGTCCACATCAATCACAAGTCCCTTGTGAGTAATGTGATTGCTATGAGTGCTTCTTAACATGCAAGTGGGAAAGACTGCTCAGAGCAAACAACAAACTGCAGTAGTCAAGCTAAAACAGCAACACCTGCTTACCTATTCTTTCCAGCACAATGCTGTCCCAGCTCTTTTTAGCAAGAGTGAACTTCCTGTTGAGCTCAAGTTCAATAGTGTGGTAAGCCCCCATCTACGGGAGAAAAAAAATATCAATTTTCATTCTCAACCAGGGTTAATACAATAAATAATAAAAAAATACATTGAAATTTCACATAACCTAAAACTCTACATTTCCAACCCTTGTTCTGTTTTTTGTATTACTCTAGTGCCTCTGCTCCGTTTAAAACATCTAGAGATTCAACAGGGCTAGGAATATTAAGTTGTTTAAAAATCTCAGACCTTTACATACTGGTTCTCCTCTAGGTTAGTGCCCTTAACTCTCAGCTGGCAGGCCTGGGAATCAAAGTCGATAGCCTCCACACTTAAGGTAAGAGTAGTCCGAACTCTGGAGCTTCCCACGCTTCCAGTAGTGGACTCTGTTTGCACTTTCCTGTTCAAAGTAGGTGAAGAGGGACTTAGTATTGCCTGTAATGACAAGTGGTGGTCAACTTTAGGTGAGAAGAGTTGGTGTTTACCTGATAGTGGATGCTCTCAAGCTGTCGCCCACTTGGAGCAGGTTGTAGGTGTGCCACATATCCTCTGCCTCCTCTGGCACTAGAGTCACCTGACTGAAGAAGTGAAAATCAATATGCCAATTTCTGACTTGGGATCATTTACGTGGATCATTAGTCTGCTTAGGTTTTGGTTATCACAACGTTGTTTGGATATATTCTGACATAGATGGTGCAGACGTTTCTGTTCAGCAATTAGAACACAATCAGGGGTTTAGTAACTCTCTGAGTTTTCGTATGCCCCGTCAATAAAGCTAAAGCAACATTTCGAGAGTTTAATTGGTACAATTTGAACTCCAGTGGTATGTTTCGTGTGACTGTTATTAAATGTGATCTACTTATTTGAGTTATAATCAAAAACATCCCACTTTCTTACTGATGGTGAGTGGAAAGCATATAACGTTTTGGACATTTACTACGAGAAAGCTGACACATGTACAGTCAGCTGCAAAGTAGCATACTGGTTAGCTTGCTAATGTTAGCCAGTAACTCACCCGGCATTATCTTTTTCAATGTCTTTATGAAGCAGCTTCATGGTTGGGTGGTTGTCTGATATAAACAAAAGACGTATTAGCTTGAAATGGATATGTTTATCCGGGTTAGAATCATGTTTATTTTACAATAAATTAACAGACTAGCTAAGCCATCTCACAACTTCAGAATGAATCACCCCCTGCGTGTTGCCAGGCGCTAGGACATTGCGTCATGCATTCGTACGTCGTCAAGCCTTTCAATCTTGGTCACTTCCGTAGGTGCCGCTTTACTGCGCTACAAATTCTGAGCAATGCAAACACACACATTTGAATAATGTGTTAACATGTGGGTTTTTCGTGTATTGTTCTGTACAACTCAAGACCAGCTAAACATGAGATGTATCTGGAAATTATTGTACCCCTTACATTGTGGTTTCAGATTAGTAAATGCTGACCGACGTTGAAAGCAGCCAATTAAAAAGAACACTACCCCCCCAGAATACCGCCTACCAGAGAACCTGACCAATAGAAGCGCGGGGACTGTCAGGCCACTTCCGTTCAACCTTGCTTTGAGCTAACGCTCATCTAGCCTTTTTTGTCGATGGCATGGTGCTAGTATCTACGACAGGAGCAGCATTGTCACGAGAAAATACGAATATTTTAAAGTGAATTCGAATAACTAATGGAAAATAGTTGACTAATGCGGGTTTCTGAAGTACATGTCTGCCATCACGTCTTTAACTGTTACACACCCAGCCTCATACTTTGAGGTTGCCTGTTCTGCTGAGGTTAGCTAGCGGGATAACATTACATTAGCCGATTAACGCGAAACTAGTTAAGTTAAGCTAACGGGCACTCTAGTCGGTAAATAGTTACTAACGTCACATCTTAAATTAGTAGTAGTTGTTTGAATCGAACAGAATAGACAAATAGCATGGCAGAGGCCGATAAGCTAAACATCGACTCCATTATACAGCGTCTGCTTGAAGGTAAGATTCTCGGGTTTTTTTTATTCAAACGGGTAGCCATTTTAGCTAACAGGCTAGACAACGATAGCCGCATATTTTGTGTCAAGTTAATCTAATGCTCTCTGCAAAAGAAACACACGATCTATTGACCATTGCTTGTGCAGTATCATCCTTTACGTAGCTAATTAGTGTTAGTTGGTGTAGTTGCTCGCCCGCAATAAATGGCACGTCAAAATATTTTTTGTGTGTATATATATATATATATATATTTGGTACTCAAATTGCACATATTAGGAATTTGCAACTTTAACCACGAATTAACGCTTATACGGGAAGGAGTAGAGATGTTTAGACCTTGTTCTTAAATCCAAATTTATCACAATCTTGCTAGACATATACATTTGTTCAGTTAGGTAGAAATAAATATATTCTGTAAACATGGTATTAGAACATACCGCACGTGAACAACTAAATCATCAGGTCGTCTTTTTAGACAATTACTAGTCTCAGTTTAAGTAAAGTTTATATGGCATTATGAAAAAGTCATGAGTTGTATTAAACGCTTAATACTACATAGCCCTGATTGGTTAAAACTTAAAATCATATTGTTTTTTTCTGACTTTTGTTTATAATAGCTGATGAGCTTTCAGTATTAAATTGGCTACTTAGATACTGTGATTTCCTCTTCACCCTGTGTCAATCTTTATACATATTTTAGTCACAGTGGATGTGATGGAGGAAGGCATTATCAATTGAATACTAACAAGCACACTATAAATTAGCATGTGCCAACTGTGCATGGTAATCTAGTTTTTGTTACACAGAATATGTATAAAATGTAACTGCTATTCTTACCATTTTTAATAATGCAGGTCAAGTAGCAAGACTGAAAAATGAACATAGAATTCAAAGATGATGTTTATAATTTGCTGCTTTCAGTGTGCTATTTATCACACATTCATTTTTTTTCTTCACAGTAAAAGGCTCTAGACCTGGCAAAAATGTACAGCTGACAGAGAATGAAATCCGTGGTCTCTGCCTCAAATCCCGGGAGATCTTCCTCAGTCAGCCAATCCTGCTCGAACTTGAGGCTCCCCTCAAGATTTGTGGTAAGGCTTAGTTGTGTTCTTTAGAGTCTAGGGAATTCTTGAGTGTGGTCACACAGATGGCTGTTTTAGCTTGGATTCCTGGGGTATTATGAGAGGGCTTACTTTTACAATACGTTGTGCATTCATATGATTCTATGCTGGAGGTGTTCAAGTGACAGTAAATAATCAAATTTAAAGAGAAAACATTGTTAAAATTCATTAGACAGTGTGTGACTGACCTTGTTGCATAATGGCAAAACTGAAGGGATAAACCGATAATAATGGCATGCCAGTACATTGCTGTTTTGTACTTGAAGTCTCCCTGGAGTTGCTCTCCTGTGTGGTACTGCTGATGCCATGTACTTAACAATGCACGTGTAAAGGAACAGCCTTTAAATTTCAGGAACTGGCAGTGTTTGCGCTGTAAAGAGAATTACCAGCATTCTCGCACTAAATGCGAGATCGCGTGTTCAATTAGGTGTCTCATCCCCACAGTAAACAAGCCAAACTGTGCTGGAATAACCGAGTGATAATTTAAAATACTGTATGGATAATCATAGTACAAAGTGTTGTTGATTTGTATGGTGTTGTCATACCTCTGTCCTTTAGCTGTGCACATACACACAGCATTGTGATCACATATTTGACCAACACTGATGTTTCCTCTTATCCTGTTTATTTTACCAGGTGATGTGCACGGGCAGTACTATGATCTGCTGCGACTGTTTGAATATGGGGGATTTCCACCAGAGAGCAACTACCTGTTCCTGGGGGACTATGTAGACAGGGGGAAGCAGTCCCTAGAGACCATCTGCCTGTTGCTGGCATACAAGATCAAATACCCAGAAAACTTCTTTCTGCTGAGAGGAAACCACGAGTGCGCCTCCATTAACAGAATATATGGCTTCTATGATGAGTGTAAGTCACATGTTATGTATACAGACACAAACGTAAATCTTACACTGATTTATTTGTATGGTACAGTTTGTGGTATTGTCTCATAACAATTATAAGACATAAACACAGCTGTTACCCTTAACAATCCTCTGTGATATTATATAACCAAATATTTCTGATAGTGCACCTGACAATAGACTGTGTCTATAGGTGAGCTTGTGAGATTGTTGGCTTAAACTGAAGCAGTGCAGAATATGTGAAATTCGCAGGCCACTACTTTACATGTAAAATATATACACGTGTACCGTATCTAATCTTTTGTAAACTAGCAGCATGTTAGTTATGAAAAAGGAGGAAATAATTACTCACAGCAGTGTGTTTTTCATGACTGCAGTATTTGTGCTCTTCTTTTCTTTGACATCCTAATGAGCACAGTGACCAACAGACAGCATTACCTTCACTAACAGTCATTAAAACACAGTCATTCACTTATACAATCACTTATTTCTGTCAGGGCATAAGTATGTGTCTTTACACCAAACAGTGGGAAATTATTGTAATAGTATATTTCATGATCAAAAGGAACCTTTAGTGTTTATTAATTGTTCTTTAAAGTTCTAAACGGGTCATTTACCCTTATGCATGCCTACTACATAAAATATGGACTAACAGGGTGTGTGCAGGCTTGGCTTTCTGATGTGATGTAATAGGTACAGTTGTTCAGATTGTGGGTCTCAAGATTAGATTGTGATGAAGTAATTGTGTTTTCCTCCCACAGGTAAGAGGCGATACAACATAAAGCTGTGGAAGACTTTTACTGACTGCTTCAACTGTTTGCCTGTTGCAGCCATTGTTGATGAGAAGATCTTCTGTTGCCATGGAGGTATCCCCACCAAACAATTAATTTGCCGTCTATCCAGCATGTGCACACACAGTCTTCCCTCTGCATTGTTGTTACTGTCAACATAATAGTCAAAAGGCTGTGTGGGAGCTCACTTTGTTGTTGGGATTTCCTCTCTCGGAATCAGCAGACCTGTCTCTAGAACTTTATACTTAA
>JAUMHF010000011.1:6905818-6955584 GCA_032359275.1 Microctenopoma steveboyesi | reverse complement strand
CTCAGTTGTATATTCCAGTAATTATATCCATATTTGATGACGATTGCTTGAATAATTGATTTCTATTCATTTCACTTAGGTAAGAGCATATGGGAGCTGGTCATTGAGCAGTTTGAGGATTTGCTTGTCAGGATCCTGCTTCTGGCTGCCTGCATCTCTTTTGTAAGTAAATACATTTGTGTTTCTTTTTTTATCTTTTCAAAATCACGTTATTTTTTGAGTGCAACTATTCTTTTTGCAAAATGTGTATGAATGACATAATAACAGCAAATCACACTGGGTTAGAAATCAACTGACAAACTTTGAGCATACTTTATTTGGCACAATAATCTCTGGGCCTTCTTGTACTCTTGACTGTCACAAGCAATTAACTGCAGCTTACTTTAAAACCTCTCACAGAAACACAATAAACAAGCATGTGTGTAGTTGACCATGTCTGCCTGGCCACTTTGTCAAGACATCTTATCCCCTTCAAGTCCCTCCACCCCTCCATGTATTTTTGAGAATGACAACTTGAGAGGAGGGAGACAAATTGCGAAGGCTTGTAGGAGGTGTATTAATTCCTTTGCCCAGCTTTCACCCCTTACGGCAGCTGTCACGATGGCCTTAGAAGGCGAATATTGAGGAGCTAGTGAGAGATGGGGGTCAGGGAAATATAGGGGGCTGAAGGGTAAGGGTTTATTTTAAGTAAGCCCCAAGCTGAGGAGAGAAACTGAATCCTTCAGGAAAGGTCAGGCTTGAAGGAAGGAACGAAGGGCCGCCACAGAAAGAGGGTTGAAGAATGAAGGCGCAAGATGTTATGGGACACTGACATCAAATTAATAACAATTATGTAATCATGTGATGACACACATAAATATTGACCAATTGAGCTTTATAAAACATTATACAAGTTTTCTACTGTTTACATGTAAAACTGCAGTAAATGCAGATGAGTGTATCCTAAATACATGATTCTTTTTACATGAGACTTATTCTTTGTCACTTTGACCTCAGGTGCTGGCCTGGTTTGAGGAAGGTGAAGAGACCGTCACTGCCTTTGTGGAACCCTTCGTCATCCTGCTTATCCTTATCGCTAATGCCGTCGTTGGAGTGTGGCAGGTCAGTGATGAGGCCCAGTACATTGGGCAATAACACATATCTATTACACAAGGTCTAGTTACCGCTATATTTTCATCCCTAAGATGTGGTTGCTCAACTGAAAGGAGTGTGCATATGTTGTCATGTACCAAATTTTCATGAAAGATTCTATAACTTTTATATAAACATTTTAAGATTTTCGTACATCATGCCCAGCTCATCTTTTGACATCAGGTGATGGATGATTCACACTATGCAAACTCTGCTCTTACAGACGACACCATTTAGTAACTGGCACTGCTGTCAGGCATCATTCACTGCGGGAACATCGCTGTTATCACATCTCCATCAAGTGTTGAAATCAGCTGCTGCACTGCTGCTTTTCTAATTAAAAACAAAACTGAATTTAGCAACTTAGTATTAGATCTGATCCGGTTGAAATGTTATCCCTTCAAATATTATCTCTGAAGACAACATGCACCCTCTTGTCAGGTCCCTGAGTCAAATGATGCAAATCACACAGAAATCTATATTTATTTTAATAGAACAATAAAAATAAATAATGTGTAACATGCAGCGGCCTTGGTTCAAGTGACTCATCTGACCTACTCATATGTCATTAGTGGGATTGTGTATCGGTGTGTACTGGCCATGTGTAATTACTCAAAACCTTCTATTACCAGTGTTAGACCAAAGGCCAAATGAGCATAGTTTACATTCAAGTGAAGGTAAACAGGCATGTTAACATCACTTAAGTTCTGGGGTATATTAAGCTCATTTACATGAAACACAAATATTTAGGAAGTGTATTTATACACTGTTTTTATTAGACCCTCAATTACTTCATTATCTTTTATGTTTTATTGTGTGTTTTCCTCAGGAGCGTAATGCTGAAAGTGCCATTGAGGCTCTCAAGGAGTATGAGCCTGAGATGGGCAAGGTTTACCGTTCTGACAGAAAGAGTGTGCAGAGGATTAAGGCCAGAGAAATCGTCCCTGGAGACATTGTGGAAGTGTCTGGTAAGAAATGTCCTAATTGTCCATCAGTTGCATCTAGTTCTTAAATATTTTTAAAGACTGAATCCATGTGAGTTACTGACATGTCTGTTGGAGGACGTAAAGGAAGACACAAAATGTAGGATGTATGTGACTGGTAAAGACTGATGGCCAAGCCTCATGTCTTTTTAAGGCAATGTGTGGGTGGCAGGACAGAGTAGCACCGCTGTGAAAACATGCTGACTGAAGGAAAACAAAATGGGTATAAATACCCTCACTAGCACCTGCCACGCCCCTTCTCCTATCCCTGCTATTTCCTACTTCTGTTCATTTGTCAGTGTACACCTGTTGCCTCTGGGGCTATCCACTCCACTGTCCCACCCCCGCATTGGTGGTTCACTCTCGTTTGGGTCACATATTTGTCACTCTATGTTCTATCACATCCCAGAGTCCACACATTTGTTTTTATACTTCTAATTAATTAATAGTGGTATTAGTAATGTTGTTATCTATATAAGTGACAATAATTGTACCAGTTGCAACAAATAAAATCACTGGAATTGCACATAATTAGACTAAATCTCCTGTCCACTTGCTCACTAATCTACGAATATACACAACTACCGCAGCGTATTTATTTGTTTTAATGTCAATAAGAACAATATTTCTGCATTCTGCAAATAAATGTAAGGATTAATAAGAATTAATTTAAATCCTGGCTGCTCTGTTATTACCACAGTTGGTGACAAAGTCCCCGCTGACATCAGAATTGTTTCTATTAAGTCCACCACCCTGCGTGTTGATCAGTCCATCCTTACTGGTGAGAAAAGAACTTGAATTTATCAGTGCGTGTTTTTTCTGTCCTATCATTGCAAGTTTTGAGGTAATTTTATATTTTATCTCTCAGGTGAGTCTGTCAGTGTGATCAAGCACACTGAGCCTGTTCCAGACCTTAGAGCTGTCAACCAGGACAAAAAGAACATGCTTTTCTCTGTAAGTGTCCTGCAGACACCATTCATTTCTGTTCAAAGCTTTTCCCTTTCACTAATTGCTTATTGTCCCTACCTTAATTTATTTTTTTCTAACCTTCCTCCTCTTCTCTCTTCCACTTCCAGGGCACTAACATCGCTGCCGGCAAGGCCATCGGTGTGGCTGTGGCTACTGGCGTCTCCACTGAGATTGGCAAAATCCGTGACCAGATGGCTGCCACCGAGCAGGAGAAGACTCCTCTGCAGGCCAAGCTGGATGAGTTTGGTGAGCAGCTGTCTAAGGTTATCTCCCTGATCTGCGTTGCTGTCTGGGCCATCAACATTGGTCACTTCAACGACCCCGTCCATGGAGGTTCATGGATTCGCGGTGCTGTCTACTACTTCAAGATCGCTGTCGCTCTGGCTGTGGCTGCCATCCCTGAGGGTGAGAGAAGACAGCAAGTCTGTGTATTTATCTCTTTTCCACAGCTTCTTTATCACGCTCACAGTTTTTTCTAATGTCTCTTAGGTTTGCCCGCTGTCATCACCACCTGCCTGGCTCTTGGTACTCGTCGTATGGCCAAGAAGAACGCCATCGTCAGAAGCCTGCCCTCTGTGGAGACCCTGGGCTGCACCTCTGTCATCTGCTCCGACAAGACTGGCACCCTCACCACCAACCAGATGTGTGTGACCAAGGTGGGTAGACAACTGCACCCTACTCAGTTTGTCTACAACTTGAACCTATTCAGACACAATAACAACTGTATTTTTTTCTCCTCCACAGATGTTCATTGTCAAGACTGTTGATGGTGACCATGTTGACCTTGATGCCTTTGACATCTCTGGCTCCAAGTACACCCCTGAGGGCGAAGTGTAAGTTGGTTTTTTGTGCCGTGTCATCATTCAATGTGCCAGCTATCATTGAAGTACATGAACAATCTTCCTTTTTTTTCTAATTCCCTCTTCGTCCATCAGTACCCAGGGAGGTGCCAAGATTGTCTGCAGCGCATATGACGGCCTTGTTGAGCTGTCTACTATCTGCGCCCTGTGCAACGACTCCTCTCTTGACTACAACGAGGTAAAATCACAAAGTAGTGCAGTAGTGAGTTTTCTACGCTGAAACGTCATGGTCCTCAAAGGTTTAACAGATTCTCTATCTCCTGTCTTTTCTCCAGTCCAAGAAGATCTATGAGAAGGTCGGTGAGGCTACTGAGACCGCCCTGTGCTGCCTTGTTGAGAAGATGAATGTGTTCAACAGCAATGTGAAGAACCTGTCAAGAATCGAGAGAGCCAACGCCTGCTGTGCTGTAAGTGCCCCCTTACCATCTGATTGTTACTGCAGTTAACTGCACACCACTGAACGTTAATTAGAAAACAACTGTGATTAGTTTTAATTCATTCTAACATGTGGCTACAAACATCACAAACCGTGTCTCTAAATCTTCCAACAGGTGATCAAGCAGCTCATGAAGAAGAACTTCACCCTGGAGTTCTCCCGTGACAGGAAGTCCATGTCTGTGTACTGCACCCCCGCTAAGGGTGATGGTGGTCCCAAGATGTTTGTGAAGGTCAGTTTTCTCTGTCTCTTTTACAGCCTGGTTTTGTTTCTTTGTACTTTTATATCTCTGCTGTTCCTAACACAACACAGAATAATACGTCTGTTTTTACTATAGGGTGCCCCTGAGGGTGTGATTGAGAGGTGTGCATATGTGCGTGTTGGCACTACCCGTGTGCCTTTGACCAATGCCATCAAGGAAAAGATCATGGCTGTTATCAGAGACTGGGGTACCGGACGTGACACCCTGCGTTGCCTGGCCCTGGCCACCCGTGACAGCCCACTCAAGGTGGAGGAGATGAACCTCGAGGACTCAACCAGATTTGCCGATTATGAGGTGAGAACTCAGCAACCTGATGAACTTCACGCTGAGGCTGTATGAGCAGGACTGCGACTACATGACTATCTATTTCCTCAGACTGACCTGACCTTTGTTGGCTGTGTGGGTATGCTGGATCCCCCTCGCAAGGAGGTCACTGGCTCCATTGAGCTGTGCAAAGATGCTGGAATCCGTGTGATCATGATCACTGGTAATGCATTTAAATGGAACAAATCATTAATAAGGAAATGTGCTGTGATGTGCTCTGGTTGCTTATTGTTGTACATTGTTCTTGTACCACTTTACAGAATTATTCCGAAACATACTATCAATACAAATTTACCACTGTCACAGTTTCGTTAACTTTTGATTGTGTGTTTTCCTTTTTTTTAAAATTCTATATGGGATATTTGTTACAACATTTATTTCAGAATGCAATAGTATTTTCTCCCATTGTTTATATATCCCTTCCCTCCATTCATTCTAACAAACCTCTACTTCTCTTCCTTGTCAGGTGACAACAAGGGAACTGCTATCGCCATCTGTCGTCGCATTGGCATCTTCACTGAGGAAGAGGATGTTTCTGGCAGGGCCTACACTGGACGTGAGTTTGACGATCTGCCATCCCATGAACAGGCCGAGGCTGTGCGCAGGGCTTGCTGCTTTGCCCGTGTGGAGCCAGCTCACAAGTCTAAGATTGTGGAGTTCCTGCAGGGCTTTGACGACATTACTGCTATGGTAGGAGCTTGACAAATAAAACCCCTTCTGAAAAAATAGCTGTCCTATTGTCACTTCATGACAGGATATTCTGCATGTAGTGGTTGAACTTGTCCTTCTTCTCTTCTCACCCCAGACTGGTGATGGTGTGAATGATGCCCCTGCCCTGAAGAAGGCCGAGATTGGCATCGCCATGGGCTCTGGCACTGCCGTTGCCAAGTCTGCCTCTGAGATGGTCCTGGCTGACGACAACTTCTCTTCTATTGTGGCTGCTGTTGAGGAGGGCAGAGCTATCTACAACAACATGAAGCAGTTCATCCGCTACCTCATTTCCTCCAACGTTGGTGAGGTCGTCTGGTGAGTATCCTGTGATCCACACATAAATTCAAGTACTCAGCCATCCTGTCTGTCTCTGCATAGCCTAAACTTTCACTTGTTTGAATTTGTCCTTTTTCACTCTGTTAGTATTTTCCTGACTGCTGCTCTGGGTCTGCCTGAGGCTCTGATCCCCGTCCAGCTGCTGTGGGTCAACTTGGTGACTGATGGTCTGCCTGCCACCGCCCTGGGCTTCAACCCTCCAGATCTGGACATCATGGGCAAGCCCCCACGTTCCCCCAAGGAGCCCCTTATCTCTGGCTGGCTGTTTTTCAGATACATGGCTATTGGTGGTACGTAGGACTGCCCTGATTGTGTTAGAGATTTGTTTGAGTGAGGGAAAAACACTTACCTACACTGATACTGCTTTTTTTGTCTAATAGGTTATGTTGGTGCTGCCACTGTTGGTGGTGCCGCCTGGTGGTTCCTCTACGATTCCACTGGCCCCGGAGTCACCTACTACCAGCTGGTAAAAAATGATCTCTTTTCCACATTGTGATCTGCACAGTTATTAATTGTCTGACATACACACACTTAATAATCTTCTCTGTCCTCTGTACAGTCTCACTTCATGCAGTGCCACGATGAGAATGAGGACTTTGCCGGTCTCGAATGTGAGATCTTTGAGGCTTCTCCTCCCATGACCATGGCTCTGTCTGTGCTCGTCACCATTGAGATGTGCAACGCCCTCAACAGGTAACACTTTGAATATGTTGCAATTTGATTTTACACATATTACTGTACAACATACCAGGCCTACCCGTGTGCTTTTTATGATAACTACAGTGATTTCCTGAAAATAACACAGACACTCAAACTCATATAATTCATTTTTAAGCTTGTCTGAGAACCAGTCACTCATTCGCATGCCCCCATGGAGCAACTTCTGGCTGCTTGCCGCCATGACCCTCTCCATGTCCCTGCACTTCATGATCATCTATGTTGACCCTCTGCCCGTAAGTCACTGTAGATTCTGTGTAGATTCTCTGTAGAATTAATTCGAGTTATTGTTCTCTATGATGTGTAGTTTTTGTTGGAGTTGCTCTCTGATGTGGTTTCCCACTGGTTTTGACTGCACTTCTTCTGCCTTCGCAGATGATCTTCAAGTTGACCCATCTGTCCACTGAACAGTGGCTCATGGTCTTGAAGCTTTCCTTCCCAGTCATCCTCATTGATGAGGTGCTGAAGTTCGTTGCTCGCAACTACGTTGAGAGTAAGTAATTTTTGGTTTTGTGCATTTACTCTAACATGTTAAATAAAAAAATATTGTACGTCTTATTTCATAAAATAATATTGTCGTTCTGTATTAATTTTGTATTAATCTTCATTTAATTTCTTTCACTTCATCTCTTCATGTATGTAACAATCCATTCTAATTGTATTTGTCTGACTCATTTATCTGTCTCTTCTCTGCATCTATCATTAACTAAACATTAACCGTTTTTGTTGATTTCAGCATAAATTCAGTCAACCCTCCACCATTAGCCTGTAACTAAAGCAAGGTATTCCACTGCTTGTAGTAGCTAATGGCTATTGTCATGTATCAATAGACTGTTAGCACATTTGTGTACTTTTGGTGTTGTGTATGTTCCTGCACACACGCTTGCAGTTTTGTCTGTTTACCATTCTACTACTACTCTGGGATCTTCAAACTACTTGAGGACATAAAATTTTTTATGAATTTTAAGTGTCACAAATTGGCATGGTGGCACGATAAGTTCTGTATGGGGAGATCCCTGATAACTGTGTGTCCTCCTCTGAGCTCTTTGTTTATGGTGCCAGGTCTCATGAGATGCCTCTATAAGTGAGTTGACCCGCTGTGACTTGCTCCTGTCAGCTTGTACTGCCTGCTCTGCTACCACTCCTGAAAATAGGCTTATAAAAACCCTTTCACTGAGAATATTGTATGTTTCTCAGTAGCACTGCAGGACAGTCAGGGGCTTTTCCTTGTTCCGCTGAAGCAGCAAGTGTCTTTTTGCTAACAGTAAAACTGTTTTCTCTGGGAGTTGGGCCACAGTCCTCAGAGAAAAGTGCTAGAAACAACAATACAGGTTGTGTCTGGACCAGTATATTGGTACAAAGATATTTTTCTCAATCATAAGTATGTGTATGCTGCATGAAATGATGCTAAGCAGGGGTGTAGGTGGCAGCAACAAGTTATAAATGGGTGCCTAAAAGTAAAGCATTACCAGCCTTTCATAAAGAAATGTGAATTTCTAAATGAGAGTGCCATGCTGTTCATGTCCAAGACTCTGAAACTTTCATGAAAACATGGCACCTCATATCACATTTGTCTGCAAAGGAACTTTCTTCTGCTTTGTCACAAAGCTGGTAATGTATATATTTGTTGTTGACAAAATCATCTCTCTGACGGATCTGTTTTCTCTTCACCAGCTACTACAAACTAAATAGAGATGTAGAAGAAAGCGGATCTTAAGAGCTGGAGAGAAAGAGGAGAAGAGAATACAGAAGATCACAACCAAAAAGGGGAGCCATAGTGAGCCAACCAATAGACGAGAGAGGAGAAAACACAGGAAAACATACAAAAAAAACCAATAAAACATCAAAATGTTACATAAAAATAGCCTCTATATGGAGATTAAATTAAAAGGGACATATCCCTGCAGATAAAGTATTAAAATATTTAAGATTTTATTCTAAGAAATAAAGTATGTATTAAAAGTGATTTTTTTTTGTTAAACTTGGATATTCTCAGCTGTTGTGTTTTTGTGTCCTTTGTCCATTTTCATATAATTGACTTTCCAGCTCATTACTTTTATTCTAGTCTTTGTTGCTCGTGTCTCGTGCAGCCTCCCTGCTTTGTCTGGGCTCTGTACAGTGTGGTGTAGAGTTGCAAAATGACTTCATATGGGCAGAAAAACTATGTGTCCAGCTGCCAGCGCTCTCTATAGGCTCCATGCAGTCAGCGGACTCTGTTGGAGGTCTCATGATACAAAGTGGGCAAGTCCACTCAGTCACAACACTTTTGGTCTTATACATTGTTTACGTGATAAGCTGCAATAAAGTAATTACAAATTCATGTACTTGTATTGTGAAGAACATTTTTATTTATCCTTATCACACATATTTGGAAGATTTCCTTTCTATAGACGCATCATGAGGTACAGCGGCGAACACACTGAGGACTGATTGAAACTTTTGAAAATGAATTATTCTTATTTTTAGCTCATGCCGAATTTTGTTTGAATGTGGCACCGCGTCAGTCAATCAGTCTTTGGTAATCAGAGCTGCATCAGTTTGGAAAACCTAAATCCATTAAATGAGTGTCCTGAACGGTATGTTGACATCCTTCATCTGCTTTTTATAGTCTTCATCAAACCTTTTTGACTGTTCTGGTGTGAAATGGTTTGTCCAATCACCCACTTCACCTGTTTATGAAGGAAAAGGAAGAACATAATAGTGATAGTTATGTAGATAATTAGCCATACAGCATGCACACATACATACATGTCTTCACATAATTTTGGCAGAAAAATAATCCAAAACTTCAAATTACTACCCAACAAGACAAGAAAACTGCAATTGTTTACATTTTTAAGGCTGCAATCTGGAGATTTAAGAGTTTTTCCCTAAAAACATCTAAAGATAAATAATTATATTCGCTATTGCAGATTAGTCATTTAATCAAGTTATTACTTTCACTATATTTTGATGGGTTATAAAAAACAAAATGAAAGACAAAAAAAATTAGAAGCCTTTAGAGGCCACCATGCTGCAATGTGAAATACATGGGCAGTCAAAAGTTCATAATGCAATTCAATACAAGTTAGTAAAATTACCTCAGAAATGTACATCAGTTGCAGTTACAACATTTCTTCAGTCAAAATAAAATCATTTTTATTAGAAATTTCATTTGTTTACACACTGGCTGATTTGATTAAATGTTCTTTTCCATCATTCTTTCATTTAAAAGAAGTAGATTACTAATATACAAACTCTTATGGGAGAAATTTGTGATACTGCTTTTGTTTCTAATTTAGCCGCAATATTACTGCACATACTGCTTCTGCAAATTTTTTACATCTTTTAAATTAAATATCTTTAAAGATAAACCACCCCTTGTATTTAGATTAAAACTAATTCTGATTCAGTCTCGCTGCTTGAATTGAAGTAGTTACTTGAATCAGTTTTATTAATTTTATTCTGTAATTCAATCCTCCAGATTTTGTAACCTGTGGCTTTGGGGTTGGCACATGCCATATGCTGCACATTATTTTATTATTTTAATAAATAGCTATTGCTTCGGCATGAGTAAGAGAGCAGATATAATCACCTTTTCTCATGAAGGGAGAGATGGACTGATCGAAAACAGGTGGTGGGACACAGGAATAGTTGGTCATCGGGTTTTCCTTCATTTTCTTGAAGGACGTGAGTTCTAGGATTCGGCTGATGACCTCATCAGAGACTGACAAGTCCAAATACCTCATAATACGCTCCACTTCACGCCGAGGATTCTGGGGGAAGAAATATATTGATGGTATCTTAATTTTACTTTTTGATTTTAGTACAACTGTACAAAATGTGTGTTCTTTGAAGTCAGCCATATTTAGAGGCTGCAACAAATTTGCAAACAAAATTTTCTGGGATGTATAACACAGTCTGCTGGCTCCATGTGTCCTGCTTACCTCTTTCATGTCCTCATAGAAGAGATAAAGGATATTCTTTTTCTCTCTCTCCACCCAGTAACCTTTCACATGATCATACCAGGAGCCCCATGACACTGTAAAGACAAAATTTACTGAGCCACTTTTTTATAATTATTTACTATTTAGCATGAATCTGATGTGTGTGTGTGTGTGTGTGTGTGTGTGTGTGTGTGTATTAGTAATAAATTACTTACTATAGTATATGGCAGCATAACCTAAAGTCCTGTTTTGTTTTTAGTTTGTGCTTTAATTTGGCAGACAGAATCTGCCTGTGAGCATTTGAACCACTTACCTTCTGGGACAGAGCTAAAAAGACACTCATTAACAACTTTTTCTATCACTGCAGTGATCCTTCTAAAGCACCAACATTTACAACTGTAGATTTCTCAATAACTTGCTGTTAGCTGATTAGAACCCAGGAGTCTTTCTCAATATTTTTATGGTAGATGGATTATTAGAAAGTGACAAAGTAATGAGAAATTTAGATAATTATTGTGTAAAAGCATGACATATTATCATATTTTTAGATTAATATGCTGAGCTTGTCCTTGTACATATATAAGATAAAGGGCAACGTTAACATTCAGTGGGAGGTTTGATATCCTGTCTCCTTTTGCTCTCAACTAATTCCACCTATTTATTTTTCTGTATGGCGTAGCTTTGCAGGGTACTGCTAATCTTTTCATGGTCACTGAAGCATTTAAGGTAAGGACATCAATTCTTCTGAGGTGTCAGCAATTGCAGGTGTCCTGAGACACTTTTGCATAATTTAAACTTCGCACAATTCACAAGAACCTCCAGGCAGCTGGAGCTGATGACCCAGAATGACCTACTACTATTATGTGGTGGTAATTTCCTGGCTCAGAAAACAGTAAAAAACACTATGATTGTAGGTAAGGTGACACTGAGGAATGTGATTTAATCTGCTTACACGCTCCTTGCATGAACTTGTGAATGTAGCCCTCCCAGGGTCCTGGTTCAGGCTGGGTCAGGTTCATACAATCAAAGTAGTAGTAGCTCACCAGGTTGTCCTTGGCGTTGCGTGCCACGTAGATAGTCTTTACACACAAAAAGGGATTCAGAATACAGGTTTAGTCATTGTATTGCATTGTAGTTAACCTCTTACCCCTTTATGTGCATTGTATCACAAACCTTTAACCCCATAAACCTGCATTTACCGTTCACCCTGAAGCAATAAACTACACTGCAGGATTCTTATTCTTATCATAATATCACCTTATATATATGCCTATATTTTTGCAAGGTCTTAAACCTTGCTATGTAAAGTGCCCTGAAATGACTTTTGTTATGATTTGGCACTATACAAGTAAAGATGAACTGAATTGTTCTCAGCCTAACTCGACCAATCTAATTTTACCTTGCATTTGTTTTCCCAAAATCCAGGAGGAACTAGTTGAATTGGAAGATGTGTCTTGATCATTCTTGGAGGATCCATGCTCTCCAGAAGCTCAAGACCTTAGACATGAATATATACACATGGTACATCTGAAAGAGCTGAAACATACTTTTGTCCCATGCTTTTTGAAAATGCAATATTTCAGACATACACTAATCACTGACAAGAATCATCACTCTGCCTGATATGATGCATTACATCACTTTTTTTGCCATTGTTGAACTGGGGGCAGTTTATGTCTATGTTTATTAGCTCATTGGATTTTCTCATTTCTCGTTATCATTTGTGATGATAAAAAAAACATAATCTATTTGATTTAAGAAGCAGAGGTTTAGCAAATCCTAGTGGACATAAAGTGCATTTGAACCTGATATTTTGGGCAGAACATACAAAGTCTGTAGAATCCAACTGCTCACTTGGAAAGTAAAAACCCACCTGAAGGAATGGGAGGTGGAGCACAGATTTCCAGGAAAGGACTGCGGACAGGTGTGGGGGCCCGTTTGCAGGCTTCTGCATCTCCATTGTGAAGAAGCAGATCAACTATCTCCTGGGTCCATGTGGTGCCTTATGTCCAAAAAACACAAATAAACTCTGGGTTTAAAGAACAGGATTATTTCTACATGCTGAACCTAATCTGTTTAAGAAAAACTCTAAACTTGCCTGTCTGACACTGCATTTTAAGGAGCTTTTAAAGTCTCTTCCTTTTTAGTGTGTAACAGCAAACAACATTTTACTGCAACATTGCTTGGGGAATCTTATTTGTTCTCCGGAACAACTTTAAAGATTTCAGAGAAATTACATCCACACTTTTTGCCTTTCTAGAAACAGCCCAGAAAAAAGGTCCTGCCTGAAACTGGTTAGCCACTTAGAAAAGCTTCATATAAATTTAGGTTCATTCAGCAACTGTGAGTCTGAGTACCTGCTTTGGGGTAGGTGGCGATGAGGAGGTCTAAAGGGTCAGGACGGAAATCCCAAATAGAGTCCCAGTTGTTGGCAATGAGGCTCATGAGAGGAATTCCTTTTACCGGGACGAGAGGGAAACGAGTGATGGAGCTGCTGGCCTTCAGAATGGCCTCTTCATAGGACATCTCTTCTCCCTTGGACATGACTGACACTGTCAAGTGTTTACTTAAAGAAATCAAAAAGCTAAAGCCAGAATCCAACCGGTAAACTGCTACAAAAACTCCAGCACAGTGGTGTTTCTAGCTGCTCCTCTCTCCAGTGCCTTTTGTTCCTTTGTCAAACATTCACAGCTGACTTTCTTTTTCTCCTGTTGTCTTCCGGCAGCCAAGCCCACAGTTGTGATTACTTTTTTCACTTCAAAGTTCTTCTGGTTTTTTAGCTTGAATCCTCTCCAACATCTTGCTCCAGAATCTCTCAGTAGGTTTTCCCAGCGGAAGCCTAAAGTGATTCCGTCAGTCAGTCTGCAATGTTTCTCTTCACTCTCCTTCTATCTTTATAACTTGGCTCTCTGAGTGCTTGTACCAGGTTCTTATCTCTCTGTGATCACAGACCTACACTAAAGTGCCCTTATGTAATATTTCCAGTTACATATGAATTCCACTTTTGTTCGCTATGTTCACGTCCTCTGTGATTTGAGGAGGGGACAGGGGAGGGTCTTAAACATGCTGTATACCCAAGGAAGTAGATTAAAGATATTGTTTGCACAGTTTACTTTCAGTCACGCTACTTGTATTTTCTTGTTGTTTTACCAAAAACAGTAGTGGCTCAGCAAGATGTTTGAATTTGTGCCAATGTTTCATACAGATAAAATACACTTTTAACACTTTCTTTGTAAAAGGCAGAAGAATGTGTCAACTCTCTGCAGCTGAAACACACCTTTGGACCCAAACTTTTAAAGTCAACATAATGATGAGCCAATCGAATAAAAGATGGTTGACAAAGATCCATTATTGTCAAGCTTTTTTGAAGTTTGCATAAAGAATTTTCCATACATAGAAAACGAGACGCATAGTCTACTGGGCATGTATTTGTTTATATTGAGAGTGCTGTAGGTTCAGCTCAACCAGAAGTAGCTGTTTCAAAAACACAGTCCAGGATTTCCACATTCAATATACTCCCAAAGGTGGATCCAGTATTTTCACTGAAAATAAGCTCAGATCAGCAGCTTCCTGGAACTTCTAACAAAGGTTATGTGTGGGAAAAACAGCTTTTGAATAACTTGTTTTGAATTATGAGCGAGTTAAAAGCAGGATGCTTGAACAATAGTTTGATTTTCTATCAAAAAAAAACACATCCTCCAGAGGAGTACAATAAAGTAAATGTTCAATTATAATTTGAACAAGTAGTGCAGGATGTTTCACAAGCGCAAGAGGAATGAGACAGTGGGATAGCATAAGAAAATCGTGTTTTTGCCCCTGTGAGCTGATTTCCAAAAAGGCATAGTTTACTACATTTTACGGTAAAAGACAGGTTTAGACAACTCCCCAAAATTTTCATGCTCACTATGGTGAAGAGTCAGTGTTAATGGCAGAACTTACATTAGCTGATATCAGCAGTTTTTTAAATGTCAAAGGAAGGCACACATGATCATAAAGGTTAAAAAGACAGACATGCTGACATGCTGACCAAACTCATAGCCCAGCCAGGATTTCTAGGTAGTCATGCAATGTCATGACCTAAAAGCCTAAATAAAGACACCTTTACCATCAGTTTACGTGTTATAAGACTGACAACGTGAAAGACAAAGTATTTTGAAAGTAACACTGTCAATGAATTTTAGTTAAGTTTGATTTTTTTTTTATCTCACCAATTGAATTAATCTGCATTTTTTTCATTTTCAGCTTACTTGCTGTAAACAGCTCTCCTGCTTGGAGAGAAAGAAACCCTAGTGCATACATGTAAAGTCAAGATAGGGAAAGGGCAAGAAAGACAATAACTATGTATGTAACTGAACAGTTTGTATAAGAATCAGGTCAAATGTAAATCAATATGCTGAGTATCTTCGTATGTGATAAGTAACGTCTAGAATAAATATTAAAGTGCTTCACTTAGTCAAAAATGCCCTCTGATCTGTTATTGGTCAGCTTACAGACTGATGTATACACATTTGCAAGCGATATTGAATAGCTCAGTAATTATTAGTTCTATTCAGTCATTCACTCGCGCTTTCTCTTCTCCTGTGTAGACGATTGGTGATCGATTAAAGTAATTTAAGAAGTTGAAAAAAGACTTCCTTCTCTTTTATAAGTTTTACGGTAGCGTTATCTTAGAAACGGAAGTCTTCGTGACGACTTCCTTGGTAACGCGAAGCTTCCTATTAGTTGTATTAATTTTCAGCATTTTAGCAAGCCAAAATCAGTTTACTGAGTTGCGTAAGAACTCCATTTCAACTAAGCTTAATGTTAACACATGCGTCCGGAGTTTCGAATTTATAACGATCGATACTGAAGAAATTATTGCTTATTATTGCTAACTTAACAGCTGCTCCAAAATAACTTTAGCTATCTAGCTAGTTAGCTAGTTAACAGTTCGCATTGTTCATTGCACCATCAGCATGTGTCTCTAAGAAGATGAGTTCTCATCTGTGGTGTCGTTCATTTCACATATTTGTTGTCTTGTGTGCAAGTTTTGCAAATGCAGTAACTGAGTCAGGGCCCACTTCGACTGTCAACACCAGCTTGACAAACGGGGAGCTTTCCCACACCGCGACTCCTGCTCCGGGTGGTGTGGTTAATTTTACAGAGGCGGTGAACTCCACTAGTGTTGACGTCACTACACCAGCAGCCACGGTGGACTCCATCAGTGTTGGCACCGCTGGTGAGTCCGTCACAGTGGACTACAGAGCGGCCACGACGCAGAATGTGTCTGAAGTTCCTGCTGCAACCACCATCCCACCTGTGGTGACTCCAGAGGGTGATTTAAAGTTGCATCTTCTGTTTGCATCATCTCAGGTTTTACCAAATAGATAAAGGTTTCAGAGTTGCTCAATGAGCCATCAAACGTTTCCCAGTGTGCAAAACTAGACTCTTGAAATCCTGTTTTGTTTTTCAAGATATGTGGCTGCCAAATCTAAATCTATAATTTGTATTTACAAATACAATAGTAAGTCACCCGTGGTCAGATTTTTTTAGCAACACTAATATATTTTCTTTTCTTTAAATTATTACTTAAAAAAGCTTGCATATCCTAATGGTAAACTATTTTTAGAGTGTCAACTCAGATGCACTGTAATAATTGAAATAAGGGAAAATATAATAGTTTTTAAAAAAAGAAATCTGACCACTATTAACTTAATTACCTTTCTACCTAATGGTAGGTATTAAATTACACAAAACTGCAGTTGTCATGACATAGACAGTCTTCTCTTCTGCTATCCAGGTTGTCTCTGTGATTTAACCCCCGATTTCTGTGACATTGGCTGCTGTTGTGATACAGTGGATTGTGGTGTTGCTAATCTGAGTACCGTCTTCACGGGATGTCCACAGAAATCTGTGTAAGTCTTCTGCAGACTCTCTGAAGTTAGCGCAAAGTGCTAATGTTTAAGATTTAAACTGTTTTGTTTTACAGGTTGGGAGTTTGCATTGAGAAATGGCTGGTGTTCAGAGCCAATGTCAATTCATCTCTTGTAACTGTGACTGACAACTTGTTCTGTGTCCAGTCTCAAGGTAGACATATATAATGATAACTTGAATTGGGTGTTAAATTATTAAATGCTGTTAAACAGAATTATTCTCTCCCTCTCCATCAGATAGTGCTCCCCAGCTTCTCCCAGCTGCACTTCAAAATCCAGTTTTAGGGGATTCTTATCATTTCTCACCACCAATACCTACAAGCAGCATCCTCAGCAGAGATTTCTACAAGGTAACTGATTTCTGCTCACAGTGTTGCACGTAAAGTATTCAAATTGTGAAAGTTTGGGATCTGAAAATCTCACCTTAATAAATAAAATACGTCATTTTAGGTTGATGATGTCATCCAGACATATTTCTCTAGCTCTTCTACGCGGGGTCTTCTTCGTCAGCCATATCCAGGGGTGGCCACAGCATTTTGTATCAACCGCAACCCTGCAAGTAATTATATAGCACAAAGATACATGATGGGATAATATCTGTCAGTTTCCATATAGTACCTATATCGTTGAAACATATTACCCACTATAACTATTTATCTAATGACCTTATTTTCACTCTTTTTGCAGAGTTTCTGAGGTCTGAGTCTCTATCTTGTGCTCGCATGTTGACTCCTCAGTCCTGCACCTCAGACCCAAATTTCAATGCCCGCTCCTATTTCTCAGACCTGAGTCTGATTAAGGTCAGCAAGTTGGCCTACAATAAATGCTTCTAGGTAGATAAATACCAGCCTGAAAAGACTGACATTCATATCCTCTATTACAGATTCCAAAAGTCGCGACTGCTCCAGTGTCAGGCTTGCTTGTAAGTCACTGACTGTACACACAGCTCAGTCATATGTTATTGATTATGAGTTAACAGCACCTACGCTGTCTTTACAGTATGACACTATTCAATATTCTGTGGTTAACCATTCACTAGAGCTTATACTTGTACAAGAGCACTGAAAGAGCAATGTTGAACTCTTTTAATCAAATTCATCTTTTGTACTCATGGTTACCATTTGAGGTAGCGTTTTTTTGTCTTCTTAAGAAAAGAGCTCCACTAACTTGTTTCAGATTCCAGTTACTCCAATGTCAGAGTGGCCGGCACCAAGCCAACAAAACAACTCGTGTAAAAACGTAGTAAAAAGCGTAAGTATATCAGAATATGAATATTTGTTTTGCCTTTAACCACACTGAGTTTGACTTACTGAATAAATATTCAACTACTTTTTCTGATTCTGATAGGCGGAGTATGTCATAGGATACACAAGCAAAGGAGAACTTACATATGCAACAGTGAATCTAGTCTTAGCTGATGTCAATCCAAATACGTTGCTGTTGCAGACACACTCTGTGCGGTTCCAGGTAGGATCTTAACAGCAAATATTCTGTTTCAAATACTAAGTAAAATGTGGATTTAAACGTGAACATGAATGCCATTTCTTTCTTGCAGCTAGCCAAACCCAGCTCCCCTCCAGGAGGATCAGTCCCTGCAGTCGGACTCAAAGTGGGTTCTCCTGTAACTGGCGGCTTCAATGGAGAATCGATGACTGTATCCATACCATTTTTTACATCATCAACTTCCTAAGTTATAAAGTCAGTTGTGCGTCACAGTTCCTTGACAGTGAGTTAGCTGACCACGCTGGGGTTGTCCCCAAACGGGCAGTGCTCCTCTGACCCCAGCAGACGAGCTCCCATCCTCTTCAACCACAACACCATTACTGGCTGCACGTTCAGGTGCGGCCACTCGCTTTGCTTCACCGCCATCATGGAGAGGAGTGATTGAAAATAAGTATTTAAGATGTAGATGCATTAATGACTCATATCCCTAAGTGTCTCTGGTTCATGTGTCTCTCCCTATGTGCTGGGTAGTTCCCCATCCAGTGACTGTTCAGAGCTGCGGTCCCAGATTTACGGGATATTGCAGGGACTTGCTACTCCTGATGAGATGGCGATGAACTCAGGCGCCCAGCTGCACTGGACAAGAGTAATCACCCAGGAGTGTCCCATCAACCTGCAGGTACTTCTGAAAGAAAAATCTAAAGTGTTTAAGAACGTTTAATCACTTTTGGTGTTGTGTTTTTGGATTATCTAACTAGAAAGCAGTACAGAGGGAACTGAGTCTTTCACAGCTGTTTGTGGCTCTCCAGTAAAAGACCAGACTAATCAGTGGTTAAAATCTGCTAGTTTACATATTTGTGGGTTATGTTGCTCCTTTCTTCAGGAAACGTGTGAATCAGGCTGTTTCCTCCCAAGCTCTCTTTCCATCCGAGTGCTGTGGGCTAGGCAGGGTCTCCTAGACCTTCCTCAGAACTACATCCTGGGGGCTAAATACCTCTTCCAGTGTCAGAATGTCAAAGTAAGCACATGTACTCTAACAGTAGACAGTAAGCACTGTCTAACTGGCAGGGTTTTCTGTGCAACACATTTTAGCTTCCATTAACGTCCACATACTTTCCTCCTGTCTCTTTTACAGTGTCCTATGTCATCCCATGTCGCTCTAACCACTGAAGTAACATTTGCCGACACTACAGTTTACCCAGAACCGCCCAGGAGCTTGCCACGGCCTAACTGGAAGTTTCCGTTTGGTTTCTTCAGTAGAGGCACTGTTGAGCTGGATGGACACGTTTTTAGTGGCAGTGAGAAGGTCACGTGGAGTTTAATGCTGTTCGTGGTCATTTCTTTACCCAGATTACTCTTTTTCAATAGATAGATACTGAAAGTAACAGTTATTGTAATTTAAGAACTTTTTAGGTTTGAACTAATGTTATTCAAAAACATAATTTATTGTTTGTACATTTTCAGAAATACATTGGGGGTTTTTTTTCCAGTAAATGAGTCATAGTGTCAATGAGGTAAAGATGCATTTCTTGCACATAGGTCCTCTTCTCTCTCCTCCTTTTGGTCTGGTTGGTTTCTGGGCATTCTTTTGTCTTTTTGTCCTGAGTGGCGCACATAGTTGAGGAGATGGACTATTGCAGCCGGAGTTATGCCTTGTAAACGTGTGGCAGCTCCCAGCTAGAGAACGGGAATTAATGAATAAAATGGAATCATTACAGCCAAATATTGAATGAAATTTGTAATGATAATTAAAATATATAATATAGAGTTTGCAGACTTACAGTGCTGGGTCGAACTCTGTCCAGAATCTCTCTGACTTCCTGAGACAGTGACACCGGCAGAGAGAAATAGTCAATGTCGGTAGGCAGAGACATGCTCTCCTCCTTCTGAATTCTCTCGATCTCTTTCTTCTGGAGGTCACAGTGAGGCCTGTACACAGCTACATTGCAGACAGGAGAAAAAGTGTTACTATGAAAGAAGGAGCTCTGTTATGGTACCCTAAAAAGCCAAATGCTAAAGAAACAGTTATGACAGAGGTTCATAAAGGCAACGTTACACTTAAAAATCCCAAAGTCAGTTTTACCCTCTATCTTAAGTCTTTGTGAGAATTCCACATAAGGTGACAGGCACTCTGGAAAGATGGAAGCCAACATATCAAAGGACACGCTGTTGTACTGCAGCATGTCCATACCACTAAAACAGAAGGGAGACAGAAACTTTAAACCATAGTCTAAGTATGACCACACTGTAGATCTGGTAAATTACACTGATGACTGTGCACGTGATGACCCACCTTAGACTTGTACTCTTGTTCTCACTCATGGGGCTGTTGGGCATCTTCTTTCTCCAGCTGGAAGTGGACAGAACAAGCGTCTGAAGGGCTTCCAGTGCATCCTGGAGAGTGTTCCTTACTCTCACAGTCTCCTGGTAGCGCAAGGAAGACACGCATCCCAACTCTTCAAACCCTGACAGTAAACAACATTTATCAGAGGAGAACAACTTTAGAAAGTAACGCAACAACTCTTTTGACTTCACATAGCTCCACAGGTTGTCCTGAAGCTTTCAGAACAGATAAATGGCTTCTTTTGGATGTAAAGTGATCATATATGACTAGTGTTATGTATACGTACACACACTGTTACAGCCAATAATTGATTTTAAGACAATTAAAAGAAAAAAAGGACTAATTCTAGGAATTACTGTAAGAACACATGCAACCAGACACAACGAAGCATGATGATCCCAACCATGAGCAATACCATCATATGATACAATATGTTGTTATTTTCAGAGACTACTGTTACACGACAACCAAAGAAGAAGTAGTGATACCATTTTAGTTCACTCAGCCAGAACAATTCCCAGACACAGTACCTACCTTTCAGAGTGAGACGGAGGTCAGCATTGTCCGGTCTTAGAGCAGTTCGAAACTCGGCGCGGCTGGTGAACATGCGATAGGGTTCTGTGACACCTCGAGTGACCAGATCATCGATAAGAACGCCAATGTAACTCTCTGTACGAGACAATGTTACGGGAGACATGGACAGTGCCCAGCGAGCAGCGTTCACTCCCGCCCAAAGGCCCTGCACACGGTGAAATATGTATTTCTGTGAAGAAGTTTCCAACTCTACGTGATTTCAAAAGCAACCATCAGTGAAATAACAAGGTCTTTAGTGATTACTGTTGGAAAAAAATACAACTACATTTAGATAACACCTGCTGCTTGACTACATTGTTGATAAGAATATTGGTAATACACAGTAGAAACTGTGTATTATTGTCCAGTTACACAGCAGTTTGGAATGAAATAACCAATCCCACGGTAATTCCTGATGTGGGAACATCAGCCGGTCCACACCTCCTGTTGTGTGTGTATATAATGGGAAAAGGTGTGGATGGAGTTTCTAATTTACGGAGGAAGCAGCTACCTGTGCAGCAGCCTCCTCGTATCCTGTAGTTCCATTGATCTGCCCAGCCAGAAAGAGACCTTGGGCCCTTTTTACCTGCAGGGCAGGGCTCAGTTGTGTTGGGCACACAAAGTCGTACTGCACACCATAACCTGAAAAACACCCAAAAGATCCAACATGGTGTCATAGAAGCAGGAAAATCATAAAAAGCTTTTTCTCTTTTTACTGTTTCGCTGATATTTTATCGCTGAGCCATCTCTGCTTTTATATGTAAGTCGTTTACAGATCAAAGTGCATGCAGCCAGTGTACCTGGTGTGTGGATCTCTGCTCTGTGCATGGCGGGTATTTCTCTGATGAGGCGCAGCTGTGTGTCGGGGGGCATTGTCATGGACAGACCCTGAGGGTACAAAAGGTCAGAGGTCACCCCTTCTGGCTCCAGCCACACCTGGTGTTTCCGACCTGGAAAGCGAAGCACTCGTGACTCGATAGAGGGGCAGTATCTGTGAGAGATAAAAACCCAAGTTATTCCCTTTGAGTTTCAGCGCAGACAGAGTATAATGTCATTTGAATCGTGTGTTTGTGTTGGCATGTACCTGGGACCCTTGGTGTCTTGTTGTATGTGACAGTTGAGATGAAGGCTCTCCCTCACTACTCTCTCTACACCTGGGGTAGTAAGTGTCAGGTAACAGGGCAGCTGCTCTTCAGGCTGCAAAGTGTTTGATTTCAAAATAAAGCGCTCATCAGAAAAAAAATGATATAATATCACCTCCTCTGTTGGTACTCTTGTCATTCTACTCATCTATCAAATAATAATTGTTTAACTACAAAGTATTTGGGAAGAGTACTTTATCGAAACTTTACCTTACAGCGTGTGTGCGAATTCAGGAAGCTGAAGGGAGTCGGATGCGTGTCAGGGAGGTGAAGTTCAACTTGGGAAAGATCTACAGAATCCTTGATAATCCTGGGAGGGGTACCAGTCCTCAGTCTGCCTATCCTGAGCCCCAGTCTCTCCCTCAGTGTGTGGGACAGTCCAGCACTCGATGGAGCATCTCCAATCCGACCCCCAGGTGATGTAGTTTGTCCCATGAAGAGTGAGCCAGACAAGAAGGTTCCCGTAGTAAGAACCACAGAGTTGGCAGAGATTGAGTGGCTACCATTTGCTGAGAAAAGGGTGTCAAGAAAATATCAAACATTGATGAACGTCACTTTTGTATGTAACTACCAATCCTAATGCAGGTTTAATATGAGTTCAGTGATGGCTCCCTACCCAACTGAATCCCAGTGACTCTGTGGTGTCCAGGCTTCTCTGGGTTTGGTTCTGTTACCAGCAGCTGCTCTACCGAGCCCTCCAACACTGTCAGCCTGGGAGTTCCCGGCAGCTCAGACTTGATAAGAACCATCAGTCAAACACATAGATAGTTAATGACTATTTGTTATACTAAACTCAGTAAATTAAACTTTCCTTTACACCTGCATATATGGTACCTGAATGAATTCACGGTAGCGTTGCCGGTCTAGTTGGGCTCTTGGGCCCCACACAGCAGGGCCTTTTCTACGATTTAGGATGGAGAAATGAATCCCAGCCCAATCTCCTGCTCGACCACACAGCCCATCCAGAGCATCTACTTCCTTCACGAGCTGGCCCTTTCCCACTCCTCCCAGAGATGGGTTACAGGACAGGGCGCCTAAAAGAACGTGAGGAGGAGTTATCTGTTTGTCTGTACATTTTAGTTTTTCTTTTAGACCTTTTTGTCTTACCGATAGTGTGTATTTTCTGTGTCACCAATAGTGTCTCAGCTCCAACTCTGGCTGCTGCCGCCGCAGCCTCCGTTCCTGCATGGCCTCCACCCACCACAATGACGTCATAATGCTGTCTGGCAAGATGACTGGCACGTCTGGAAACCAGTAATAGGAATCTCTGGAGGGAGGGTAGCTTCTTCGTCAACATGTGAGATGCACACCTGTCAAAGTAAATGTAAAATGACAGAAGATCAAGATATTTAGTTACTAAGACAGAAGTACTGTTGGTGAGAATAACTTAAGAACCAGAAGTAAACATTTGAAATGGGGTGTCTATGGGTATGTTGTTTCATTAAATCTTACTGGCAATTGTTTTGATAGTGCAGCTGACCAAATCCACATGACAGGATGGTAGATGTTTCTCACCAATCACTACAACAACACTTCACTACAATCAATAGCAGATAATTATTAGCTGTAAAAACCGTAAAGTCTGAGTGACAGGCACTGTTTCAGACTGTAAAGTCTGAAAGTGTATCCTGTATGTTAAAATACTTTTTTATGTAATTTAATATACTTTGGCTTAGTCTTTCAACTACAGTTTTGTTGTGGGATTATCACTTTTCACCTTAAAAATACTTTGTCACTGATCCACATTTACAAAGATCACAGTGTGCAAATATCTTCGAGAGTCATATCACATGTATGGTTGTATTTATTTTATACTTAAACGTGATCAAAAGAACGCAGGGACTTAATTTTAGAGGTAGATACGACATAACACCTTCAACCAAAATCACAATAACACATTTTCAAAAACCACGTACAACAACACACCTGTAAATACTTACACTGTCCTTACCAGAAGACGGATATGGTATTGTGATAGTATTTAGAGATTACTGGCAAAATACACAAGCAATCAAGACAAAACCCTCGCTATGTAACACAAATGTTCTTTACGGAGGCTGCCATGCTGTGTGTAGCTTGCAGTCGTAACGCATGGTGTAGAGACGCAGAGAAAAAGCAGTTCAAACAGCTGGTTTGCCTAGGATATCAATTTGTTGAACTTATTATGAGTTATTGATGAATTTATTAATGAGATTAAAAAAAACAGTCAAGCAGTAAAAACATGAAAAAGTTAATTAATAAATATCTGTGTGATATTTTGTAAACAAAACAACATTTGGTGTTTTGAGCGGTGCCTGCCACGTGTACAGTATGGACCATTCATTCATGTTTATATTAGAGATAAATCCAGTTCTATCAATACTGATTTAAATAATCAGTATTGATAGAACGAGCACTCACCGGCAGGTCAAAGGAGCGCGCGCGCGCACGTAAACGCCCCCTCCCCCCGCAGCCAGTTTCCAGTCAGGCGCGCGCGGATTGAGTGAAGTAAACCTACCGAGAGGTGGTGTTGACCTACCGCAGCAGGTTCTCAGTAAGAAACCTGAAAAATCTAACTTCTCAAGGCAACTGACAGTAACGCTAAGACCTTAATTTTTAACGGAAGGGTCGGCGGTGCTGGAGTTAATGCGAGGAGGGGGAGAGAAGAAAGTAAATCCGGGAGGGAAAGCGCCAGAAGTGAGCTTGTGTATCCAAGCTAATGCTAACTTAGCCCGCTATTGCTAAACAATTTTACGGAAAGTCGTGTCATTTTGTTAGCGGCCAATAGTGACGTAACCACTGTGGTTGCAAAGTTGGTAAATGGGGGAAATTTGTTAACTTATATGAAACATTTAATTTAATTCTAAAGGTGTTTTTCCATTACATTTTAGGCCATAGGCATCTGCTATTCACTTAGCTAGATTAGCTACAATAGCCGGTCTAAGTGAGGTTACACCGGCTCTGCGCTCCCTAGGACAGGTGATTTACTATAGATAGTTCGCTTCTAAAACAACTTCAAATCGGGAAGTATTGGTGTTTAACAGTTAGCGTATATTAGGTACTGTCTGAGCCCTGTGCTTCGCAATGATGAAACAACAACCGCAACCCGGCTCAGGCGGGAGAAAAACGTCTAACGGAACCTCGGGCCCCGCTGGTGTGTCTTCCCCAGTCAGCGGCATTAACAGCGGCAACAGGACACCGACAGGAAGGTGAGTGAATCGAGTGATTGCTGTCAGGAGAGTCCGGGGATTGCCCCGTGTTTCAGAGGCCTACCGGCCTGTGGGTTTAGTGGGCGTGAAAATAAAGCTTACGTAAAGGCCAATGACATTAGTTGTTGCTAGATTGACAGTAACGGTGGGCCAATCGCAGTACTCAGAATTCTGTGACGAATCAGGTAGGTGGGTCTAAATTCGTTGAAAGCAAAAAGAAGTAAATTAACCTACAGGCGACACAAAGTTTATCTGGCCTGTCACAGATGGGATAGAAAAAATGCCTAAGTCACCACAATGAATCTTTGTTGCAAACAGGGCCCATACAGAATTTTAATAATTAACGTTAGATGGAGATTATGGTCAGAAGGTCATAACAGGCCATTATGTTTGATATGTCTGTACAGTAGGTGTTCAGTGAACACCTCGTCTCAGATTTAGTAATTGTTTAGATTTAACCTAAATATATAGTCTTATTTATTATGGGCTAAGTCTTGAATTTGAATTTAGTACATTGCTCTAAACCATAATTTCATCATGAAAAGCTGAAGTAATTTGTATCATGTAGCTTTCCCTTTAACCTTCTTTGCTGGAGAAACCAAATTTTAAAAAGGTGTGATCCATTTTAAAGTACTTTGTGAAACTAGACCATGATTTTCTAAAATGTTACCTATTTTGAAGATATAGGATTGTTGAGATCCTGTGTTTGTATCTGTAAGAAAGAAAAATACCTCTAGAAACCAAAAGTAAGCCTTGTGTCTATAAAGTAAAAAGCGTGTGGCACTAGAATACACAGTACTGTGAAATGTGGATGGTGACAATGCCTTAACAAGCTTTAAAAACAAGTTATGCATCAAAGCAGACAAACGTGTTTTGACTGTGCTGTTTTCACAGGAATCGAAATTCTGCAAAGCCATCATTCCAGTCATCTCCAGTGAGTATTGTGATACAAGATAGTTGGACAACAGACACACAACATTTTGTGTTCAGGTGTTAAAAACAAAGGGGCAGTACAAAAATATTTCTTATCTCCAAGTCTCAATTCATCATGTATTTGACCACATTTGATACGTAATGACATAGAAACTGATATGTCAAATGTTTCTGAAGTTATTATTAATGCTAAGAGCTTTGCTAATTTTTACAAACATGATTGATGTAAACACAACAGTTTATAGCAAAAGACGGTGTTTATATGTACATTTACCTACAGATTAAATCTATCTGAACTGTGATCATACGTGAGCATTAGGAAAGCCACTAATTTAACCCTTCATTTCGGGGGAGTACATCATAACAGTGTCCTCTGTCCTACAGGGGCATTAGGATGTTTGTGTAATTCAGCTCATCAACTGTTTCCCGTGAAACTGGCTAAACTTAGTAATATAGTGATTAACACTATATTCCGCTTCCGCTTCAGACTGTGTCCTTTTAAATACTATTAAATAAACACTGTTACAATTTAAATGAATCTGAGACATTTTTTGCTTTGGTTACGTGCAGGTGTTTGAGGGTGTGTACAATAATGCTAGGATGCTTCATTTCCTCACAGCTGTCGTGGTGAGTAATTTGGCTTGTTGTCAGTGTTCTTCCCAGACCATGGTGATTTTTGTAGTAAAATAATCGCGTACATCACCCCCTTTGACACCTACTATAAAGGTCAAAATAACTGCTACTCAGACATGCTTTGTTTTACTTTGTTAAGAGGCCATATTTATGTGGTTGATGTGTTATTAAAAATGTCCCAGATACACTGTAAAATATATCATGCATAACATTAGGTAACATTTTTGACTCGTTCCTTAAAATGTGTTAACAAAATATGTATTCCTCTCAGGGTTCCACCTCTGACATAAGAGTGAAGAATGGAAGTGTATTTGAAGGCATATTTAAGACGCTAAGTTCACGGGTAAGAATCTTGTGACATACATTTCCTTCTACCAAATTAGGGAAGCACTGAAAAATACTGATATAGTATAATGGTAAATTCATGTCACGGTAAAACATTACCTTTTTTTAGTTGTTTAAACGTTTTTTATGTTTTGTTCTTAGTGTGAGTTGGCTGTGGATGCTGTACACAAACGCAGCGGGGAGGAGGGCTCAACATTAGTTCCACCACGGAGGGAAGACATCACTGACACTATGATCTTCAGCCCCTCAGACCTGGTCACGATGATCTGCAGAGATGTTGACCTGAACTATGCCACCAGAGGTACTAACAAATGTGTCATTTGTCAGGATATGCTTGGCCTATTGTGGGGAAAAAACGAAGGAGAGGAAATGGGATAAAGTATTGCTGTGTGGTTCAAAGATAAGCAAATGGAAATAATTAGTTAACTACCAAATAGAGGCCACAGAGCTTGTCAAAAAACATGTTTCTACTTCTCCTGTCTAATATTATCTACTTGATACTAGATACCTTCACAGACACAGCCATCAGCTCCACCCGGGTCAATGGAGAACACAAAGAGAAGGTGTTGCAGAGATGGGAGGGAGGAGACAGCAATGGAGAGAGTTATGATCTGGAAAATGATGCAGTGAGTGTCTCTGTATCTTTTAAAATGCAAATCGAACCATCAAATTGCAGAAAATCTATCTAAAAAATATATACGTTCTTTCTCTTTTAGTCTAATGGCTGGGATGCCAATGAGATGTTCCGTTACAATGAAGTGAAATATGGAGTCACGTCTACGTATGATTCCAGCCTCTCCATGTATACGTACGTTTCTGTAAAACTTGTTTTCGTCATGTCTGTGATCTAGTGATCTTAACAGTTTTTGAGGTTTTTATTCCCTCTTTACAGTTTGTATCTTCTTTCTCTCTTAATATGTAGCGTTCCACTGGAAAAGGGCAACTCTGAGAATTATCGGCAGAGGGAGGCACGGGCCGCTCGCCTGGCGAGTGAGATCGAGTCCAGCCCCCAGTATCGCCATCGTGCAAACCTGGAAAACGATGAGGGGAAAAGTGAGGAGGACAAGTATAGTGCAGTGTTGCGGGATGGCAGTGATCGAGAGAAGGGCCGTGAAAGCCCCCGTGAAAGGGGCCGAGACAGCCCTGGAGCCAGCAGCAGGTGATTACACAGGGTTTGTCAAACAGCTGGACAATAATACGTGACTTGCATTAACAGCATCAGTATAATCTGTAAATCAAATGTATTCTGTTCCATCAGACATTGTTTTCCTTTACCTCCACAATTAGATAGTAGTACATTACAACACACTACACTTATGACACGTAAAAAGATCTGACTGAGACGTAAGGCTCGTTTAGAGGATGCAAATCTTGTCATGGGAAAACACCACTGCTTCCATTCAGTTTCTGTGACCAACGCATTGTCCCTGTGTATTTTATGTGTCTTTCAGTAAGTACATTCCTTTACCTCAGCGTCAGAGGGAGATGAACCGAGAGCGAGCCGAGAGGGGCCCTGGCGGACCGTCACCTCACGGTCGTCTCAGTGGAGGTTACCGCACCGCCCCTCCATCCTCCTCCTCCCCCAGGCCACCACTACCTTCGGCTTCAGGGACCCAGCCTAGCGTTTCCTCCTCCTCAGAGAGAAGTAGCCCTCTGTCAGGCCGAGTAGGAGCCTACGCTCCTCACCACCCGCAGGGAAACAGCAGCAGCCCAAGCCCTGGATCTGGCCCTGCAAGCCCTGGTGGAACAGCACCCACACCTGCCTCTGCTTCTGCAGCTGCTTCCCCATCCAGCCCTCCAGCACTACACAGACACGCAGTACCTCATTCCCACTCACTCCCCCACTCGTTATCTGACGCTAGCAGGCCTGTTAATGGTGGTAAGTGTGTAAACTTATGTCAAAAGTGGTTTAACAGGACGTTGCTAAACGTTCAAAATGTTGCATAACTGTTGCATGTTTTTTGGGGTCTTTCAGTCTCTGCCAAAACATCTCCTAAAGCCCAAAGACCTCCACAGTCGAGCAGGACAGTCCGCACTCCAAACTCACAGACTCAGCCCACAGGTACAATCAACAACCAGATTAAATGCTATTACACGAGCCTCTTCTATATTGATGAATTTTACCTTAAACCTCTGTCATTGCAGCCACTCGCTCTCCTAAATCAGGTTCTTCCCAGGACACGCCTTATTTGGACACATCGTCTATCTCCCTCCCTGCGCAGAAGACATCTGGCCCCGCCCCTCTCTTCCCCGTAGATGGTACCGTCTCGTCTCAGACCCTCATTCTGCATTTAAGAGTTTTATAATGTTCTGTAATGGTGTGAGTTTCAGTGAGACGGTTCACCTCATACCAGTGAACAACCGGCACTGAAGGTGGAATCTAATGAAGCACTACAACTAATAATCATGCTGCTTGTGTCATCTTTACAGTGAATGAGATTCTTGTTGCCGCTGCGAAAGAACGCGCAGCCGAGAGCCCCAGCAGTACAGAAGAAAGCAAGACTAATAAAGGTTTGTGTACACGAATAGAATTTGGTACTAGCTAAACACTGTAAACAAGTTCTAAAACCCCAGTCAAAGTGATACGTACATCTCAACCACCAGTTACATGCCCTTGTTTGACTGCTTGCACACAGCATGATTCTGCAGTTTTGTTGTGATTAATCTTTGTTTCCTCTTATTTTGATCATCTCCCTCAGTTCAGCAAAGGTCTCAGATTGAGGAGCTGCGGAAATTTGGCAAGGAATTCAGGGTAAGAGCTGACTTTTTCATGAAGCATGAAATGAGAACAACAAGACAACACTCTGAAACGTCACCATTGTCTGAATCCCCCTTAAAAATCTTTTTTTGCCTTTGATCATTAACATAGGTAACATGGCAGTGATTATTTAGTGGCCTATTCAGTCTTTTCTATCTGCTGTAATTCTGGCCCTCTTGTTAAAAAAAAGCTCAGTGAAATCATTTAAGCAGTAGCTTTCCATCTTAAACTATAAATTCTTCTCCTTTTTTCTAGCTCCAGCCAAGTGGAGGCAGCTCTAGCTCTCCCAGTTCTCCTGCAGCAGCCACCCCTCCTACCGTCGGCGACGGCACCCAGTCAAGTGTATCCAAACCATTATCATCGGACACTCACCCTGTTTCGGAGCCCAAACCTCAGCCTCCGGCTCCCAGCCCCTCTCAGCTCCAAGCCAAGGCATCACCAGCCCCAGCTGAGGATCCCGCAAAGGACATCTCAACTACACCTGGTGCCACCGCAGTGCCCGCTACAGCGCCTATTTCAGACAGGCAGTCACCAGCCACCCCACAGCCGGCCAGGACACCAGGAAGTGAGGAAGTCAGGTGTGAGACTGGAGAGCGGACAGACGGTTTACCAGAGTGAGTTGAAAGAAAGACGAATCATGCAGGATTGTGTTTTAGTTGGCTTGTTTTGTATTATTTTGGTTTAAACACAACTTTCTTATATCTTGCAGCCAAGTTAAGAAGTCAACCCTAAACCCTAATGCTAAAGAGTTCAACCCAGTTAAACCTCAGATGCCTATGGTAAGCCAATTCATTCTTGCTAATCATTGTAGCAACTTTTCTATTATAACTTTTGTCTTGGCTAAAGGCAACAATGTTTAACTTTTTTTTTCCCAGTAAGCAGTAATATTAAGAACTCTTTGGGAAAGAAATGCATTATTTGGTCCCGTGATTATTTAGTTATTTTGAAATATTAAGAAATAAAGTAGAAAAACTAAAGCTAAGATTTAGTTACCTCCGGTTTTTATCTTTCAGACGAAGCCCAACACTGCACCCACCCCACCTCGGCCAACTCCTCCAAGCCCAGTGGTCCTGCAGCATCCAGGCGGACAGGGACCACTCTACAGCACCCCATACCTCTCCTACGTGTCTCAGATCCACACTGTGCCGGTATATGAACAAAACTTGTATGAACAGTTTATCAAACATTTTTGTACCAATTCTTTTAAAGTAACAAAAATGCAATGTTATCAGATACGGCTGATCAACATTTTATAAACAAAATAAAAAATATATTTTTCACATTGCAACAGCAGTTTTGACTCTCCATTTGATTTCTGACTCACAGCCTCCGCAAATGTACTACTCCATGTCTGCAGTGAGCCAGGGCAAATATCCCAGGACCAAAGGTAAATTTGGGTGTTTTCTCTCTAGTTCTTTGTTATGTCTTTGTTTTGTCAGCTTTTTATTAATAATTCTTTGCTTTGCTTAGGTTCAGTTTCAGCTCAACGCCCCGACCACGGTGCAGCACCTCCCATGCTACAAACTGCAGCTTCAGCGGCTGGGGCCCCACTAGTAGCCTCCCCCTACCCTCAGTCTTACCTTCAGTACAACCCACAACAGTACAGCCAGCAGCAGGTCATCCAGGCTATGGCCTACCCTGGACAGGTGGGACACTCCATCTCCGATTCTTTTTATAGTTATGGCTAGGCAGAAAGTAGTAGTAATATAAGCACAGTAGGTAAAGGTACAATTAACACTTTAGCTGAGTCGTTGGTATAATTCCCTCCAGAAAGAGAAATACTAAACATACGTCCCTCTTTTCTTCCCATCCCCAGCCAATGTATTCCATGCTGCAGGGTGGAGCCCGAATAATAGGTCAGGGTGGCGGCCCCCATCCTCAAGCACTTGGTCCTCCGGGAGGCCCCCAGTTTCCTGCACAAGGAGACGTTCCCCAGGCACCACAGCAGGGCATCTACGGTGAGTGGGATAAATGTCTCCACTATGTGCTTTATGTAAGAATCACAATATTCACCAGTATACATTTTAGCCGAGATTAACGACCTAGAGCTGAGACGCTGTAAATCTAAGAATGATAGGAAGCTTATCTGAACCCCCTCTCACAATATGTCACACAGTCATGAAAGCCTTCGAAAGCATTAACCCGACACCGTTTCTTTTCCATGTAGCTCCCCAGTCTTTCTCCCATCACTCTGGTGCAGTGCACCAGCCTCAGCCTTCAAGTACCCCGACAGGCAACCAGCCTCCTCCCCAGCACCCTGCTCCCAGCCCTGGACAGGTGCAGGACTGCTTATATTTGAACATATTTATTTATATTAGCTCTGTTTGATCTAATAATGTCCTAATATTGTGAACTCTGCTTTCAGACTCCCCAGTCAGGCCCACAGCCCCAGTCTTTGTACCACTCAGGTCCCTTGTCAGCACCCACTCCACCCAACATGCCGCCAGGCCACACATCTCCACAAGGATCATACTCCATTCAGGGCTACAGCATCCACAGTCATCAGGGCATTCCACCCACATACCCCCTGGGGCAGATGGCACAGGTATGGGTCCATCTGAGATGTAGTGGAGCTTGGTCATACCTGGGCTTTAGTCTAAACTAAACTTTTATTTTCCGGCATTCCAGGCCCACGTCCAAGGAGCCATGTCAGGGCCCCACCACTCGGGGAGCCACGGTCAGCCCCAGTTAGTGATGCTGCAGCCACCCCAGCAGGGTCCCGGATCAGTACCGCAGCACCCTCAGCACGGACCTCAGCAAGGAGCACACCAACACTTTTACATATCTCCACAAGGTACAAGACATAATGCTAAAAAGTCCCTTGACCGGTCAGCTTCTGTGTTTAAAGTGTAGTATTTATAGTTTTGTTTTCTGCTGACTTTCCGCAGCGATGCCAGTACAGCCACACCCTGGTCCCTTCCATCAACCCGGAAACTAAACTCCTCCAGACCCCACACTCTCCGAAACTGTTCCAGGAATGAGCCGAACATCCCCACTGCTGCTGGATATGAGGCCCAAAATGAACAGAGGACTAAAGCTCTGACAGCACCTTATTATTCTGCTGTAACGTTCTTCATCAGTACAAACCTCGGCGTCAGTCCCGGGCGAGGACTTTTTTCTTTTTTTAATGCTAGCGATGAAGGTGGCAGACGACAGCTGCGGCATCCAACCCCTACTGCCAACCTGCCCTCCTCTCTAGCGTCTTCCCTTTTGAGAGAAATGAGGCACCTTGCTGGGCAGACCAGTCGGAGAGGGGGGGGGGGGACGCGGATGGAAAAACGGCAGCAGACGCTTCATCTTCTAGTGATGTGTTTTTAGTTTTGTGGGGTTTTGTAAGCACCATGACACAAACAGGAAATACAAACTGTCGCAGGATTCTCATGAATACAGCATGAACGGAGGGACTTGAAGAGGAGAGGGGGTTTTTTTTTAGCAAGTGTCTTTTTTTTAACTCAATCTAGTAGTTAAAACCACCCCTTTTGATCTTCTCTCCTGTAGGAAAATATAATTAATAAAAAAAATGGACAAGAAAAAAAAAAATTAAAACAACAATGACCAAAAAATAAAGTTTTCAACTCAACTACAAGGTTTGTTGTTGTTTTTAATTGTATCATTAACTGTTCTAGTCTAGAGTGTTTGCTCCTCACTGCATGAACTGTAATGAGACACAAATTAATTTTTCATTAGACAATAACAAGGGTATGTTTAATTTGAAGCTCGCTAAGCATTTGCTATTATTTCAGGCTGACAAAACTAAATAATTGCCTCCCAGGGGACTTTTTCTATTCATTTTGTTCTGCTTAGTGGTACAACGCTGCATGTTAATATAAACCCGTCACTAGGGGGAACTCTGTAGACGCCAGGCTTGTTCCACCATCATGAGGCACAAAGTCCTTGTGGCAGACATTCCTCTTCTTTGGGTTAGTGGGACATGGTGCTTCCTCTTGAGCCAAGTATGGCTCACTGACAGCACTCTAGATCGATGTATCGCACTATCTAGCCCTTATGTCGGCGTGTAGCCTAGTTTCCCCCTCAGTGCAACATGCTGGGACGCACACTGCAGACTGTGCTGCCTCCTCAGTGTGACAGGGCATAGAGCTGCTCTGCGCTTCGCTCAAGTCGATCCCGGTACTCCAAGTGGGAGTAGTTGCCTTCGGGAACCCCCTGGGTGCTGTAGAGGAGACCCCAGCAACAACAGGCAATTACTGCTGAGCTGTCGCTGTCACCTGAACGAGAAGAAAGAAAATCCTGGGGTGAAGCAGAATATTTTTTCTATGCCCAGTTTTGGTTTTTAACACTACAAAGGTTTTGAAAAAACAACTGATCTAGTTGATCCACTAGCCACTTATGAGCACAGTGAAGAATTAGCTGCTACATATCTAAATATATTTCTCAAGACTTGGCGAAGACCTAAATTAGAGCCAAGAGAGTCAGTGACAGTGTTTGCATTTAAATGAATAATGTAATTAATTGGATTTTGCTGTGTAACCGGCATGAGAGCTTACTAAGTTATGCAGGAGTTCTACTACAGTGCTGCTGTTTTAACATTATGCAAAATGTGGTTAAAGTGGCTGCTATTCTGAAGAAACTACCTGAAAGGTTAGAACCTGTTTTTTTAATTAATTAGCTACTGAGCTAAATTGTAACACACATAATAAGCATGTGTTACAGCCTTGGTTCAGTGTTAAAAGGCATATTTAATAACAGTACAGACCATAGATATATATCTGCAGTACTGACACGCACTGATAAAGCTTTAATTCTGTTTAAATTCAGTGTTCTATGACATTTTCAGCTATGGACAGATGAGCAAAACACTGACATCTGCTGTCATTTCTTAAACTTTTAAGAGAGATTTTTTTATTTAGTATCCACTTTATGAAGCTAGTTTCCTTTACACCTCATTTGTGCAGGCTCTACAAAGCTGCTTCTGTCCTCAAGACAGTGACAGATGAGGACCAATTAGAGTGCAGACCATGAGTCCATGACTTGTCTGAGCAACAGTGCTCTGACTCTAGATGAGATAGATGTCTGGAAACACACCTCTCTTTAAAACATTTTTGTAAAAAGATGAGAAATTATGTCTATAGGGGTTATGAGTAGAAGTGCTTAATACTAAAACAGGCCCCAAAGATATTCATAATTTAACACTTGGTTAGGGTAAGACTTCCCTGACAAGAGCACAGACACTTTTGTGTTTGACCTCTCTGACCTCCATGGAAGCCAGCTCTGCCCATCAGCTCCTCCCAGTCTGAACCGGCCCCTAGGAGAGCGTCTAAGGCTATCATTGGAGCATCGTGGCCACTGCGCCCTGCCCAGCCCGACAGGCTGAAAGTCTTGTAGGCTTCATCTCTCTCAGCAGGGCCATAGGAAGAGGGCCAAATGACAGGACCCACCCCATTGGAGATGCCCCTTAAATCCAGGTACCTATGGGATGAGATAAGAAACCCGCAAATTCCATTAAAAAAACAACGTTAATGTGTCCTTCTGACAAGATTATTCCTCCTACTAAAAAGAAGTTAATGTTATTTTTTTAAAGGTTTTAAACAGGGGAAGTATTTTTGGCTGGGGATTAATACACATTTGGTTACGGAGCATTTATGGCGTGTGTATATTTTACTCACATGAAATAAAGTAGAGTGCTCAGACTTATTCTAGTAGAAAAAGTATACTTGTACTATTATCTGGAGCAATAGATCTCACTGCTGCACTGAGCTATATTAATTAATTTTTTAATGAATTAATTATTCATCTTGAGCATGAAACAGATTCACTGAATCGGCTGATGACAGCCTCATACCACTGCCACTTGTCACAGAAGTAGGCCCAGTCTCTCTCGGTCTCCTCCACAGCGAAGCCTCGTGTCTGGACAAAGTTTTTCGCTATGGGACAGGCCTCGTTGATCAAGCCTAAACCCCAAGTCGTGATTGGCCTGCGCTGCACGGCATACGCGGTGAAAAGGGCCGATGCTACTGCTCCTAGGAAACCAGTGGGGTGAGGATGGGTCATTCTGCCTGTCTCCACGGCAACAGCCACTAACGACAACAGCTGGTCTGGCCTTGGATACCTGGTGAACAAATGATTACCGACCTTATCAACATTAATTATAGAGCATATCTAGGTAACATTCATCACAGTTGAGGAACCAGTAGCATATGAAGTAATTCTGAATATATGATCATTAAAGCATTACACAAGGCCTTCAAACAAGCTCCACTGTTACCAACATTAAAGAAATTAACAGATTAGTGCAACAATAATTATATCCATTTATCATCCTAACACCCTTTTCCTGTTGAGGGTCGTGAAGGTGCTGGAGCAATCCCAGCTGTCACTGGGTCGAGAGACAGGGCACACACTGGACAGGACATTCTGAAGCCAGAATAATAAAAAAACATAATGCACAAGGATATCAGAGGTTTTTTTTCCCTCGTCTAAATATAAAAGCGTCTTACCTCAGGCCAATGCACATGGACCTCATGGCAGCGCCACAGCCTGTTCCCTCTGGGTTATAAGGAACCCTGTAGCCACCCTTCTCCCCAGGTTTCAGCTGTGAAACTCCTAAGAGAGAAACAAAATACATATGATCTCTGGCATCAACATCGGTGAATTTGATATAACTGGAAAACAAAAGGCTTCCTCTCACCTAGAATGCTTGAGGGCCCCGGTTTCCTACCGTCCATGTCTTTCATCCCCTCCACATATCGAGCAGCCACCTCATGCAGGAGCTCGTCCCCCCTCTTCCCTGTCAGGGACACAACATTGTATTAAGTTATTCAAACTGCACGCGCCGCACATATTAACACCTGTAAAGATGTAATGGATCTGTTAACAAGGGAGGTTGTTGTTGCCTTATCACAATAAAGGTCAAGTTGAATTTCTACCACCTTCCTGCCACTTGTGCAGAGCTGTAATGGAGCAGCAAATCAAGGCAGGACTGGAAATTAGATTTAACCTTCAGTTTGGGGCTCTTGAGGAGGAGGGTGCGGTATGTGTTGTGATGAGGCCTCATCAGAGCAACACTCACGATCAGATCAATCCAATCAACTCCTCGACTGAAACAGAATGAGCGAAGGAGAGGGATATACTGGAGCCAGCAAATGCGTTTGACCTCACCAGTCGCCAGTCCTTCAGCCGTGGCCAGATGCAGAACTGTGTCGTCGCTCACTGGCCAGTCAGGAAGCTCAGCCTTGATGTTCTTCAGACCGCCAAGCTCTTTCAGCTCCTGACAGGACATTTTTAGTGACATACACTTTCAGCAGGAGCTTAGACACAATTCATTTTAGGATATGACAACGCGCAATGAATATTCTCGCTAAAATATATCCCACGCATAAATGGAGTCAAACTCCTCATCCTATATTGGATACCCTAAAACTAGGCAATCTAGAGGCCTTGTGACGACTTTGCTGTACTAAGACTTCTTTGCCGTGTCGGTCGTGCACTTACCTTGTGAATTGCTGGCCCGGACTCATTGTATTCCCACAGCTGGTTCCTGAATCCCAGAGCATCACCAACACCACTGAGCAGCATGGCTGCCTTATAGTGATCCAGTGTAGCCGATCCGCTGGGACAAAGGGCAAAGAGGGTCTATTTTTACTTTGTTAACAGAATCACAAGCTAACAAACTGATTGTTGTATTGTTATCTTGCAATATTGTCCATAATAAAAGGCATTAATATAAAATGTACTGACACATTATACTGTTAGTGTTACTGGTAAAATTCAGTACTGTGTTCAAGTGTTTTATTTTCAAGTTGTATTCTAATAAGACAGACTAACAATAAATAATAATAATAATAATAATAATGAATACTTTATTGATCCCCTATATATAAATATATATTACTACTGCTGTTAAAATATTACACTGGTATGTGTTGCTGGTCTGTAAAAGTCGTCCCAACAATCGTGTAAGCAATGGTTAAATATATAAACAGCAAGAATATCTTCTCTGACTCGCTCTTAGAGGATGTTTAGCCCGACATGCTTCCTCAGGGCAGTTGTCTCACCGATCCATTGCAGCGCCTTTCTCCCGGAAGTCAAGCGTCACGACGCGGCCACACACATCAGTCGACACCGGGGCTGCAAACGCGAGCAAGCTGTTACTGTTGTCAAGTATTAGCTCGCTTCCAGCTCTGACAGACTTGTAGCACCAACACCAGCGTTTATTCTCCGGAGCTGGCGCCTGCTGCTTAGACCTGCAGCCACAATGGAGTCCCTAAAACGCGCAGCTATAAAAAGACGCAGCAGCAGCTCAACCACGTTTAGGTTTCCAGCTGGCGAGGTGCTAACAAATGGCCAATGATTTATGAAGCACCAGTTTAATCACTTACCTATTAGTTCCTAGCTGCACAGACTTCTGCTTCTGCTTGTATTACTGAATCCGATATCCTGAATGAATTTGCACATAATACTGTTTAATAATATATATTTCTGCATATAGCTAATTTTTAGTTCAATATTCGTCCCAAAAGTGATTCAAATGAACCATAATTACAATCAAAATGACTCACTAAACCCAAAATTGACTAGGAAAAGATGCAACGTTGCCACAGACAGTTTAAACACAACTCCAGAGGATGCAAAACAACTTTTGTAATTGTCCTGTTTCTCTCTCTCTTAGGCTGGGGTTTTCATACAGGAGAGGTGGGGAGCTATTTACTTGTCCTTGCTCATTCTTTCATAATCCCTCATAATGCTTGTATAGTGGTCAATATGAATTATTTAATAATTTAAATAATTACTTTTGTGCACAAGTGCACATTTGTGTAGATGATTATTGATTCTTTTTTTAAATGAAAGTCTCAGGGTTGAGTTTCTTTTAATTAACTCTCTACATGCATGGGTGAATTAAATGTAAGAAGACCTGAACTCTGAAAACCTGTATAAGACGATGTTGAATTTACCAGGATCTCGACAAAATTAGTCACAATAGTTTCCTTAAGGGCACCATAGTAATACTAAATATTATATTTGTTGGAGTATGGTTGTACCAAACGTTCTGATTTGTTGATCTTTGACAAACTGCACAGACATTCGTGGCTGCAGCCAATTTCTGTCAACCAGTGTGAATTGAAATATGGATGAAAAACAAATATGCCATTATATTTGGCAGCAAGACAGTGAATGCAGAATCGATTGAAAATAAACCCTCAAGTGAGGAAACATGTCACAGAGTGCAATGGTGCGGATTATTATTGATCTGTATGTAACAGCTTCTAAACAACAATGGAGGTCAATGGCACAGAAAATAATAAAAAAACATAGAATTGTTTTCTCAAGGGTATCTTAAACCATTTTTCTTTCTGTAATCTGTCCCCTGATCATTTTGACCATGAAATGTCTCTTCCTATTTTAGTTAGACAAATTAAATGGATATGTTTCAGTGAGAAATCATGTTTAATACCAAATGCACTTTTATATTTTCCACTGAAACGTATACATTCAAAAACTATTCGGCGCAAAATAGGTAGATTGTGATAATAATTTCATAATGTGACATTCACTATTTTATTAACTTTTGCAAAACGTTTTTCGTTGTTATTTGAAATATAACATATAATTATGTGTTTTCTAGCAACATTTATTATGTATATTGTAAGATAACTCTTGCTTTCTTATCTGATTTGTGTAGTGAATATGTCACACGGACGAGTCGATGGCGAACACATTAGACGAAATGGTAAGTTTTCTAATCCACATAAATCTCACTAACCCAAGGCAAGCAGAATAAGAATAAGTCCCTGGGCTAGCTCTCAGAAAAAAGCAAGTACAGCATCAGGACCAGCTAGTCAGATAGCAATTGACCTGAAATTACAACAGGCAATTGAAACACGATTCCTGAACAATTATTGATACCTAACTGAAATTCAACCCTATATAAATTAACCCTAACCCTTCAAAAATAAGAATAATGAAGTTTTCATCAGTGAGGAATCATTGAGTAACTTTATTTGATAATGATAAAATAATTCTCTAACTTATTTTTCAGGCATGCTTCCTATGCATCTACTTGAACTTGGAGAACAGCCCCCACCAGCCGATCAGCTAAATGGAGCCATATTTGGCTTTTTGGAGTTCATTGTGGTATTGGATCAGAATGACAATAATTCTTTGCCCATGGAAGCAAATAATGGCAACGACAATGACAACAATGACAACGGCGATGACATTGGGAACAATGAACGAGATGAAAACAACATTGACAACGAAAACCCTGGTGACAATGAGCAACATGACATCAACAATGAAAACAATAACAACTATGGCAGCCATGACAATGTTGACAACCACAATGACGACAATATTGGCAATGACAATATAGACATCCTGCTTAGAAGGTCCAGGAAGAGGTCGAGAGAGGAGGATGAAAAGTACTTAGTACAAGCAACAAACAATTCAGGTGGTGGGATGAGTTTGCTGCCAGCAGTGACAGTGACAATGACAGTGACAGCGACGATGATACTAAAAATGGCTATAGTTGTGTTGACAAGGTTCTGGGAAATAATTCATTCGCACAAGAAGAAGAAGAAGATTCTTTGCCTGGTCCATCTTGGAAGTTTTTAAGAATGCATGAGTTTGCTGACAGCTCTGACAATTTTGAGCTGGATGAAAATCTAGGCGACGTGGAGGAAACGCACACTGAAGTCACCCAGCAGATGGAGGAAGAAGGCCCACAGTCAACATCCCAGAGGAAGATGTCACGAGAAAGCGATAAAGAGTCTGAGGACGGAAGCAGCAAACGGATGAGACATTAGGACGGAAGCAGCAAACGAGTGGGACATTAAGACGGAAGCAGCAAACGAGTGGGACATTAAGACAGAAGCAGCAAACGAAAACACTCACATTCACAAACTGCCATTCTCTGATATATGGGCTTTAAGCATTAGGGTGAGAGACACACAGAAGTGACTGACTACGCCTGTTCATCCAGGGGATGGATTCTTCTTTGAGTGGGCCCTCCCAAGGTTTCTTCCCTTTTGGCCCCTGAACTGGGCTTTTGGGGGAGTCATCCCTTGCTCTCATTAAAGTTCTGGCTGGGTGTAAATAAAATGTATTATAGTTAGTTTTATTTTTTTAATTAAATTTATTTAATATATAAAAATCTGTAAATACTAAAACATAACCATAATTAATTTTAATGATAAGGAAAAAAATAAATATAAATCTTAATTAAACTTGTTGGCTCATTGTTATCGTTATTCTGCATTAAAACTATTGGTATTGCAACATTTTCTTTCAAATATGAAGTTTCAGGAAAACAACTCTGAAGTAGTAAAAATAATATATGACATGGAATATTTTTTGCACCGTGCACAAAACAAATATATACATTTAGGGCAAGATACAAATATGAACGATACATTCTAACATTAAGTCTAAGTTTAATGACGGAAATAACAGTACAACTAATCTGAAAAAAAAAAAGAGCTACCAAATATGAGCTGCTGTGTCAGCAACTATCCATATTACGGACATGTCATTAAGTGAGACACAGCTGTTTTGTAGCTAACCTAAAGGCAGGAGAAGAAAAGTGAAAAGATTATCCAGCGATCAATAAAGCGTTACATAGCACTCACAATTTTCTCCTAAGTCTAGCTTTGGGCTTGCAGCGTTGCCTGTGATCTGCTCATCAATCTAATGCGCTCTGAAGCTCTTCCCTCCACAGGGTGGCATAGTTTCCCTACAACACACAAAGACTTTGCAACAGACATGATGATTGACGTTGGCAGCTGGTGGTTCCTGATGCCAGACAGTGATTCCCCTTGGCTGATGCACAGTCAGTCTGTTCTACCAGACGATTACCATCGAAAGGGAAAGTGCGGGTTGTGGAGAGATCAGAAGCATCAGGAGAGATGTGCCGTGGACACCGTATGTCATAGGAGTTATCAGAGGCCATAAAAGCCGATGGTGAGGAAGGCACAGGGGAGAAATAAGAGCAAATGGTCCATGTACAGGTGTCTCTGGGTGGACTGCTGCTGTGCCTACACTTTTGTCACTTTACCATTATTGTGGCCGAGGGACCCGCTGTGTTAAGCTGGTGACTTCAGTATGAGTGAAAATCCAAAGTAATAGCCTGCACACATCATCTTAAGTTCAAAATTTAGGCAAGTGTGGTTCTTGTCACAAAATATATGAGAAGATTTACACCACCCATATGCAATATGTATCTAAAACGTGCTGCAGTCAGCAGCTGGTGAGCTGAAGCGTTTACATTGACTCAATCCAATAATAAAAATAAATTCCATTGCTACAGAAACACGATTTTATTAGGTCTTTATTCAAGCAAAGTGTAAAAAACATGACAGTAGGAAATTCAGGAAGTTAGGGCTTCAGATCAACTAATAGTTTAAAACAAAAAAACCTTTAGTTTTGTTTTTTATGTCAAGCTCTTTGCTACAGATCTTTAGAGATGAACCAGCTGCTCCAAAAACTTAAATAAGTATTTTCACAATAAGAAATTAGTGATTTACTCAGGTCACTTATGCAATGTTGTTGTTTAGCTGTACTGCAAACAAACTAAAACCAATGCATGCAGGATAACCAACATATGTATTTTCTTACCCCCCAAAGTCCTATAACTCTGCAGCCAAACCAAACAGCATCAAAGATATTCCCCTCTTGCTGCTGCTAATTATTGAGCCAAAGACATTTCTCCTCATGTGATTATAATGTATTTTAAATTGCCCCCTTTGGCATGGTTGAGCTCCGGCAAGCAGTGCTGCTTCTCCACTGGGGTCGTTAATTTCTGCTTGGCGACAGGGAGAAGGTACAGTAGGCTTGACTTAGCCTGACAAAGTTGCCCCCTAGGTTGACGTTTAGGCAGGAGGGATGGAGTGGGTGAAGTATCACACTGGGTGATGTGTTGGCAGAGGATGGGCATTACAGCTTTGCAGCCAAATCCAACTTCATTTTATTCTGAGACGCCCTGTCCTTTTTTCTATGCTTTTCAGTTTTGCAAATCTTAAAACTTTATTTATTTATTAATTATTTCATCAGTGTATTATTTTTCATAAACATATTGTCATATTTAATATGTTTAGTAACATCCAGCCCACAAACGTAGTAAGAGTCCCTGTTTCCTCTATAAAGAAAATAATGAATTGGTTAATTATTTACCATTTTGACAATAGTCATTAAGTAAAAATCAAAAACATTGATTTGTTCTAGCTACTTCAATGTGATTGTTTTCTTAACATTTCAGTATTTGGGTGTTTTGCATTATTGGTTTACAGAAAACAACACATTTGAAATCTAGGGAGTTATACCTTATTTGATTAGTTTTAACCAGCAGCAAATTATTTTTCCTCTAAATCTATTGATCAACAAATTCCCTCAGCTCTAATTTTATTTCATGTTCTGCAGTGTATTTTTGTCAATGCCAAAATATAAATGTACATAATAAAGGAAAGCTGGCTTTGCTAAAACACTGTGATATTTAATCCTATTAGTCCAATCCTACTGTCAGAACAAGCGTGGAAGAAGACTTGGAGGAGATGTCTTGTCATCTCTCCCTGCTGTTCTGCCCCTAATCTAACATCATAACCCTTCTTGAAGAACTGCTTTTGTCAGAAAAGGCATTACTGTTGACAGTTTGGTCCCAGGACAATTAAAGCTATGGTTGGGTGGTCGCAGAAGGAACTAACAAGTCCACGCCAGAGCACCAGTTGGAGCAACCATTCTCCCTGAAGAGCGTCTCTCCCTCAAGACAAAAAAACACATCCTCCTCACTCTGCATCCTCGTGCACCCCTATACCTCAACCCCACTTGTGATGGGCCTTGATACCCAAGTGCTATTACAAGTCCCAGTGTTGCTTAGCAACTGGCTGGCGGATTACAGTTGGGGCTGTGCATGGTGGAGACTTTACACTGTTTATGGGGGTGTCAGGATGTGTACACATGCATGTGTGTGTAGGCAGAACTGTCTGACTAAATGACATGACTATGTGTGGAAGTGTCACCAGAGCTCTGTTTCAACTCCAGCTTTCAGGCAATATACTGTAAATGTGGACTGTTGTGTATTTTTTTTTACCAAGTGCTACTCTGTATTGCCCAATGTTTTCCCACGAACAGTAAAATTCTAAATATATAGCTGTAAAACGTACTTTGACCTCAGACGCTCTGCATTGGCCCACACAAACTAAAAACATTAAATAATACATATCTCTTAAACATCTCTTAATCACCGTGAAAATGGGGGTGTGAGAAGGAGAGAAAGGGGCTGATCTGGACTTGACTGTAACAAAGAGATGTCATCCAGGGGACAGTTGAAATGAGGGGATTTCTCAAAATAAAATGTTGACCAAAGAAATACCTGGAGTGCTGACAAAGCAGTTCTTCCGAGAGAGGAGAGGCTATCAAAATCTATAAAAGTTATGCTCCGTGTAAGGAGATTCAATTTTTCTCTCGCTGTCTGATCACAAACTTTGAATTTTGAAGATTGAATTAGTAGTCAGACTGTTTGAGACGACAGGACTCTCAGTGCTGATTACAACATATCACCTGCTGGATAATGTAAATCCTAAACTATGATCCCGAATGGGATGGGGAAGAACGTTCTGGTATCGTCATGTGTAAAGTTTACTGACAAAGTAAATAGCCAGACTTATTGAGACAGGCATATTGTGCAGCCCTCACCACTAGCACCATACTTATAACGTCATCAGAAGTGTAGTGTGTAGAGCACGTGTTCTGCTTCTGTTGAAATAGTACCACTGGACAGGAGTGGACTAATCTTATGTTCAACTGTGACTGGAAAATGAGCAGGATTCAAAGCCGCTTACTCCCGAGGTGGGAATTTCAATTTGCAGCACCCTATCACCCCAATGCAATGTTTTTCTTTTATCCCATAATATCAGGCATGTAATAGCCATTACAGGGTGGTACACCTGACAGAGGGCAAATAAGTCAGACACTTTTGTCTGGTAACCTTTTCTATTAAAGCAAAACATTTGTTGAAATTCAAGTATATCCAATCATCCAATCATGTACCATGATTATAGTTACACTTAAAATAAGTGGGTCTCAGGAGGATATGCAAGTCAAAGTGAATTACTTTCAGTTAGCTTTTTTGTATTTCTCAGAGATATGTATAAGGCACTATAACATGAATCTTTTAATTGGAAACCCTGCGATTGAAAAAGTCTCTAATTTATTTTGTTTCTTTTTCCCTAAATCTCACATTGGTGTTGAACACTTAACATGTGATTAATAACAGGGGAGGGCTGCAAGCGCTTGTACATAACTTCAAAAAAGGTTTTTCAATGGCAACTGGACTTATTATTAAGTTTCACCTCCATTCCAGAGGGCTTTCTCAAGCCTGACTGACTGCTAGGAGTAGCAGGTTTGTAGGTTATAGGTTCATATTTTAAATATGTATCCGACACCTCCATGATTCCTCCTGTCTGTTTCTCATTCGTGTCTTTCCTCTCTCTCCTTTTTTCCAATTCTCTTTTACTTTCTCCACTTCATAATTCATTAGCATAGCACTTTCAAACTTTTCTACAGACTTGCTGATTATGGTCACAAGCTCATTTTATTTAATAAAGTAGCCAAATAACTCTGAAAAACAGAAACTCTCATGTCAAATGGCATCTCATGGCATTTTGTTAATGTTTATTAATCACGTTTTCACAATCAGAGACTTGTATGCGTGTTACACAGCACCCAGTCTGTCAGCGCCTCGGTCTAAAATTAGCATGTGCCTGATATTTCCATATGAAATTTGTCTCGTAAGATGTCACCCTCTGATTAGAGCATCAGAGAAATCTGTTCAAATCGCCTGCTCGTTATCTCAATTCATACACAAGTTAGTATTTTTTTAATCTGGCGATAAACATTCCATGTCTGTCAAGTAATGGAGTTGGTTGATTGCACTGTTTTGTGAAATCGTGTAGCTCATCAGCCGCCATGAATCTGAGCCATGTCAACATGTGGATGAGAAACTATCCTGGTATTAGCATTAATGGGGTTGGCGCTCAAACATTTATAAAACCTTGTGTTTGACCATGAACACTCTTAAAGTTCTGAATCAATTTTCACTTTTCAGTTTCCTGTGAGATGACACAGCTTGAAGTGCAGGCTGCCTTAATTTGCCTTTGGCAGAAGGACAATTTTTGTCAATAATATCCATTTTATTTAGCTGGGTTCCTACTTTATTATGGCTTTACTAACACAAACTAAATCGGACCAAAGGCCAGTGTAAAAATCTTTATTTGCAATTGTCCTTTCAAACCGCTGCATGGAAATGTAATTTTAATTGAATTGAGTTTTGAATATGGCTGGCTGCACATCACCTGAGGCTGTATGTATGAACTTTAGAGTCGATGCACCGCTCCCATTTTGAGGAAACATTTCAGCACTTTAGCTCAGATTCAGACATTGCTGACATTACAGCTTGTCAGATTGCATCTTGTAAGTAAGCTGTGTGCAATTTAAATGATCTAGGCTGAAGTAAAGCTGAAGTTAAATATTGTACCTCATATGTAAAATACTAAACGTTTTGCTAAATATTGTACACATTCATATTATAGTGTAATTAGATTTAAACAGATCGGGCTATTGACACCTCCACAATTTCAGCTTGAGCCCATCTGTGATGAAAAAACAACTATGCTTTGATTGAAATCCGTCATACACAAAGAATATACCGTCTACTGTATATTAAAATGTATATTCAGTACAGATGGTTGCATCATATTTTTATCGCCCCCCCTTCTCAGATGTTCAGTGTCTGTGACTCGTGAGCAGTTCAGCCAAAATGACCTTGCATTTATATATTTTCAATAATGGAAACATAAAAGTCTGCCTGAAATGTTGTTTTTTTTTCATTTGAAGGCAAGATTCAGATAAACTCATTTTAATTTGATGCACCACTTTTTTTTCAAATCAGTGTCTTCTTTATTCATTGATTTTTTTTTTCTTTTTCAATTTCAATGTTGCACCAAAGGGTCATTGTAGATGAGCTGAAGAAATGTGTTTTTGATTCTCTCCTGGCCTACTCAACTGAATCCATTTGACAGGAGCACTCCTTATGTTAATCCATGACTCTAGGATGACTGATAGCTGAACACAACAGAAGTCTCCTTCCTTTCTCCGGTGCAGGACAAACAACACTGGGCATCATTTTATTTCAGTTGCTGGATCTGCAGATGTAGAGACAACATGAAAGAAATGACACTGAATATGAGCCAGTGGTGACGTTGGTGAGTTAGATATCTCTACCCACAGAACAGAATAGCAAGTGTTCTGCACAAATGTATAGAGCTTTTCTACATTATCAATCCCCAGAGAGCTCTACAGCGGTGCTTCTCATTAATCCACCCACACACACTTACAACAGTGATGGTGGAGCTGCCATGCAGGACATTGACTTAATCCACTGGGAACAACTTGGGGTTCAGTGTCTTGCCCAAGGACACTTCAGCACATGTTGGTTAGTGGATGACCGTGCTACCTCCTGGGCCACAGTCGGGTCCATTTGAAGTTCAGTATTACGTGCACACATAGCTCTCCACAGAAGTTCACAGCATTCAGAGTCACAAATAGTATGATTACAATTCATATTTCCATCTATTAAAAGAAAACAAATCTTGCAAACCTCAACTATAATCCTTTAGGAAACCACTGGACAATGGCAATAATCTTCAAGCTCGCTTACCTTAGTAATTTGTGAAGATGTTTCTGAAATCTTTCCACAAACTTTGTATTATCTATCACAGTCTACAGGCTCCTTTATTACAGATCTGTGTGACATTGATTCTTGCAATATCACATTTTATCAAACTGAGGGAGGCATTGTTTTTTTGCACACATGGTATTGCCGTACACGATTGTATTACCTGCTATATTGAAGTCACAGACTTTGAGATGCATGATACAACAGGCAGATGAAGATATCACACATACATACACAGAATACCTTATCTTACATGATATTCACATAACTTTAATGTGAGCATACACAGAGATGCTTGAGGGTTCATGAGTTGCTGCATAGTCATCTGCACACATCACAGTTGGTCGTGCGCTCGTGTAAACTTGTTCTTTGCCCTTCATAATTCATCTAGTAACTCATCTCCATATGATAACCAAGGCTGCTCCCTGAATAGTCTCAGTGTGTGTCAGTGTTCATAACCTAACAAAACATTTTATTAAGAAAATCACCTTCAAAACCACTTGACACAGCTTAAAAGTATGTTTTGTATTTTCTAATATACAGTTGATTTGTTTTTACCTGCAAGAGTAGAGATAGAAATAATGTTTCTTGTCTCTTAAGGTAAAGCTCTGTGTGGAATAAAGATCATTTATAATGAGTAAAAGGAACATCCTATATGCAAAACAACAGAAGTCTGTGCTTAAAGCTAAAACATTTTGCTGTCTCCATTTATTCTTTCAAAAAGAATTTGTTTTTTACACATTGTCCTTTTTTTAGTTCATCAAGCCTTTTCTACAACCTTAATTTTTCTTAATTGGATTCTTCATTTCCTCTCTGCCACTTTCATTTATTACATTATTGTGCACTTAATTGCACATACTTATGGGCCACTGAATCATGAAATACATCAGAATACAAAGCTCCGTGAGTGATAATACTAAAGAGGCTGTGTCCTAGAGGTTGCTGTGGGAAGGCTAAGCCTTTTTCTTTTCAACAATTGTGCAGTGACAATGATAAGACTGAAAAGATCTGTTTTTTATTCTGCTCACATATGTTTGGGATTTTTTCTTTATTAGAGGAGGTGCAGTTTTTCCTCTAAAGACATATTTACTGATAACATAGAAAACAATGGTGTGTGATATGTTTGAAAACCAGAAAAGATAAAAGCAGCACCCAGAATAATTTACAGTGAGTAAAGAAACATCCTATAAGCAGTAATATAATGAAACTCATTTAGATGTTCAGTTCAGAGAAGCCTATGCTAGAGGCTAAAACTTTGTTCTGCCGCCATTTATTATTTCACACTCTCTTGACTTATGAATTCAAGAGATATCATAAAGTGTGTATATTTTTGGCCTCAAGCTTGTGCTCCCACTGCATGTTTAGTGGTTATCTCACCGTTAGCTGAAAGGGACAAACCCTCAAAGACAGTTCCTTAGGTAGGCAGGACTTCATTGTGGATTCTCTGGTGTTTGTTTTTCATGGTATTATGTTCACTAGATTGTCTAAGAAAACTGTGGTCAAAATTTGCTAAGATCCTTAATTCTACTAAATTGCTTTGCACAAGTTGGGGTGTTTCACACAAGGCTTGAAAGATCTCTCCTCCAGCATGTTGAAGTTGGCAGGGTGAGTGTTTGTGGAGGTTGGGGGTGGGGGGTGGGGGGTACATGAGCTGTTTGCATAAAGGAGTGGGAGTCTTGTCTGAAATATCATGCTGCGTTAAAGCATTGACGCATGTCTCTTCCACGGACGAGTTCAGTGGAACCAGAACATATGTGTGCGCCTGAGACAGAGCAAGTGGACGAGAAGGCGAAAGAGGAGATAAGACAGGAGAAGTACACAACGAACGTCGCTGAATAAAGACATCAAGCGTGTTTTTTTTTAAGATAACACAGAAAAGAAGCAGCAATCAGGCTATTCAACAGTACGTACTGTGTGACAGCTTTTTTGGCTCCTCTTTTTGATAGGCACAGCGTTTTAGATAGTGTGGTCTTGAAATTGAGAAAAGAAAAAGGACAGAGAGACAGAAAGGGACAAGTCAGATAAAAAGAGACAGAACACCAATTTTGTCCCTTCAATAGCCACAAGGGGGAAATAGCATGTTTCCCCTTGTCTATCACTGACTCATGAACCATTAGCCTAATTATACGGAGGAACTGCGACTGAAGAGACAGTGTGTGT